>NQII01001460.1:2260-39321 GCA_002778355.1 Clitarchus hookeri
TCATTTAGTGACGAAATCATTTTTCATTTAGTGACGAAATCAATTTTCATTTAGTGACGAAATCAATTTTAATTTAATGACGAAATCAATTTTCATTTAGTGACGAAATCAATTTTCATTTAGTAACAAAATCATTTTTCATTTAGTGACGAAATAAATTTTCATTTAGTGACGAAATCAATTTTCATTTAGTGACGAAATCAATTTCAAAAAGTCATTTAGAGCCCCAGGGGGTACCTTCCGATTTAAGTGACTTTTTCCCGCGGTGGATTCGGCATTTCCCTTCTACTAGTGAAAAAACTATAGCACTTGATTTTCTGACGCAACAAATTATTGACTTAAGACACACAACAGAACACACAGATCAGATTTACCGCATTCCGCGTGCAAGACCAGTAACCAAAACTATCCTTTCCTTCAAAGAAATGTTTTTCGCACGTCAACAACCATTAAAGATGGATGCATGTCAATTTCAATGTACGAACGACTCACTTTTAAATATAACGGATTTTTTCCCGAACCAGTTTTTAATCAGTAATATACCGTCACCGATATATATATATGTATCATGCAATTTAAGCAGTCTATATAAATATATATATACATATATATATATATTACATATATACATATATATATATATATTACATATATATACATATATATATATATTTATATAGACTGCTTAAATTGCATGATACACAAATTCAAACATGAGTCCATAGCGACAATAGAATTAAATGTTCCATTTCACTACCGATTAAGAACGGCTCATAACGTGATTATTCAGAAATCGCACATGTGCGATACACGAGCAACATATACATCACAGATAAATATTGGCAATCTGATTCACTGGCTCCGCAACACTTATTTCCAACCGGACCAACTTCAAATAAACACGGGAATACATGTTTCAAATATATCTCATTTGTTACACATGGACTGGCACATTCACTCCAATTTTGATCAGGTAAACACTGTTTTAAATAATGATAGAATTGAGTTTCCCTACGATTACAATTACATATTCACGCCCATGATTACACTACAACAATATTCATATTTCATAATGACAATTATTGCAATACTGATTGGAGTCTGTATTTTCCTGTATTTTCGAATTTGTCAGATGACACAGATTTTACGGCAAACACAGTTAACCCGAACGAATCATAATACATGAGTCACTGCTGAAGTGAATATTTCTACCGGTCGTCTCTTCCCTAAATGCATCATCAATCTCATTATCTTTCCTTTTTCCTATTTCGCATAACGCACGGCCCCGCAGCACCACTTTGAACCAAGGACACCACAACAAGATTGAGTCGGACGACACCTACGATGGAAAAGTTGTCCGTTATAAAGTGTTCCTCTTCGTGCAGTAAGCACGGAAGCTCCCAACCCGTACGACTGCCAGAATGGACTACTGTGAACTGACGCTCACGGTACAGATGTGGTTCGAAGCTGAAAAGGACACCGGATGTCATATCAGCGCGTCTCTCGCATCCATCGGTGGCGTGATACTGCACGCCTACCAACGTCTTCCAAAGTAAAACCAACTGCCGCAACGCGATGGTAAAAGATTTGCAGTTGCCTTCTGAAGGTCTGTCTACAGAAACAGAGCTTACACCCCCATATGTGCACATGCCTCGTTCGCCCATCCATATAAACCACATCCTATTAGTTAAATTCGTCTATTTAAACTGCCGGCTGAAACTCAGATACTATGAAATAACAAATTTAATAAAACATAATAGGCTCATTTAACAATCTCCGACTTGGTTTTCCTACGATGCATTTGTCTCCATAAGTTCCTGCAGGGTGCACCTATAGTATAAGTATATATAATTTATTATCATTAGAACACTAATTTAAGGAACTAACGAATAAAGCAACAATTCGTTTTCAAGGCAGGTAACATGTACAGTAATATGTAGAAGTAGATGAATAAATAATTGTATATATAGCATGAAACATAATTTTTATATACAATTCGATACGTACTTTTTGAGGCATTATCTAATACAGATGTCACTTTTGTGTACATCAGTTATGCATCAGAATTGGATTATCCAATCTTGGCTTTTGAACCATCAGTGAAGCAAGGCAGAGTGGCGGTGTCCTGAAAAGGTGATTCGGATATATACACAGAGGCGACAAAATCATGGGATACCTCCCAATATCGTGTCGGACCTCCTTTTGCCCAGCGAAGTGCAGCAACTAGACGTGGCATAGACTCAACAAGTCGTTGGAAGTCCCCAACAGAAATATTGAGAAATGCTTCCTCTATAGACGTCCATAATTGCGAAAGTGTTGTTTGTGCAGGAGTTTGTGCACGAACTGACTTCTCGATGATGTCCCATAAATGTTCGATGGGATTCATGTCGGGCGATTTTGGTGACTAAATCATCCGCTGGAATTGTCCAGAATGTTCTTCAAACCAATCGCGAATAGTTGTAAACTGGTGACATGGCGCATTGTCATCCATAAAAATTCCATTGTTGTTTGGGTACATGAAGTCCACGAATGGCTGCAAGTGGTCTTCAAGTAGCTGAACATAACCCTTTCCAGTCAATGGTCGGTTCAGTTAGACCAGAGGACTCAGTCAATTCCATGTAAAAACAGCCCACGCCATTATGGAGCCACCACCAGTTTGCACAGTTCCATGTAAAAACAGCCCACGCCATTATGGAGCCACCACCAGTTTGCACAGTTCCTTGTTGAAAACTTGGGTCCATGGATTCATGGGGTCTGCGCCACACTCGAACCCTACCATCAGATCTTACCAACTGAAATCGGGACTCATTTGACCAAGCCACAGTTTTCCAGTCGTCTAGGGTCCAACCGATATGGTCACGAGCCCAGGAGAGGTGGCGCAGGCGATGTCATGCTTTTAGTAAAGGCACTCGAGGCGGTCTTCTGCTGGCATAGTCCAGTACAGCCACAGTTTGCCGCACTGTCCTAACGGACACGTCTGTCGTACGTCCCACATTGATTCCTGCGGTTATTTCATGCAGTGTTGCTTGTCTGTTAACACTGACCATTCTCCGCACACCTCGTTGGTCTCGGTCATTAAGTTCAGGTGGTTGGCCACTGCGTTGTCCATGGTGGGAGGTTATGCCTGAAATTTCATATTCTCGGCACAATCTTGACACTGTTGATCTCGGAATATTGAATTCCCTAACCATCTGCGAAATGGAATGTCCCATGCGTCTAGCTCCAACTACCATTCCGCATTCAAAGTCTGTTAATTCCCGTCGTGCGGGTATAATCACGTCAGAAACTTTTTCACATGAATCACTTGACTATAAACGAAAGCCCAACCAATGGACTGTACATTTATACATTTTGTACGCGATACTACAGCCATCTGTATATTTGCATATTGCTATCCCATGACTTTTGTCACCTCTGTGTATAGGTACGCTAAGTACAGTGTGATAAGTACTGAAGTGCGTTGACGCTTTTGTTCACATAAATTGTGTTTATACTTTCAATCCTTGTCAATGAAAAGTTGTTCTAATAGTTGGTTAATTCATGTCATAGTTATACTAAAATGTATATTGTCTTTTTAAATAGCCGTAGAAGGAATTATGTATTTAGATGTTTGTACACTTCTGTACACTTGTTATGAGACTTCGTTGTGAGTAGTTGTGTGCGCCTTAGTGCGAACAAAGCAGGGGACTGTTCTCAGTGCACACAAGAGCTGCCTTCTGGTGACTTTTTCAATAACTCGCCAAGGTTGTAAACTTTATATTGTACAAAATCGGGCAGCAAGTTTTCACTGCCGTATGTACTTTTACCCGAGAGTGTTTGTTCAACATTACGATATGAAACAGTATAATGTAAAGGAAGTTAAATAGTATGCTTGCCTAGTCACTTTTACTCATTTTCATTTTAAATTAATATTCTGTCTAAATTGGATTTCATATGACAAGATTCCTATGTACAATGACGAAAAATTTACGTCCAATATCCATTCGCCCTCCCTCCCCTTCATAATACCTCAGCCAAGCATCGCACGAGACAGCGGAAGGTGGAGCCCGATGTCACCGGTCAGCAACTTCACTGCCAGCCCCCATGTGTGCGCAGAGTCCACCGAACGGCGGCGAACTATCAGTGTGACCAACATCTATTTAATGCCATTCTTCACAACACTTATTCCGTGTAACTCTTCTATGAGCATTACATGGTCATTCTCAAGTCTCTAATCCACACTACACACTCTTCTTCTACCATTGATACACTATTTTTCAAGCAAATATGTCACTACTCTACTAAGTTCTAAACCATCCCTCCAGAGATAAGGACATCTCTCCTTTTAATCACTTTGGGGGAAACGTTATGATTGGTCCCTTTCAAACTTCCTAACCAAGCAAAACCTAAGAAAAGGTGCCACAGACTTCACTAACGCCAAGCCAGAACGATTGCAGACACGACAGAATAATGGCGCGAAGAAGCCACAAAACTGCTGGAGTATCAAAACATCAGATTAAGAATGATTGCAGCAAGCCGATGGGCCATTCACACAAGACGCCCGGCAACAGCGAAGATGCTGATCCTAAAGCATTTCAGGGAAATAACACAAAAACCGAAACAGCCTGCCTCCAAAGCACTAAGGGAACCAATCGGAGCAAAGTTCGTCAATGGTCACGTGGTGGGGCGAGAAGTGTGAAATAGACGTCAACGACTAGGACCGGCGTCGTATAATACGAACATCAGACCAGACAGCGGCTGTTCCTTGGGCTGCTACCGTCAGAGGGTCCGGGTAAGTTCCCTTCCTTTATATGTGATCCTCCTTCTTAACTAACAACCTTCCTTGAGCCCTTCCCTCTCACTTCTGTTGGTCTTAACTTTAATTGAATATCATTGTATACTCTTCTAAATTTAGAGGAAGTAAAGTCTTTATTAATAATTTCAAACTATCCTTTTAATTCTCTCAGCTCATCCTGTTTTCCTTAAACTTAACCTTTCTTAAGAGTGTTATGAGCCACCAAGGCTCATAACAACGTATTCGTACAAGACATACACGGTTTCACATCATCAGATACACTTTACTCCTACCGACTGACTCCTGCAAACTGACTTTTGCAGAGTGACTGCTGCCGACTGAGTCTTGCCGACTGACTCCTTCCAAATGACTTCTTCCAACCGACTCCTGTCGATATTGACTCCTGGCGAGTGATTCCTGCCGACTGACTCCTAGCATTGAACTCCTGGCGACTGACTTCTGCAGGGCGACTCCTGCTGACTGACTACTGTTGACTTAATTATTACAGACTGACTACTGCACACTATGTATATCAGTCTGACACCTGCCGACTAACTCCTGCCGACTGACTCCTGCACGCTGACTCCTGCTGACTTACACATGCTTACGGACTCCTTCCGGTCTACTCCTACCCACTGTCTCCTTCTGACTGACTCCTGCCGACTGACTCCTGTCAAGATGATACTGATTTGTTGGTTGAATAACAACGAACCTATAAGTTTTGTATATATATATATTCATTTAAATATACTGATAATTTGCCACGTTCATTGAATGCCATACCAGGTATCAGCTAGTTGTTATATGGTGCATTGCCGATGCTGTTTAACAAGCTATTTCCTGACGAATACTTGAGTTAAACGAACAGATGTTGGATAACTCATCATTGATTTAGCACACTAGCGAACATGTCTATGACCGTCGCTTACGCAACATCTGATCGGAACTCGAACCAGTGACACATTCGCTAACTTCTTAGATGCCCAGAAAGAAGACCTCTCCGTTTCTGAAGCATTTCGCAGAACTTTACAAGTACCATTCATCCATTGTACGAACTTTCATCCTCGAATCACTTCACGAAACACGTTGTGTACGATCCATCTAATTGGAGGAACATTTCTGGTAATGCTCTTATAAGGAGCCCGATATATGGTCACAGAAGTCCTTCATCTATATATTTGAAATGTAAAAAAATGGGAGTACCGGTGAGAAAACCCACATACTCGTACGCCCCAGAAGGAAACCTGCACGTAACAACTTATATATAAATATCAAATAGGAATATTTATAATAATATATGGAAGAAATTTTAAACAATTTTATATTTTATGTATATACATACCTAAAAGCTAATTCAAATAAAACTTAATAATCTATAAATCTTCGTGTTTTCTTCAATGATGTACGAGTGTGTGGGTTTTCTCCGTGTGCTCCCATATTTTCTTCACATTAAAATATAGCAGAAGGACTTCTGTGAGAATAAGCTGGACTACTTGAAAGAGCAGTACCATGAATGTTCCTCCAATTAGATGCATCGTTCACAACATTTTTCGTATCGTAATTCGAGGGGGAGTTAGTAAATTCAATGAATGATTAGTGAAAAATTCTCCGAAATGCTTCGCAAACAGGCAGACCGTCTTTCTGGGCATCGGAGAATGTTGAGTGTGTCGCCATTTCGAGACCCGATCAAATGGTGCTGCATCGTCGTCATTGTCATGCTCGCGAGTGTGCGATGTCGATGATGAGTTATCCAGCATCTATTCGTTTGTCTCGAGAATTCGTCGGGCAATAGCTTGACAAACAGCATTGACCATGTGCCATATAACAAATTATTGATGCCCGGCATTATTTTCTATGAACATAGTGAATTATCCGCATATTAAAATTAATATATTCATTAATTAGAGGATAGTTGTTATTAAATAACCAAATCAGTAACATCTCGACAGGAGTAAATCGGCAGGCGTCAGTCGGCAGGAGTCAATTTTCAGGACTTGGTCTGCAATAGTCAGTCTGCACGAGTCGATCTGCAGGAGTCGGTCTGCAGGTGTCAGTCTGCAGGATTCAATCGGCTGGAGACAGTGTGCAGAAGTCAGTCTGCAGAAGTCAAATGTATCTTTCCATGTACGGGTGAAGACGATGCAAACCACTGACGACGTTAAATCGAGCATTTCTTGTAGAAATTCGTGCATTCCTTCAACGACAGCCCAAAATTTATACGAAAACAATACTGTTACTGTGCTAAGTCCTCCGGAAAAAGTTTCAATGGATGGTGACATGAGAAGAGTGATTGATTGAAGAACCAATCTCATGAGATTCTTAGTTGCTATAAATGTTCCAGACACTTTACTTGACGCAATATGTTAAATATACACATACATGTCTATAAATGAAGTGTTATTTCGTCCAATGAGAAAGAGCATGTGTTAATTTCATTAACTCCTGTTAATACACTACATAAAATCATCGCAAACGACGAGGGAACTCGCATGATGAACTATTACGACAATGGCCACATGAAGTTTATGCTAGCTGATACATTGAATGGACACATAAAGATATACAAGGTTTCGTCTACTGGAAGCCAGCAAATGATGTCAATACCTCTTGCTGCATCGATAGGTACTACTCATTCCAATACGACTATGGCGATACAGTGAACGCAAATGACAGTGCGAAATGTACATTTGCAATACTTTCGTGTGATATTGGCAAATCTTAAAATAAACTATTTTCTATTCTTAATGCAGGTAATTACCATGCGACTACAATAAAGTATGCCTGATATTGAGAACGTAACAGGAGGTGAAGATGAACGTGAAGGCCACATTAATGAAAATGATCATGACAGGACTGATTATGTATCTGATAATATTGATGGTTCACCCGATGTCCCCACACATTTCTCCAAAGACTTTCCTTCAACAAGTGGTATAAAGAAGGCAGAAAACGTCAATAATGCTCCTTACATATTTCCTGAAGACCAGAATGAACTTGTTGATAGATTCATATATTTGATTGACCTAAAAAAACGCGGGGATTTCTCATACATTTTTGAGATATTGTCTATCATCAATGAACTGAAGAATCGGGGTTATATCAGATGAGACTGATGTCTAGTATCCGTGATCTGCCAACATCTGAGAAATATAAAGATAGACTGTACGAAATAATTAGAATGTAATAATGTATAAAATAAGTAAAGAAAAAATTTATTTAGTAGTGTGGTTTTAATTTCTGATTCACTCTGTTCTACTTAACTGAAAGACTTACTAATTCATTAATGTATACAATCGATTGCGAGAGTCTGTTGTAGATAAAATTTATGCGAGCGTGTGCAGGAGGAGTGCTATGGTTCGATCTGAAATATTAAGCCTTATCATTTGTCAAGTGGTGGGTTACGCGTCCTGCTACAATTCCAGGGTCGCCGATGCAGGCATCGAGCATTGACAACTTATGACTGCGATTACTATACCTATAGAAATGCACTCTATCAGGTGGGTTTTCTCATGTTGTATATTACTGAATAAAATAGTTTAAAAAAAGTGTTTTGTTTTATGTCTCTATTTACGCATTGACAAAAGAAACACTTGCTTTTATTACCAAATAATTACATTAAATATACAATACTTGTGTCGAAAATGAAACGAATATGAAATATGTCATTTCGCGTGTTTTGCGGGTTTGGATATTGTCACCATTTGGTACAGTATAATAGCAGTCTTGCCCACAGTCTCTTTTTGGCTGATGCTCGAAACATGAGTTACCAGTGCGCTCTAGTAGATGATACTAAAAATAAATGGACAGTACGTGTGATAGAGAAGAAGAAGTATCTGGAAGGGAGCCAACTATAAAGCAATAAATATTTACGAGTTTCAGCCGTGTCCTCGTACTTTGAGCTTAGTGGCTTTACCTGCCATCCAACTTCAAACCTGCGTGTGATTTTACAAAAAAAATTGGAATTTTTTAAAAACATTTAATAATTATTTTTTAATAAATGTTATAAAATTTTTTTTAACTTTTTTGTTTAATTTTAATTTTTTTTTTAACTTGATACATATTTACAAGCAAGGGGCAAGTCACGAGGGCGAGGTCAAAATTTGCCCATGGCTAGATACCTGAAAAGTTCGTGATTTTATTTGAGGACAGGCGAGATAGGAACAACTCGTATTTTGGAGAATTTTTTCAATTGTTCTACGAATTCGCAACAGAACGCATGCACAGTTTCGGCACAGAATAGGTAAGTATACTGTGGTATGTATTCCTTTTTCATACCGCGAGTACTGTGAGGTTTTTCGATAAAAACAGTTAGTAGAAATTAATATTCTTCACAAATTTATTATGAATGAAATTCTTAAAGAAAAAGTATCATCTAGCAGAGGGTTTTTGCCGTCAGTTGCTCAGTTGTTACACGGAAATATGATAGTTGCCCGGAATCCATAAATATATTTCTTTACTTACTCTTACGTAGAAATGATGTTCAACATCGGTATTTCGTTTTATCGGAAGCATGTCTGAGGTGAATTTAAGTTAAGTCTCACTAACTCCATTAATATAGAATACCAAGTTAAAACTGAAGTAACATTGCTCACTGTCAAAAATAACGGCTAAGCAAATACTATTCCTAAGAAATATATATACCAAAGAAAAAATATACTGGAAAAAAAATGTTGATGCTAAGTCACCATCTATGAGCGGTGCCCGTTAACGTCATTTAACGCCTTAAAGGCCTTACCGCGGATGATCATAGTAGAGTTCATGATCACAAGTAAGTTGAGTTTCAATACAGAAGCGAAATAGCTCCTTTGATGTAGGCATAACTGTTCACTGAATGGGTACGCAACGCTCTGAAAACGGGTCTTGTGTCTGATTGGCTACCTTATACCGTCAAAGATCCTCTGTTAACTGGGCTACGGGTTGATAAGTAAGTTAACCGGGCGCTTATTGGTGAACGGCGTCTCAGCATATTACTGGCTAGCGACGCCTTTTCTCTGGCTCGTGCGCCCGGAGCGGAGTGGAAAGTTTAGGCGGCTCTCAACATCGCGGTCTTGATAAGCGATAAGGATGAATCGAGGTGAGTATGGAGAAACGCTAGAATTCAAGGGTGGGGGAAACGGAATATCTCCGAGATCAACCCGCCGACCAGCGGCATCGTCCGGCACGATTCCCACATGCGAAAATCCGGGAGTAACCCCGCCGGTTCGCCTAGGTGGAAGGCAAGTATTCTAACCACTACACCACTGCGACTCTACGTGCGGCCAGAGTTCTCGGTAAAATCAACTGTTTCACTTCTGCATAATTAAGTATTTAATAGGGTTTGACCTCTTTCTGTAGTAGCAAACTGCCAAAGAGCATTCGATACCTCCTTGAGTATACAAACGCCAATGAAGTCAATCCTGCAGGTCAATGAAGACGTGAATTTTTTTAGTATATAGCCATACCACAGAACTCCACATCCCAGCTGTGCAGTAATGGACTTCCCAATACTACCATCGAACTGCGTATTTTGACATACATACGTGTTTAAAATCAGATAGACTCATGGGGTACCAGGACGGAAACGGTGACATAACGTTTGTAGGGTGAACCAATCTTATGCCATAACTTCGTGACTAGTTGTGCGATTGAAATAATTGTGGTTTCGTTCGATCGGGTACACAACTAGAATGCAAAAAATATCTTCATTTGGTGCCGCGCTTACGCGAGGCATGGGTGGGGTCCCACGGCGACAATTTTGGGAGTAGACGAAAATTTCCTGGGAGTATGGGAAAAATTCCTTGGAGTAGACTTTATCTCGCGACTCTAATCGATGTGCTAGTGCACTGATTTTGGTGCAAAACGAAAGTCATCGTCTAGATCGGTTGTTTGAATCCCTAATACCCAAGTATCACATTCGATATGTTCATCCCGTTCCCATATCCCAAATATAATTTTACCTGCTAAACGCAGGCGTATATTTACTTAAAACCCACGGTCTTGCTTCCGACACAGCTACACTCCGATTTTTTGCCTCTTTGTTTGCACGAATAGTGCTTTGAAGACTTATAGACTGTTCACAGTAAAGTGAGCAGTTTTGAAATCAACCTATGACAAATATCACTGTCCGTTATTGCGTGTGTTTCACTAGATACAATGACTGACATGCTGTCTGTAAAGTTGGCAGCAACTTAGGTAAAATAGTTACATATGTTAAGTCGTATTATAAGTTTGACGTTTCAATTTATGGACAGTTAATATATTTTATTCAATTTGGGTTTTTTTATGCACATAAGGGCAAGAATTGGCATGCTAGTAACTTATTTTACTCCAAACAATTCCACAGTTACATTTTATAACCGCATTAATAATGTGATGTGGTTCATGGCAATGTTAGTTTCGCATATGGTAAAACGATACAAATTGGGGGAGAAAAGTATATCCTAAGCAAGGCTTACAAATGTGTTCACTTTACCGCAAACAGCCTATTGTAAAACTTCTCTAACCTTATCCGTTTTTTGTAAACAGAAGTAAATTCTTAGTTTTTGATATTGTTAGGGTGTTTTAAAATATTTGTCGAAGGTGGTTTGTGCTACTCTTTAAGGTAAACGTGCATGTGGTTTTAATATCTTATCTGTCATGGCAGTTATCGTTTCCAAAACAAACCAGAAGAGAAAACGATGTTCCATATTTTGCATGTACAATTATCGATTATTTTTAATTCATAACGAACCGTGTTCCCGTTTCTCATCTGCATATTTTCGTTAAAACTTCCAATGAATATTGTTAATTTGTAACTTTCCAAATGGATAGTTTGTTGCGTTTATGTTTTATTAACTTACGTTATTGTTTCAGTTTTTTCGATAAAAAATATACTGAAAATTATTTGACAGTAAATAGCGGTTATTTAATATCTCCTGCAGTAAGATAATTATTCATAGTTTTTAAATTGTGACCAGTAATTCTTCCGGGATCTTGGTGTTGCATAGGAATAGAGTTTTACTTACAGAAAAATGTCTTCAAAAATAAATTAAAAAGTGTCTGCAATTTATTATAACAGAACGGATATTTTAATCATTCTGTTAACATATCTCCTCTGAAGGAAAATACCCCCGTAGAAAGAAATATATTAATTTAGAACTGCATTCACACATTAAATTGTGAATCTCTTTACTTCCCCTATCAAGACGAAACTCCGGCACGAATATAATATCAGAATTTCATACACAAGAATCCAAAATAAGAAATTGCTGCTTGAATGCGGCCCCATTAACAGAGAATACGTTGTACTAAATACAGAAAACTATTCCATGAATCAGATGAGTACTATTCATGCTGCGTATTTGCAAAACTGTGCAATTTTTAAATACCTCCCGTTATTTTTTTTTACTGGTACGTAAACCGCAGTTTACGTCGTAATGCCATCCGTTACGCGAGATGCGACGTCAATGGTTTAGAGACAGCAACCCCGCTGTGCTCGTTTTATGTTGACGATGTGGCTCAGCCGGAGAGTTTAATATCTATGCTGAACACATCAGCTCTAAGAACGAGAAACTCAATTCTTAGGTTCTTGACGTTCACTCATCGATATATTTTACCAAACAAGTGTCACGGTAAATGAAATCTTTTTGAGTTGGAAAGAAAGGCCACATTTTTTCTCCATTAAATTGTACCTTTATAAACGTAACTTGTAGTTTGCATACTTAGTTTGGATCTGCTTATTACGTGATATATTCCTTAATTAATACTTAAGCATTGGTAAAAATTTTATTGATGATTTCTGCGCCTAAATGACGATTTCATGGACATGTAATCACTATAAACCTACACTTTTCTGTGAAGATTCTATAAAAAATTGTATTGTGACAATTGCTACAGTATTGCTGGAAATATACGGTGAAAAGCACTCAGATCTTCTATGCACAGAAAGTATCGAGTTACAGGAAAAACAAAATAATGCGAATCACTATATTTTGGTGTATTTAGGATCTTCGCCATGTTTGTTTTCTATCAATAGAAATTCACAGATAAGAATTTTCTCCATTCTAAAAGCAGATGTGGTTACGACTTACTGATCATGCGAGCCTACAGAAATGATTTAATTATGTCATCGGGTCAAATTAATACCGGAACGTCGTAGCCTACACAGCACTGTAGTTCCTCTTGTACGTGACGCCATAACTCGATAGATGAAGTTCGATCCTTGTTAAATAGCGTGGGCGGTGTAGGACTAACCTGGGAATATGGATAACACGTAATATCTTATTGAATTACATTATATCAGTGGTGGCGGTGAAATAAAAGCACGTCGTAACCATAACAAAACAAATTAAATCAATCATTTAAGAGGGCAAGTGAATATACATGTACAAATGCACACATAGTGTAATATTACTTATATGTTACAATACTAGGTTTGCAAAATATAATTATCTGTGCACTGTGATAAATATATGTATAGTTTAATACAAAAATTGTTTTGAAATTCAGTGTTCATTTTATTGTTTATTTATCAACCGCTAATTTTTTTCAGGAGCAGTGTGCCTTTTTGAATGCTTTAAACACATCATAATCATTAACGTGTTAAAAGATAGTTTCAATGTTCTGCGCTATAAATGGAAAGTTATGGCGTAGGGGTATTTCATATAGATCAAGTTCGGTTCAAGGCAATACATTATTCTAACCGCATTGCAACTAACTGCTATGATATTTCTATGTGGGTGGTCAATAAATTAGTAAACTTATGTTTATCATTGCAATGTCTCAATTTAATAATTATAATACCTTAAAAAATGAGTTTATGTATTATCAAGACGTAGCACGGGAGTAATGTACTCTACAGTTGGATGGTTCAAAACATAACGTTACGTAGGAAATCAGCATATCACTAAAAATAAGTTCAGGTACCGTTCTCTAAAATTTTGTTTACTGCATGGAATTAGTATTTAAAATTTGTAGCCAAGATTAATGTCTTACGTTNCATTTAAATAAAATTCCATAATTGCTCGAGATATTGTTTACATAATCGCCCACTGGCCCTGCAGTCTCCACCTCATTTTCAAAGTCGACTACCAAGGGCGCTGGCGACGTTTTTATCAGTGACTGCTAGGTGACGGTCTCTTCGCATCTACTCGACGTGAGTAAAGATTCATATATCATGCGAATGCTGACGGGACTTTCGCTCCTGTCCACTCTGAACAAATAGTGTAGTTTCAGGACTTTGGATGACTTCGTACCTTGCGATCAAGTCGAACACAAAGTGCGAATGACCTCTACTTTTATATGTAGAGAACTGTTGAGCTTAGGCTGCTGAGGTTTTATAACGCGAAACAGAACGGTCTGCAGTAGGTACTAACGATATTTTCCTGCATGGAATTAGTATTTAAAATTTGTAGCCAAGATTAATGTCTTACGTTTAGTGTTTCGTAAACTCATTTGCTATTTTAGTGAGAGATTTTTTTGAAAGTTTAAGTTCAGTAGTTATCAATTTCTTATGAATCAACTAGGGATACACTATTGCCGACTTTATAGTGTANTGCATGGAATTAGTATTTAAAATTTGTAGCCAAGATTAATGTCTTACGTTTAGTGTTTCGTAAACTCATTTGCTATTTTAGTGAGAGATTTGTTTGAAAGTTTAAGTTCAGTAGTTATCAATTTCTTATGAATCAACTAGGGATACACTATTGCCGACTTTATAGTGTATGAGCATCGATAATTCATTTAGTGCCAGCATTGACGTTTTACTCCATTACATACCCGGGCCGTTGTAGATAATTCAGTGGCTGCTTCAACGATTAATGTACGTACTTTTCACTTTAAAATGGGTTGCTTACAAATCAATAACAATATTAGATTTTTATTCCCGGCTCGGAGTCGTCCAGGCCGAGTGAAAACAAGAATGGTTGTCATCACTTCACCATGCTGTCACCTCGACTTAAATAAATTAAACTTGTTGGCGGGTCAAGGCAAAGTTACTCACAAGTTAGGTTCGACATATAAAATGCTTCAATTTTAATGTTTGGTTTCTTACTCGATGTGATTATCGAGGCTTTGAATGGAACTGACTTTGATGTCTGTTGATATGTTGTCTACTGAAGGCCTCGTATAACCTTTGCACAACACCAATTTATTGCGCTAGCAATGATAATGATCTTAAGATAACACCTTTCGAAAACAGTTTAGGTGATAAGACCGTTAAACATTTCTCTTTCCCGTTGTCTCAATTTAAAATATATTCGACTGCAATTGTAGTTCACTCCGACTGTTACTTCCATGCGTGATGGCGGTATGTCACATTATTTCACGGCACGTAGTTTTGAGCCGTCTGGTGGGTGTTTAATGCTGAACGAAGATGCTCGCTCGATGGGGCGGCGCGCTGCTGTGCTGGTCCGTGGTGCACGGCTTAGCCGTCGGTGTCGGACTGAGCGCGCGCGCGCTGCCTGTCTTTCTCCTGGGCTTCCTCTCAGCACGACCACCTGCGTCTTTCTGCGCTGGCGCAGCACCACCTATGTCACAACTGGTTTGGATTTTATTGACAAGATTAGACTATAATGTTTCAGCACCCTCTTCAACTCCTGTGACGGGAATGACGGTTCACGCCTTACGATATATATGAGTGTATATATATATATATATTGTTACATGTCGCTGCTCTGTGTGGCTTCCCTTTGCCCCGTCCCGCTAGAGCATGCAAGGCTGAATGTTTCAAGGGCATTCCTGGTAACGCGAGAACAGAGCGCAGTGATAAAGAAGCCGCCGCGTCGCTCGAAGCGTGCCGCGTTAAGCCTATCGAGACTTGTGCCGCGTTCTGTCCTTAAAATAATAAATAACTTGGGTTATCATTGCAAGAATGTTCTGGTCATTGCTCTCGCCTTTCTCAGCGCGACTCGGGGAGCGAGGAACCTTCTGGTTAGATTCGCCGAAACTATATAAGCCTCAGAGGGTCCCCGTAAACGACAGTCTAGAGTCTGGTGTGTGGAGCCGGCGACGACAATGACCAGTGGGGGTAAAGTCTGAGGACTGCGAGCATCTGCGCAGTGGAGAAAGAGACTTGCGGAAGTGACTATTGAATGGGATTTGTGAATGCCAAACATTTTATAAGGTGGCAATATACAGCTGGATTGAATATGTGTAAATAATAAGTAGGAATTAAGTCACTTAAACCAATAGAAAATCACCTATAACGACTTTAATTAGAATTGAGGATGACATCAATTTTTGCGCTCAATTTGAATAGCAACTGTTAATAGTAGAGACATATCGTTTAACGTTGTAAATAATAGCTGTGTGTATTTTAATAGAATTATAAAAAAATTAAAACATTTAATTTAAGTCCTCTAATCCTTACGAACTCGGATACGCTACTGGCGACTTGTGACATTGGTGTTAGAATTCGGATCGAGGCATATGATTGTAAATTAAAATAGGCAATAATCCAGTGATAAGTGACATAAAAAATTTATGAACTATATAAAAGCTGTATGCTGAAAAATTAAGATGGTTTTGTACAAGCATCGCAGTGAGTGTTAACGAGAAAAAATGTCAGCCAAACTGGAAGCACTACGAGCATTAATTCAGTAGTTAAGTGGTTTAGTGAGCGCAAGTGTTAATATATTTGATAACAAAGGAGTAACGTAAAAGAGAGCACAAACGAAAATGTAAAGAGTGTTAGTCAAATAGCCAAAAAAATAATGAAATAATTGAGAAGTAAGAAAATAGACACAGAAAATGAAAAGTGTAGATAGGAAAATATACTCAGTTTATCCCCAAAAAGAGGTTTTGTACACAATACATCTAATATATACTTTTCGTTGAGTTTCATTAATAAGTTTAATATATACGAAAATTATTATCAAAATTGTTATGTGTTGGCAATTTGAAAATCGATGTTTGCCCTTACTTAAATCATTTAATTTTACATTGAATTTCGTAGCACTTATGGTGGAAATTACTTTAATTATTCCGGAAATTGGCAAAAAATATTAACTATTCTCACGTGGTACTATTAAGCCAAAAAGCCGGCAAAAGAAGATCTCTGTATGCATAATTGATACTTCTAAAGAATACTGTTAGTATACAAGGTTTGGTTGAATTTTGCTGTATTGTTTAATAAATACAACAACATACTAAATTAATTTATATATACAAACGCCATTAACAAACGACCTGCATCACCTAAAACATGATGGATTACAAACGATAGTGTAGCCCTAATTACGTGTAAAATTTGGTGACAATCAGTTGAATGGTCCTCGATATATAGCACAAAACCTCCAATATTTTCATATGACGATCTTCATAAATTGATAACAAAAGTGTTGTGTATAAACACATTCGATGTCTATCATAGATAACGCCAGTATACAAAGTTAATTAAAACTAGTTTACATAATTTCGTAAATAAAACACACGTTTTTATAGCCGTTATTCTGAAAAAGTGTGTCCCGCGCACTTAAAACATAAAAATTAGTAGCCTATGGCTTACCACAATACAACTTCTTCGCCAAACTTCGTAGGAACCGGTTGATTGTTTCCAGTTATATGTCATTAAATCTTTATTTTAATTCACGTGATGCTATATTACAAAATGACACATAATTTAGTCTCAGTATAGACAAATTTTATTGTAATGAGATGTACTGTCAGCATACAAAATTGAGTTGAAATATGTTTCGTAGTTTCGTACATACAACGTACTGATATAAATTGTGCATAAAGTCACAATTTTTAAAATAAGTGTCAGGCTCACTCAAAACATTTTAGTTTACATGGCCTGTCGTAGTTATATCTAATTGTCAAATTTGGTGGGAAAATGTTTTTTTTTTTTAAGATACTAAATTACCATTTTAATTTGCCATGTGATGCAAATTCACAGACAAACGAGACTGTTAGTGAGTGAGTGAAGAGATTTGGGCGGCTCTTAACAGCGCCATGTTGAGAGCCGATGAGTGTGATTGAAGTAAATATGTAGGAGCTCCGGAATGAAAGGGCGGGGGAAACGGGAAATACCCGAGATAGCCCACTGACCAGCGGCATCGTCTGGCACGATTACCACAAGCGAAAATCCGGGTCTGACCGGGCCGGGGATATAACCCAGTTCGCCTTGGTGAGAGGCGAGCAGGCTAACCGCTCAGCCACCGCGTTCCCGAGAGACTGTGTGGACACATTTCATGGTCGTAATAGGTACTGCCAGCTTTCAAAGTTAATTTGGAATTAATTACATGGTTTCGACAATAAAACATACTAAACTAAAAAGTATACATGGCAGCCATTTAAAAAAAAAACATGTTTAACTTATTGAAACCTACTGGTTTACATTAACTGCTGCAGTACTTTTCTGTCAAATTTGGCAAGAATCGGTCGAATGTTTCATGAGAAATGACATAAAACTTTATTTACTCGCGTGGCGTCATCTTACAAAATTGTGGACAAAAAATGCTCCATGCACACACATTCGATTGTTGTAGTATGTACTGCCAGAGTACAAAGTAATGTAGGAATTGGTTACCTTGTTTCGACGTTATGGCATACTAAGATAAATAACTATATTTAGAAAATAAATTTCTGACCTACTTAAAACATGCCAATTTATATCAACTGCCGCAGTAGTACTTGCTTGCTAAATTTGTTAGGAATCGGTCAATTGTTTCTCTAGACAAGGCATAAGAACTTCATTCCTTCATGTGAAGCTATCTTACAAAATGTCTTACAAACGTGTAGATTTGTTGGCCTATATTATGCTTCCAATATACACTTTCAGTATACACAATTTGGTCGATATTGGTTCAACGGTATGGTACATAATCAACTTGGCCTAAAATATTTTTAAAGCCATCATTTTAAAAATAATTTCTTAACTGAGATTTCAATCGTATGAATTTACATTACCTACCATGTTATTACTTATTTGCCAAATTTTGCGATATTTGGTTGATTGGTTTTCGAGATATTTCGTGGAGTGGAGTGGAGAGATTTGGACGGATCTTAAAATTTAAGTCTTGAGAGTCGATAAGGGTGAAGAGAGGTAAGTATGGAGAAACGCCGGAATGAAAGGGTGTGGGTAACGGGAGATCCCTGAGAAAACACGCCAACCAGCGGCATCGTCCGGCACGATTCCCACATGCCAAAATCCGCGAGCGACCATGCTGGGAATCAAACTCAGTTTACCTAGTTGGGAGGCAAGTAGTGAAACTACACTACACCACCATGGCCTCCGAGATATTACGTAAAAAATGTATATTTCTCATGGTGCTATCTTCCAAAATAGTAGACGAACAACTATATTTAACTATACATTCAATGTTAACATGATGCATTGTCAACATACAAAATGGGGTTTAAATTGGTTGAATGGTTCCCGAGATATGACATATCACATGAAATTTTAAAATGGCCTATAATAAAAATTAACACCCAGCATTGTCAAAAACTATAAAAACGAAATACCCTTACTAAGTACTACATGTTTGCCGAGCTTAGTACGTTTCGATTCTCACATTCAAAAGTTTTTAGTTGGGGACACACATTCAGATACACATATGCACACGTGCATACACTACACAACATACACGCAGACATACAGAGAAGAGGGTGAAAAAACTTTTTTTTAATAGCAACCTGTTTAATGACTTGCTATCGACGTCAATTATCATAGCAGTTCCTAGTTAAGTGTGTTTCACATATCATCATGTTTGGCATGATGACTGGGAAGGAGTCTTCGAAGGTGCATGCAGCGAGAAATTGCGGTGGTCCCCTTTGCCTTCTGGCTGAATTCCACCAGCCACCACTGCACGCGCCTTCTGGGAAATCCTCAATTTACAATAGTTTACTCTGCAAGGCACACCCTCAACTTCTTTGCCTGAACAACCAAGTAAAAGTGACTCTCCACGAAGCAAACTGCTCACATACCCGTGTACAGTCGAGACCGCATCTAATGCTCACGCGCACGTGAAATTTAGCCGCTGTTATGCGAGTCTCATTTGTTAGTTTATCTTGCAAATCGCTATTAGAAATAGCATTAAGAGTACCAAAACACGTATTCACCTACTTTATTGAGGTATTGTTAGGTTGTGATACTATGTTGAAAAATGATAGGTTAAAACCTGCACGCTTAGTAATGGCGGCCGTTCATTAACGCATACGCAGTAAGCACAAGCAGGTCACATAATATCTTGCGAAACTCGACATGGGTGCACTCAAAACCTAACAAGATCGATATACAACCACTTACACGTGGCGACACCTCGAACTTTACTCGACAACCATACGAACGACGTATCGTCTCCGTAAAACCCCTAAAGGTAAAACGAAAACCAGGTATTGTGGGAGAAACAAAGATTGGCGTGACATACCTATTTATAGATATAAAAAATATAATTGCAGCATTTGAGTTTTGACTAATATGATCATAATTAATTACCACAGCGGTAAACACATAGCAAGACAGTGCTCGCTGAGAATGCTGTTACTGTGATATATTATACTTTCTTCATACCATTATCTGCCTCATTTACAGGAAAATGGATATGTGAAGTAGACACACGTCACAAATTGTAAATACAAATGCCAATTTACTTCGCATCTGTTCGAGGCTCATTTGACAGGCAATCACAAACAATAAGTTACCGTTATATATTTAATGAACCTACTTTCCTCTATGTGGATGGCAATAATTTTGATGACATTACTAAAAGCTTAGATAGTAGAAGGCCTTGGCATCTCGTTGACAGCGATATCATTAGATATGGAACCAGAAGCATAGGTTATACTAGTGAGACAAAATACACACGTGCTGTATCCGCGGGACTCGAACCAAGAAACTTCGTGCTGTAACCAGGGGTGAAAACAACTTTATTACAGAGGTAGGGATAGGAGCATAAACTTCGATAGTTATCAGTCTAAAGTATCTAAGCCACTTAAATAATGTGAGTGAGTGAAGAGATTTGGGTGGCTTTTAACATCGAGGTCTTGAGAGCCGATGAGGGTGAAGAGAAGTGAGTATGAAACAGCGCCGAAATGAAGGGTCGGGGAAACGGGAGATCCCCGAGAAATCCCGTTGACCTGCGGCATCGTCTGGTACGATTTCTACTTGGCAAAATCCGGAGTGTTGCAGTGAGGGATTGAATCCGGTTTCCCTTGGTGGGAGGCGAGCAGGCTAAGAGTTCAGCCACCGTGGCCCACTAAATCATATGAAGTTTCATGACCTACCGTAGTGCTACATGTGTGAGAAATCTGGTGGAAATCAGGTAATTGGTTTCCGAGATGTGGTAAATAAACAGAAACTATTTAAAGGGCAGCTAGTTTGTAAGGACATATCTGACCCATTTAAAACGTGCCATTTTACATGGCATATCTTAGCACTACTTGTTTATCAAAATTGGTAGGAATAGGTTGTTTGTTTCCCGATATATGACATGAAAAGTTTATTTTTTATGTGACACAATCTTACAAAATAGCGAACAAAGTATGCTATGTAAAAACACATTTGACACTTCCGTATACATTCAGGATACCAAGTTTGGCCGAATTTGGTAAAATGGTGTCGTTTATATAGCAAATTAATTAAAAATATTTATATGTCCACCATTTTGAAAATAATTGCATTAATCATTTAAATTGCATTATGTTTACATGAACTAACATATTTTTAATTTGGTGGGAATAAACTATGTAGTTTCCGATATATAATGAAAAATCTTTATTCTTCATCAAGTGCTATCTTAAAAAATTGCGGATAAATGACAATAATTATTCCTTAATTAGATATTATTATAATGATTTTAAAATATGAAATATTGTCTATATGGTTTAAATGGTTCCTGAGATAAGAAATAGCGTCCTATATGTTAAAAGGACCGCCATTTTTAAATTAACCACCCAGTGCGGTATAAATCTAAACAAGTTGGATCTCATTACTAATTACTACACGTGTAGCGAGTTTGGTGAAGTTCAGTTAACGGGTTAAAAGATACATTGTCAGGGGTGGAGGGGAGAGATGGAGGGCATTACCAAGACATTTACGTAATTTCATACGCCTACTTTCCTTGCAGATAGTAAAAAAAATATTGTTCCTAGATTTGTACAAATCTGTTAACACAGGATCATCATGCAGATGGAATTTTGTAGTTATTTAACATTTTACTCTTATGACTGTTTTTGAGTCTTATATGTGATTATGCTCTCGCTCTTTTGTATAAGCTTGCAGGTAAGAAGTTTATGCCAAGGTGGCGTAGTAGTCAAACTACTCGCCTCTAACATAGATGACCTGGGTTCGAATCCAGTTGGAGTCACTAGGATTTTCGCATTTGGGGAACGTGGTGGATGTTGCCGCTGATTGGCAGGTTTTTCTCCGGGTTCTACCATTTCCCCCTCCCAGCCCTTGCATTCCACCACTGATCAATTCTCGCCTAACTTCACCCTCACCATCGTTCAGGACGTAGTCGTTTTGCACAACCCGAAACCTCTGAATTAATCTCAACCTACAGCACAGTTTGCACTACATAAAACACTATACCCAGCAATGGTCAACATTACAAATATCTGAAATTTTTCTGCAATAGTTATAATTGTACCACATAACAATATTTAAGATGGTAGTCTAGGGGCGCTGCACTGAAAAAACAGTTACGAAATATGTTATGTAGCACCTTCCTGTCACAAACTTGAGCTCCCATAGTTACTCTCGTTACAACACAGGATGTCACATAAATGGAAGGTGGGGTAGATTCCTGTGTAGACTAGGGTTTACTACTCAAAGCCGAAATTAAGAGCTTGCTCCTGTTATACTTATTACATACAAGGGTGTAAATTAAGTATTAAGTACACTTATGGCGTAGCTCAAATTTTTATCAACACCACATTATAGTTATAAAATTATATATTATCCTTGGGCGATAATTGAGGACGTAAATAACCAAATGCTAATTTTTTTGGAACAACGGTTATATTGATTTTTTTTCTTTGACTTAACAACAGATGTATATGTATGAAGAAATAAATACATTTTTATTTTTCTCTTAAAAATAAATGAATATTAAGATTTTTTCTTTGTTTTTTTTTGTTTTTTGTATTATGAGTATTAGACAAATTATATCTTTTTTTGTTAAATTATGTATATAGCAATTACTATATTATCGTAGAGTACCCGCAATAGTTTCATTTGACATTTTACATTAAATTCAACACCATATTTTTACATTAGTTTACTAATCGTTACATAAATCGAAAGTTAAGAAAGAAATATAATAATTCATAAATGACGTTTTTCATTTCAATAGGTAGAAATTAACAATTTACACTATATATAAACCTAAATATTTAATCAATATTAAGAAAACAATTTTTCAAACAAAAACATAAAATAAAATAACAGATACATATTTAAACATTACACAATTTTCATATGATGACGTTTGTTTTACAACTTAAAAGTGAATAAACAAAATTATTAAGCACAACTAGAGCACGTTCCAAAAATAAAAAACTTATTTGGCGAAATACCCAAATAAATAAGAAAAGAATTAACAGAGGCATGAAACAAGTGCCAACACAACTGCCACAAATGGTTCATAAACTTATTTAAGTTCTTTATCTGTGTGATTGATGAGAGATTATGTATTGTCGTAACTGTAAAAATAATTGTGTCTCCAAAATTTTATAGGATCACGGTTCGCTGTTTGAATTTTAGGTAAACAGCCTAGGATGGTGGTAAACACATATTTTAATGTGGCGGAAGAAGAGATAATGGGTGGAAAGAAGAAACCTATATGCTTATTGTAAGCTTTTAATAATTATTTTATGTTAATGGGAAAACAAAATCAATCTAATAATTTTACCAGCAAAGCAAATTTAGCTAAAAAAAACCCACGCAGTACACAAATATCTAGCACTATATAATAGAGAAATTCAGTACTTTAATATATACACCTGTTTAGGGCACTTACTTCGGAATTGTGATTTATAACAGAAGTAGAAAAAGTATAATAGAGTAAGGTTTCTGCAGAGGCACGAACGTCCTTTGGAAACCAGCTAGACTTAAACGCTCATATGTTTGTTTCAATTTTCGCAATTTGTCCGCGACCTATATGACACGTTCTGGAAGATATTCAGCCAATAATACAATAAAAGCTACAAAATCCAGTCTAGTCCAATCAAGATCTCCCACAGTAATTGAAAGCTGCTAACGGGTAGTTGACGTCTGCGTGAGTACATAAACAACTATGTATCGAAATACACGAGCACGCATTTATATCACGGTTTTATTATAATATAGTTCGAATATATGGCCAAAAAGAGAATGTAAGGGTAACAAGAAAATTGTGTTTATAATTTGAGCAAAGTAAAAATTTTGTATAAATAATTTTTAAAAGTTTAGAAAACAATTATTTTGTTATTGTATTTTAAGGTATTCACACACGTTATGTATTAAAATTATAAATTCGTTATTTTATTTTGTTTTTTCATTTTATAAAATACAAAATCGCCGTAAAATTTCTATACCTTTTAAATTATTTTTCTTTTATTAGTGTTCTCGTAATACTGGTGTTGAAAAAAACTATCAGTATGGTTATATTAACAAGCGTATTACAACTAACATATTACTGGGGCAGTGTTGGAAATATGTTATACTCAATTTTTTTAATATATTTCTATCCTAGTAAGCCAAAACATTGCCAAAATCCAATAAACCCTAGCATACTCCTAAAAGTGTATTATAGGCGATCCCAAAATGTGCGCAAGCATTGTCTTTGGCGGATTTTACGAGCCTGTAGGCATGGAATTAGGAACTACGCACGAAGAAAGAAATATCCTACTCAAAACTCTTGAATTGGCCGGTGACATCGTTTCTGCGTCCACATACGAGATCCATAACTTTACTTCTGATATCGCGCGGAACGAAAAACATACATAACGCTTCTATATGATTTATTTTCTTTTAAGTTGTTTATGTGGCCTGTACAATTTTTGAGGTTGGGAAAAATAATCCAAATAAGAGCAAAGTAACGCCAGAGAAGGAACACAAATTCAGTTCGGACGTTTTTAACTGTGCCAACGGGATAAATTCAAGATCAAAAAAAGTAATATCGCAAACGAAGCGGAAAACGAAATAACTCGCACAAGTAGGAGCGAGCAAAGGCAGGAATTCAATTTATGCCCGTGTTTTTATTGTACGGAAAAACTTTGTCAACTAAGAGTAAAAGAGCTGAGTAACTTGGTAGTTACAAATGTTCTGAAATTTGACTTTAGTATGTGGATTATGTCATGACGCCCCGCAATTTTTAGTGGGAGAAGTATTTTATGGAACCGATTCCAAGTACCGATTTTAAGGTTCGGATTCTCCTGAGGTATCGTAACTAAAGAAATACGGCTATGTGGTAACAATTTGTACCATCTAGAAGTTATCAAGATATTCGCAATTGTTGTATTTCTGAAGATTTATTGAAATTTTTAAAACAACATTCCGTAAATATCGGCTTCCCAATTTCCTTAAGTTTATGCCTCGCTTCTGCATTTATTATTTCCGAGAAGGTACAAATGTTTATGACATGATAACATAAACAGTGAGAGAGTGAAGAGATTTGGGTGGCTCTTAACATCAAGATCTTGAGAGCCGAAGAGAGTGAAGCGAGTTGGGTATGGAACAGCGCCGGAATGCCAGGGTGGGGGAAATGGGAGATCCCCGAGAAAACATGCCGACCAACTGCATTGTTCGGCTTAATTTCCTGCCGGGAATCGAACCCTGTTCGTCTTGATGGGAAACGTTGAGAGAAAACACACAATATTATCAATATATTGTAGAATATAGCAAATAATACAATGCATCGGGTGCAAAATGGTAGATTTAAATGCCTGTAAAATTCAAAATTGTATCTCGGTGTGTCTGAATAATGCAAGGAATTGCTGATACCAAATAAATCTTTGTGCTCAATAAATTTTTTTTTTTAGTTAATGCGTACACAACTGTATGCATTACGTGTTGCAATTTTTTTATG
Source organism: Clitarchus hookeri (assembly GCA_002778355.1). Classification (NCBI taxonomy): domain Eukaryota; kingdom Metazoa; phylum Arthropoda; class Insecta; order Phasmatodea; family Phasmatidae; genus Clitarchus; species Clitarchus hookeri. The sequence goes on from NQII01001460.1 coordinate 28,004, forward strand.
TTTTTCGTCATCGAAACGTGGTTGGCTCGTGATTCTGAAAGCTCGTTGCAGTGGATTCAACGTGAGAGAAAATGGTGCAATCCCCTTCCTCTTATTATGAACACATATAAGTATTATTTATTTGCGACTATATTAGATTCTCGTTAAATATTAGCGTGCTTAAAAAATAATAAAAGTAAATTTTATATTATTTTGAGACGGAGCGAGTTGCTTGGGCATGCGGGAACAGGTAAGAACTCGACCAAAAAACCATCCCGGCATTCACCTGGAGTGATTTTTAAAATAAAAATTCGGGCCGAACGAGTTGAGTATCGTACCCTGATCCCATTTAACATGGGTATTAACTGGTGTTGACTTGTCCTTGCATTTATCCGTGATTATTATCCTATGAATTAAAGTTGGCTTGTGCGAGAAATAAAACAAGCTGCTGGAGCGACAAGCCTCCTCCCGGCGCACAGTGTGTAATTTTGGCAATCTAGGAGGAAAAAATTCAATTAAACAACCTATCCTAAAGTGACTGTTTCTGTTGTATATCGATAGGGCAATGTTCATATCATATGACGACAGTATTTACTTTCCTTGAAATGCGAATCGGCAGGGGTGGTAAGCTCTTGAACCTATCCGAACTTGCACCGCCGCTTACAGCTGTGAATACCGCGATTCAGTTCGTCCTGTTTAGTTGGCTTGTGCGCCTCACGAGTAACATTTAATGCTGAATTTATCCGCAGATTGTAATCACTGAATTTTTGTGCTATCACTGGTGTTTATGTGATGTATATATTAGCGTGTGTCGACTCGTAAAACTGTGTTTAAAAGTTCAGTGATTTCTTTTGACATGAAAGTTATTTTTTAAGTTTATCTAAGGTTATAGTACAGACTTCAACATACTACACCGTTGAGACTGCATGGATATTGGAGCCAAAACATTTGTGTATTGAAATTATGAAAAAAACTTTGCGGAAATTTGCGATCTAAATTTTGGTGAACTTCTTAAGGGAATGACGTCCTCGATTTCTCGGATGCCCTTTTCAATATATGGGCCGAAAACCCGAAGGTATCGAAGTTTGACGCCTTAATTGCTTATGTTCAGCAAAACATGGGAAATATAGGTAATTCCGAAATTACTTTCAACGGCCTGAAACAGATAATTTTGGAAACTTTTCCAAGGATTGAATAACAAATGGGAAAAAGACGGGAGGCATCGACATCGCTTTCTCGATACTTATTCATCTCGGCTTAGTGAAAATATTACTTTTCCGAATAATATATTTAATGCTGTCCCAACTACGCCCAGACAAGAAAATCCCACAATTGGACCTGGCAGGCCAACAAAACCTTTTAGTGCTTGTGGCCCAAAGGCGAAATATCAAAATGTACAACACCTTCTGCAGTCAACCAGCCAAGAACTGAATACTGCGGCAGAAATTAAATTAAGAAAGGAAGGCAAAAGAGATTCTGCAGGAATTGTAAACGAACTTTTGGCGGCATCGCCGAGTAGGGGCACAACTATTAAAAAGACCCGCAAGTCCTTATTTCAAAAGTCATCATCATTGTCCCCAGAACAAGCGCTTGCATTAATGGTAGCTACTAATCCCACCACTCGCATGTACCTACGAATTCGAGAACACGCCGAAAGCTTAAATTGCAAATTATATCCTCCGTACCATAGAGTTAAAGACGCCAATCAGTTATGTTATCCTCAGGAGGCAAACGTGACAGAAACATCAGCGGAAATACCTGTAGAGTCTATCGTTGACCATACAGTCTTCCGTCTGTATCAGGTTTAACAGGTCAGCGAGAAGAAACGTCCGCTATAAAAAAATAGCTTGAACATAATCATCAAATGGGGATGCGATAGATCAGAACAGAATCGATACAAACAGAACTTTTCCGAGGAGCATTACTTAAATGAAAGTCTATTCAGTATTTCTATGGTTCCTCTACAAATGTACTGTGGTACAGGCGATTCTAGGGCCATCATTTGGCAAAGCCCTGTGCCGTATTCTACTAGGTACTGCCGCCCTATCAAATTTCTGTTTACGAAGGAAACAGTAGATTTAATAACTACAGAAACCAATAAAGTAAGGCTGCAAATAGAAACACTTAGGACCAATAAAGTAGCTCTGAACGACCTGGACATTACCGTATATCCATCTATGATATATTGTTTGGTAGATGGCAAGGTCTGTAATGCCTTGTCATCGTGTTATTCCACACAACGTGGTTACCTTTGTGGCGCCAAACCTTCTGAAATGAATAATTTGAATATTATATCAAGAAAAGAAGTAAAAAGAGACTACCTGGCCTTTGGAATATCACCACTTCGTTCGTGGATTAGAATTTTAGGATGCTTTCTTCATATTTCATACCGCTTAGAAATTGAAGAATGGCAAGCAAGAGGGGTTGAAAATAAAGAAATGGTGACTCGAAAAAAAAAGATGTCCCGGAAAAATTCAGACGTGAATTAGGTATTCTAATTGATATGCCTAAACAGCAAACTAGTAACACGAATGACGGTAATACTGCCAATAAATTTTTTATAAATGCTGAAAAGTCGGCTGAGACAACAGGAGTAAATCTAGACTTAGTTAAATGTTTAGGTGTTATTCTAGAATGCATAAATTCTGATCACAAAATTAATGTGTTTCATATTGAAGTCTACTTAAGGGAAACACTGGACCTTTACTTCCAACACTATTCATGGTATCCAATGTCTGTGAGCCTACATAAAATCTTATTTCACGGAAAGAACATCATTGAAACTTGCATTGTGCCAACTGGACGATACTCCGAAGAAGCCCAAGAGGCGAGGAATAAACATAATAGGCAGTTTAGGGAACCATTTACGAGGAAAACATCAAGAACTGATATCAATACAGACTTACTAAACAGACTTCTCCTCATCTCAGACCCGTTTATAGCACATTTGAGATCATCACCGGAAACTAAACATAGTAACATGAATCCTGAAATGATAAATTTATTAGAAATAAACCGGACTCCATCAGAACCAGAAAGAGACAATTCCGTCGACTCATACAATGACACATTAGATGAGTGTAGTGTCAGTAGTGATTCCGAATAACTGTTTTAATATATAGCTTAAATTAGTGTTCTTTTTTTAATCGCTTTTGCTTTTTAATAACGGTGTGTTACTTTATTTATTCATCGACGATACATTGTGTATTAGGATCGGGCATATACATTTTTGACGCCTGTTTGTTGTTTATATAAAAACTGCAGTTGTGCATCCTCAACTCTGTGGAAAAGGTTGTAGTTTTCATTAAATACATTAAATAACTTGTACAATTACTTATTTTTTACTTTTTATTACAAAAAGTCAGTTGTCCCAAAGAAACTATTGCTACATATTTGCATTCCGAATTTTTCATCCTAGATTGCCAAAATTACATATTGTGCGGCATTCAGTGCTATGCGCATGCTCATATTACGACCGCTCGTGCATCTCGTTTACTTCTGTAATGGGACTCGTTACCACTTCTTTAAGTAATCTTTTATCTTAATATTTTTAGTGCGTCTATTAGTGTCTAGTGTCTCCTGCAATTGGGATATTCAGGGCTCAGAGTGTGCGTAGGTGTGTGTGTGTGTTTAACTTATGAGCAAGTAATGAATTAAAACTTTTTCCCTTATATATTAGTTTCACATCATAACAAAGTATCTTTGGTTTCGCCGCAATTAAGAAAAAAGAAATCCACATTTTACTTTTTATACGAAAAAAAAAGGTTGATTTTGAGCCACAATTTATTTTAAAAAATTGTACATATACATAACTTAAAACATTTGTAAGAATAACATTGTACTTGTGGTGGGTGTACCTTTACGCTAGCGTCTCCGCACAGTATATACACTGAAGAGCCAAAAAAACTGGTACACCTGCCTAATATCATGCAGGGCAGTCCACAAATCCACAGGAGTGCTAGGCGGTGGAGATCTCTTCTGAACAACACGTTGCAAGGCATCCAACATAAGCTTAATAATGCTCATGTCTGGTGATTAAGGTGGCCAATGGAAGTGTCTAAAGTCAGAAGAGTGTTCCTGGAGTCACTCGGTAACAACTCTCGACGTGTTGGGTGTCACATTGTCCTGCTGGAATTGTCCACGTCCGTCGGAATGTACAATGGACATGAATGGGTGCAGGTGATTGGACAGGATGCTTACGTATCTGTCACCTGTCAGAGCCGTATCTGAACGTATCGGGGGTCCCATTTCACGCCAACTGCACACGCCCCATACCGTGACAGAGACTCCACCACCTTTAACAGTCCCCTGTTGACATGTAGGGTCCATGGATTAATGAGGATGTCTCCATACCCGTACACGTCCATCCGCCCGATACAATTGGAAACGAGACTCGTCAGACCAGGCAACGTGTTTCCAGTCATCAACAGTCCAATGGCAGTGTTGGTGGGCCCAGGCGAGGCGTAAAGCTTCGTGTCGTGCAGCCAACAACGGTACAAGAGTGGGCCTTTGGCTCCGAAAGCCCATATCAATGATGGTCCGTTGAATAGTTTGGCGCTGGTACTTGTTGATGCCCCAGCATTGAAATCTGCGCCAATTGGAGAAAGGGTTGCACGTCTGTCACGTTTAATGATTCTCGTCAGTCGTTGTTTGTCCTGTTTGTTCACGATCTTTTTCCGGCCGCAGCGATGTTGAAGATTTGATGTTTTACCGGATTTCCGATATTCACGGTACACTCGTAAAATGGTCGTACGCGAAATCCAAATTTTGTCGCTACCTCGGAGATGCATGTCCCATCTCTCGTGCATCGACTATAACACCAGGTTCAAACTCTGTGAAATCATGATAACCTGCCATTGTAGCAGCAGTAACCGATCTAGCAACTTTGCCAGACGCTTGTTGTCTTATATAGGCGCTGCCGATCGCATCGCGTTACTCTGATTGGTTCCGTACCTCCGTTATTTGCATACGCATGCCTATACCATTTTTTTTGACACTCCAGTGTAATATGTTTCTTTTGTATTCCTTGGAGTGCATTACACACATAATATGTATTTTTTTAATATAAGATGGGTTTTTGATGTCTTTTTTAAAATCTAACAAGTGTTATTATAACTCAACATTCGTAGGGCTTCGGCGTTGCACGAGGCACAGCATTAGCTTTGATGTTTGCACTCGTGAAGTTTTGTGGAGTACGTCTACGAGCTGTCGAAACGGCGGACAGCGGCAATGCTTGTGAAGGTGTACAATGTTCTTTCCTATGGGTAACGCATAGCGAATCGCCGACTCTTGGTGTCTTTCAGACACATACACAAGGTAATAGTGAATTATGGCTGAGTCCAGCATTGGCGGAATTTCCTCGTACGGAATGTTCCTCTTGTTCCTCTCGACCCACCTTAGTTCCGTGGGTTTCTTACGTCTGTAGGCGGTACATCTGTAGCATGGTTGCGCTCGAGGTGCTACCATGGACGTGGCGGTAAAAAAGTGAAAACTTTGGTTTTCTCGTATTCGTCATCGTACGAGATGGCAATCTGCTTGATGGTGTACGAGTACAATGAGTAAAAACCTTGGATGATTCAAAATATTTAATTTCATTAGCTGTTATTTGTGTTATATGAGAAAAATATATTCCCATGCACACACTGAGTTTAAATTTTTTTTTACAAAGTCATTTAACACTTTATTGAGGTCCATACACATCGGACATCTTAGCTCTGTGTTGGTTTCTACGCCGGGTATTGCTTGGCAATACATTTTGTGAAGGGGAGCATCTCCCACGGGTACAGCTCTTGCGAGTAGATAATTTGCATGCGGACGTCACCTTCTACGGGGGATAGCGTTTTCTACGAGGAGGGCGTCTTAAACGGTTTCTTGCACCAACACCTGCGATGCGACGTATCAGGAACCGAAGTGGTGCAACCCTCGGAACACTCCTTGCATAGGAGGTAGTCCCGAATGTCTTCGTCCTGCTGCTGAATACAGTCGAAATTTCAAAGGTGCGTAGACCAGAATAAATTATTTTTGCAGGTACTATAACTCGTTCCGATTGTCCAAGGCACTATGCGAGCGTACCCTTCAAAATGCACAAATGGCCAAAATGATTTTATGGCCGCTTGGACAACACACGTAAATTTCTAAGAGCGAAAAATATGACTGATTTCCCTAAGGGGCTCATGGTGCTTCTTATGAAGAGCTTTTAAGTGTAAAAGATAGTCCACACTCGGAATTAAAGTAGGCCACCGTTTTGTCGGAACGAAGATTTCTGAATACATCCTAGTAATTAGACAATGAAAAACATTTGCGGAGCAATTAAATATATTTGAAGGGAGTGTGCAATTAGCAAATTTTGGAATAAAATATATTGTAAGAGGGATGGTGGAGGTCAGTCGTCTGCTGAGTGTGGTGCTGGGGACAGCACCGGTTATGTAAAACAAATGACAAACCCAAGATGTCAGTCGAACGAAGGTGACAGACAAACTCCATGTAATGTATAAGCAAAGGACAAACGAAATAAAAACAATATGAGGGATAGTGGCTGTGACGCCTACAAATATGGCGGACTGCAAAGACCAAGATGGCAGACGGCTTTACCTACTATGATGGCAGACGGTGGCTGTGACGCCTACCAAGATGGCGGACCCCACCTACCTAGATTGCGAACTGCACCTACCAAAATGGTGGAAGGTGGCTGTGACGCCTACCAATATGGTGAACTGTACCTATCAAGATGGTGGAATGAGTATGGGTGGAGAGATGTGTGAGGAACCTTAGAAAATCAAAGTTAAAAAATAATAATATTAGTAATAATAAAAATAATATTTCAAAAAAATATTTTTTCATATATTTTTTTATAAATTTTTTAGAATTTTTTGGATATTTTCTTGGGGTAAAGATCAAATGTGAAGGTCATCTTGATCCAAGATGGCCACTGGCGGACCGGAATGACAGAGCACGAACAGCTCCGATGCTCCGGTCCCAGGTCCCGATGTGCAAAAGTCACCATAATCCCTCTTATATCCTTGGCAACTAGTTTGCAGAGAATCTCTTGTAAAATTGCAAAAACAATGTCTGCCGTTTCGGAAGTCAGCACCGTTGGGTCCCCGTGGGATATAAATATTTTCATGTAGACGTGTTGTATCATAATATGCGTTCCCTGCCGTAGTCTTTAGACACCCTTCAGTGACAAATTTCTTGCCTGCGGCGGAAAGGAGTGTGCGCAATTTTTCATGTGTTCGTTTCTCTCCGCGAAACGGTTTTTCGTTTTTCCAGTCACGAACTCAGTCCGGACCACACTTTATCAAGATTCAAACCCGGGGCCTCGCTGCGGTCAAAGACACGAAGAGACGGAAAGTCTGGTCCGAGATGGAGATACTAGGGGAACCCCTTGACCCACGGGCGACTATCCTTCTTGTCATTTAATATTTGGCAGAGATAATTTTTAATTACATCTATCCCGCAGAGGGGAGGGATTAAAACTAAAAAAAGTCATGATCGATAGGGGAAGGACGTGAGCAGTAAGCCAAACTCAATTTAAAGTTCTCCAACCTGTAATTTTTTTCAACCCACCTTTTTTTGTGCGGTATTTTCCCCGTCAGTTCGTTCGGAACTATTTGCTTGTCCACCAAGAACCACGTAAATCAAGATAATGAACAAGACTTTTTAAAGGAAAACCTTTCAAATCTAAGACTGGAACAGTTTCGATAAAAATTCCCTGCATGTCTCCGAATACAATCGCGCCGATTTGCAATGAAATCCTCAAGGATTTATTTACTCTAAAGCAGTACTCACTCTGCAGATAAGAGAAAGATCTAAAATAGAAATGTGATGAAGCACAAATTTTTAGACTGTCACGTGAAACCATGTCTTTTTCTGAAATAATCAGACGCAGTTAAAACCAGTTTATGCATTTTTTTTTTCACAAGAGAAAAACTCATTTTATTGAGTCCAAATTAAAATGGGTTAACAAAAATAAAACAATATAAACATTTTTAACGCTACAAGAATAATTGCAACTGTATTGACGCTGACGTATTTTTCAATTACATGAGTATCATCATTTGCTGGAATTTTCTGAATGTTTGAAATCAATGTGCGATTATATAAATTCTCGCTGCAGAAAAATATTTTTGTCCATGAAAAACAACGTTTTTACAATTATGATTTGTGCATCATTCGTGTAAGTGTGTTTAATCATTAGAGGCCTAAACATTTTTCGGTATGATTTGGCACCACGCTAGATTTGTGATGTGCTGCTGCTGTGATCAGACAAGACTTTTTATTTACAGGGCTTCGAGAATTCTCCAGTCAACAATAAGAATAATTCGGAAGTGTAGGGGCAGCGGTGATATAATGGTTAGACTACTCGCCTTCCGCCAAGGCGAACCGGGTTCAATTCCCGGAAGGGCCGCCCCACAATTTTCCCATGTGGGAATCGTACAGGACGAAACCGCTTCATCCTTATCGGCTCTTAAGACCTCGAAGTTAAGAGCCGCCCAAATATATTCACTCACTTCATTAACTAATTCGGAAGTGTAGCCGAATTATGCAGAAAAGAGCCAAAACGCATAACACGCTCTCCACTAAGGCAGCATTCAGTGATGAAACAGTAGTATTTCGACGGAAATAAGATGACGTGGAAGTTTCGCCCAACACGATGGTAACTCGTAAAATTTTCATTTTTCTACAAATAATCACACACCATGCATTTGGAATAGAATGTTAGGCCTTCTGCCATGCAATTCAAATAGTAAGAGACAAAAAAAAATCATTATTCATATAAAAAGAATGTGTAAATTTTAATCTGTGGCCCAATTACGTAACAGCATACTTCATAATTTGTCTTGTGAGAACAAAAACAAAAGAAATTAATTAATTTGACAATTGGTTAAAATATAACGCTTTTAGCAAGGCATTTAAACGTGGAAATACGTTTCTTAAATAGCAGATATTTTTTATGTGTCTACAAAAATCACTGGTAACACAGAAATGTATACAGTAACGCCCAGGGGCTGTTTTACAAAGTATGATCAAAACACTGAAACAAAACTTAAATGTTTGATATTTCAGTTGTTGCGATAATAACAGATACACTGAAGAGCCAAAAAAACTGGCACACCTGCCTAATATCATGAAGGGCCCCCGCAAGCACGCAGAAGTGTCGCAAGACGACGTGGCATGGACTCGACTAATGTCTGAAGGTATGCAGGAGGCAATTTACACCATGAATCCTGCAGGGTAGTTCACAAATTCATAGGAGTGCGAGGCGATGGAGATCTCTTCTGAACAGCACGTTGCAAGGCGTCTCAGATATGTTCAATAATGTTCATGTCTGGTGATTTAGGTGACCAATAGAAATGTATAAAATCAGAAGAGTGTTCCTGGAGCCACTCGGTAGCAACTCTCGACGTGTGGGGTATCGCATTGTTTTGCTGGAATTGTCCACGTCCGTAGGAATGCACAATGAACGTGAATGGGTGCAGGCGATCAGACAGGATGCTTACGTATCTGTCACTTGTCAGAGTCGTACCTAGACGTATCAGGAGTTATATTTCATGCCAACTGCACACGCCCCATTCCATGACAGAGCTTCCACCAGCTTGAACAGTTCCGTATTGACATGTAGGGTCCATGGATTCATGAGGATGTCTCCATACCCATCATTGTCTATCCACCCGATACAATTGGAAACGAGACTTGTCAGACGAGGCAACATGTTTCCAGTCATCAACAGTCAAATGGCGGTGTTGGCGGGCCCGGGCGAGGCGTAAAGCTTTGTGTCGTGCAGTCAACAACAGTACACGAGTGGGACTTAAGCTCCGAAAGCCCGTATCAATGATGGTCCGTTGAATAGTTCGCACGATGGCACTTGTTAATGCCCCAGCATTGAAATATGAGCCAATTGGAGAAAGGGTTGCACGTCTGTCACGTTTAATGATTCTCGTCAATCGTCGTTTGTCCCGTTCGTTCACAATCTTTTTCCGGCCGCAGCGATGTCGAAGATTTGATGTTTTACTGGATTCCCGATATTCACGGTACACTCGTGAAATGGTCGTACGCGAAAATCCAAATTTTGTCGCTACCTCGGAGAAGCTTTGTCCCATCTCTGGTGCGCCGACTATAACACCACGTTCAAAATCACTGAAATCTTGATAACCTGCATTGCCGACCGCATCGCGTTACTCTGATTGGTTCCATACCTCTGTTTTTTTTCATACACACGCCTACACCAGTTTTTTTTGGCTCTCCTGTGCGTTATTAGAAGCGTTTATATAAATCATCCCATGAGCAACCCGTGCGATTTTACACTACTGTATTGTACAACAGAAGTCCAGGTAAGAATTTTACAAGGGATAGAATATGCCGCATATTCTATTCACAGTACTTTCGCACTTTTCGTATCAAACATTTGAAACATCACCACATTTATGACGTGTTTGACTGTTTGTTTTATCATGTTCCAGGTCACATCATTTTCTACTTCTGCTAACATAAAAGCATCTTTAATTTTTTTTTTATAAATTGCAGTTTTGCTTGCATTTTGTATAAAGGCCTATCTGGAATGGGGAGAATTTGAACAACGTGGCCTTGAGAGCCTATGATGGTGAAGTGAAGTGAGTATTAAGCGGCCCCGGAATGCAAAGCGGGGGATACGGGAAATCCCCGACAAAACCCGCCGACCAGCGGCGTCGTCAGGCACGATTCCCAGGTGTGAAAATCCGGCGGTGACCCCGCAAGAAACCAAACCCGGTTCGTCTTGGTGGAAGGCAGTTAGTCTAAACCACTACACCAACGCAGGACCCATTTCGTATATAATTATAAAGCTTAATTTATATTTAATATGAATAAAAACAGCAAAAATAGGCGTGTTGTTAATGCCTTATAAGAAATAGTACTCATGCAAAAGAATATTAAACTGGGGCACACAAATATAGTGGGTTGTCCCGTTGGTGTAATTTTATAAAATTGTCTAAGACTTGTTTGCGCCAGGTGTAGGAATAACCTGAAAGCAGAACTTTAGCAGGGCTTCAGAGAAGTGCGAAGTAGTTGCTAATCGACTATAACTTTGTCTACATTAATTTTGTGTGTGCCAAACACAACAAAGAACATAATTTAATGTACTTTGCGGCAGCTTATGTGATAAACCAGTTTATCTGGTACAACACGTTCTGGCATTAAAAAGTATTCAATGAGGTTTATTAGATTAAGTGACTACAAAGCTGCGTAGTCTTAGGAGAGATATTTTCGTGTAATCCCTGAAGTCAGGAGTTAAAGTTTACCCCTCGGAGACTACGTCCTTGGGGCTCGGGTCGCCCCGACAAGACCGGCGCCTCTGGCCTATG
>NQII01001460.1:39364-84439 GCA_002778355.1 Clitarchus hookeri
AACCCCACCCGTCCTTTCACACCCCCTCCCCGGATTCACCCTTGGACGTTCACCGCTGCATCCGTCGACACCCCAGTCTCCTTCTCATGCAATCACCCCCTCCCTTTTTTTCCAACCCCGCGTGGCGCCCGGTCCTTTGGGGTACAGGCGCCTCGGTGCCTGAGAGACGCGCTGTCGACGGTACTGCGATGGTGGGATTAGCGAGCCTTGTGGGAGCGGGGTGGGGAAGGGGGGCTACGTTTATCCGGATAACGTGACCCCATCTCCGGCACAAGGCATCTGTAGATTAGCCAGCTACTGCGCCCCAACACCGAAGGGCCGCATTGGTGTTGTGGTCAGACTACTTACCTCCCCCCTAGGCGAACATGCTTCGGTACCCGGCGGGGTCGCCCCCAGATTTTCGCCAGTGGGAATCGTTCCCGGACGATGCCGCTGGCTGGCAGGTTTTCTCGGGGATCTCCCGTTCACTCACACCTTTCATTCCGGCGCTGCTCCACACCAACCTCGTTTCAACATCGTCGGCTATCAAGACCTCGATGTTAAGAACCGCCGAAACCTCTTCACACCGAGTGCATAGCTCAACAGTTGCGTTGACAGAAATTTGTCTAAAAAAAACTGGTGGTGATTGGTTTCTCTGGGAAAGGGCGGGGGGTGTTTACAGTGGCTGAAGGAAGGGAGAGTGCTTACACCGACATCATCGGCGCTGACACGTGTCAATTAGAACGAATTTTAGTTTAAAAATTACCTGAAAATGTAATAAATTGCATCGTAGTGAACTGCGATTACAAATTTGTTTCATGGTTAAATTATTGCTAAAATTATTTTAATGTTAACTGCTAAAAACTTTAGGAATGAAAGAGAGGGGAGAGGGTTGCAAACACCAAACCCACCCACACCACCCAACGTTTGCTTCGTCCCTGTGCATAATACCAGTGTTCTTTCGCATAATAACATAACGGAAGAATTATTACCTACTCCATTTCATAACGCTTCCAGGTTTTTATTTGTTGTGGACTGACACGGTCATGAGTAGCTGTCTGAGTCTCAGAGTAAATAAGGGCTGGACTTCGCAAGCCAACTTTGTATTAGCCAATCTCCTTGTTTCAACACTGAACTCGTCCTCTTTCCACAGAATTGTCAGTTCTTGATGCTCCAAGATTTTTGGTCGGCAGTTGAAAAACAGCGGAGTATTGAACGCCAGTGAAGGTGAACTGAGACGAAGATGGCAAACCGCGGAACGCCAGCGCGGGGGAAACGGGAGTAAACTGAAAAAAATCTGTCAACCAATTGCAACGTGCGCCCCCTTTCCCGTGTTACGCAGGCGGGAATGGAATAGTTCCCAAACCCTTGCGCAACCAATCGGGAATGAGTACGCACACATCATAGGAGTCGCCACTCCATTCCGCCTCGGTGTACTAATCACTCCGTGGTTTCAGGCTGTAAGTTCTGCTCCACGAATGTTCATGTCATCTACCTCTGACTGGGCGCACAGTGGTTCCCCATCACTTAGCTCCTTTGTGGCAAAGTCACCAGTAAGAAATTCCACAGCCCATGCGAATGTTTGGATGGTTACTCATTACCACTTGCTTACTCTGGTCCCGATTTCTGAGCCAATGATTTCATCTCCAACGGGATATCTGTCGACGACTCAGTATGCTACACTAAAGAGCCAAAAAAACTGGTACACCTGCCTAATATCGCGTAGCCCCCCCCCCCNGTCTGAAGGCATGCAGGAGGCAATTCACACCATGAATCCAGCAGGGCAGTCCACAAATCCAATCTGCGCCAAATTGAGAAAGGGTTGCACGTCTGTCACGTTTAATGATTCTCGTCAGTCGTCGTTTGTCCCGTTCTTTCACGATCTTTTTCCAGCCGCAGGGATGTTTAATATGTGATGTTTTACCGGATTCCCGATATTCACGGTACACTCGCGAAATGGTTGTACGCGAACATCCAAATGTTATCACTACCTCCGAGATACTATGTCCCATCTCTCGTGCGGCGACTATAACACCACGTTCAAACTCACTTAAACCTTGATAACATGCCATTGTAGCAGAACAAACCGATCTAGCTGCTGACCCCATCGCGTTACCCTGATTGGTTCTATACCTCTGTTATTTGCATACGCACGCCTATACCAGTTTTTTTTTTTGGCTCTTCAGTGTAAATACATCCATCGAGTTCTGCAGGATTTGGTTTTCCGCGTACTCACCTGGGTTCCAGTAAGAATGAGTGCTCAATCGGCTTCCAGCAGGATGCAGTTGGATATTGGTGTACGTGGATTTGGGATGCAGATTTCCTGACTGGAAGCTACCAGTAGCAAATCGTAGCTCGCTACATAAGTAACCCCATATTCATGCTGTTTATTCGAAATATAACAATAAGATTTAAAAGTAACGAATACTTTTCATGTGGGGTTACTTTTAATTTTGTTAATAGTGCAATAATAAACTCATTTTTTATTTAGTAAGAAGATACTGTAGAATAAAACGAATTTTACGATATATTTCATGAATTTGCGATGGAAACGACGGGAACAAAATGCAAACTAAATATTCAGAATTCATGTTTTCTGCTTTTCATATCATTGAATAGCCACACATTTCAAAGTACGGTAATGTGCATGCAACCATCTTAATATTATTTCCACGATATTTAAAATGTGTTGTAACTTTTCATAGAAACGATATATTTATTTCTAGCATCTGCTTGCCAGTTATCGATTGCAAATAAACATGACCAACTACCGGCTTCAGTTGGATGCCTGAACAACTATCGACTGAGGAAAGCTAACTGCCGACTGCTAGGCACAGCTAGCATTAACAAACTCACTAGAATGCGCGAATCTCGATAATTTTAGTTTCACTCGCCCGTCTAAGATTAAACGGCACCTCCCTCATCATGATGACACCAGGAGTAATCGAAAAATTTTTCAGACGGATAACGCCATAATTATTTCTTTCTAACTACGAGTTTGTCTCTTGTATTGGCCACAATGCCGTAACTTGTCATGCAAGTTTTCGCACATTGCTTTCGTCTTCACCTACTTACAAGATGGACGAAGAGAAGTACGGAGACCTACTTTGCAGCATGACACTTATATGTATAATATTCATTCTCTTATATATGTATAACAACTTGGTTTCATTTGTCACCTTCAAAAAACACTAGAATTTAGTTTTAATAAGACGATATGACATTTAATATCTTTCATAATTCTCTTTCAGCTATACTGTAAGTAAACAGTTTGTTAAAACGCTCGAATTAACTGTATTACAGACGATAATAAAAACTTTCAGAATCTGATTCCCAATGAGTTGAGTTAAACAACCGAGCGAGGTGGCACAGTGATTGACCTTCGGACTGGCATTCGGGAAAACCTGAGTTCGAATCAAGGTCCTGCCATCCTAATTTCAGCTTTCCATGGTTTCCCGAAATCAATCCAGACGGATGCAAAGTCAGTTACTTAATGCAGTTGATAAACTATTCCTTACCAACTCCTGCTTCCCTGAGCCAATTGCTATATCTCCAATGACCTCGCTGTCGACAATACGATAAGCTACGTACATACATTATAGGTAAAATTACTTATTAAACTTTGCTTCTATGATAATACAGGGCGAGTCTAAAGAATATCCCAAGTTTGAAGGTATATAATATCAAAACCAAAGAACCCACAACCTTAATTGACCAATCAAATGAACCGTGGAACCATGAAGTTTCTGTACCCTACATTCATAAATGTTCGATGTGACCTCCACGAGCGGCCCGAACGACATTTACGCGATAATCAAACTCTTTCCACACTCTTGTCAGCGTGTCCGGTGTAACGGTTTGGATAGCGTCCATACTTATCGTTTTGAGGTCATCATTGTTAGCCAGCAATGGTGGACGAAACACTGGATTCTTTATGTACTATCATGGAAAAAAATCGCACGGGGTAAGATCCAGGCTTATGGGGGCCAGTGATGAAGAGCCTGGTCACCAGCTGCTCCTCGACCAATCCAGAGTTGCGGCAACGTCTCGTTCAGGTATCCGCGAACATCTAGGTGCCAACGGAGTGGCGCACCATAAAGGAAACATCAAACCTTCCCCTTCACATTGACGTGTCGAATGAAAGCTCGCTACTCCCTCACCACCTCAAACCGATACTTACGAACGCCATCCAAACCGTAACACTGGACATGCTTACAAGAGCGTGGAACGAGTTTTAATATCGCGTAATGTCGTTTGGGCCGCTCATGGCGTTCACACTGAAAATTTATGAATGCATGGTAAACAAACTTCACGGTGGCACGGTTCATTTGATTGGTGAATCAAGTTTGCAGGTTGTTTAGTTTTTATATTATAGACCTACAAATTTGGGGTATTCTTTTATGCTCATTCTGTACTTTGTCTAAATATGGAAAATTCCAGAACTCTTTTTCGGACAGTTTGGAGTAATACACATATTTGTTTAACCGATGTTTGCGATTGAATCACAATTTGTTATATACGTTGTGGATGACAGAGTTATAAGTGAACCTGCGGGAGAAGAAGGACGCAATTCCATTCTACCTAGTCAAGAGTTAAACTGGCTACTCAATAGAGCAGCAGACAACGGTCAAATAGTTGAGACTCGAGTATCGACGACTCGCTGGTTTTTCTAGTCTTTAGTTTTTCATAGTTATAATAAAAAAAATTCATTTTAGCATGCTCGGTTACTCATTTATTTGTGTGTCCAGGTGTGACAATCGCGCAACTTTGCGGTACGCGCTGTGTTCGTCGCGTTTCAGTGAGAAGGTTGCTGCGTGCTCAATGCTGTTGGTATTAACAATTCACGTCAAAGAGGCGAAGAAAATTTTAACAAATAAGCTTAGCGACAAAGGGAAATTTGATGCAGATGCTTTGCTTTGTACAATACTGGTCACAGATATCATTCACACCAAAAAAACATTTTTGTTAAATGAATGATTTTGGCGCAGCCAAATAAGTTATTTGTATAAGGGCAATAAATTATTTTGTTGTTGAAACCAAATTGTTTTGTTGTTCTTATTTGGTTACCCCCGACAAAAATTTGTTTAGTTCTACATGCATCAAACAGTTTCGGTTAATATAAAAATACTTTAAGTAGTATCAAGATTCGAACTTAGATCTGCTGCGCCAGAGCGTTACGCCTTTGTAACCTCAGCTAAACTTACCACTAATAAAATTGGAATTTGTGTTTTTTTTTTACATTATAAATATCGCACAACGCGCGCAAATAAATATTTCAAGCCTTACAGCTTTGCTTTCGTAGTTTCCTGTTAAACCTGTTTTATTAGCAAGTTAATGCCATTATTACGCATCAATAACTGTGCTAACAAACACTGATTTGATCCTAGTTGTCACAAAAAAAAAGAACAAACTCTCGAGCTGTATTTTGGAACGAAGGTAACCAAATGTGTGGCCAAAAAATATATATACAGCTGATTCAACCCAATTGTTGTTGGCAGTCTAATTAATTTTGGCCGACCACAGTGGTTTTGTTTATTCAAGCGTCCATTTTGTTAAATGAACAAAATCTATTTTGTTGCTTTTCAATTTCTGTTTACTCGACGAAATATTTTGATGGTGCAAATAAATATATTTTTTACCCTATTCATACAAATATTTCGTTGGTTGTTCTCTCAGCGCATATTAACCATTTTCATTATCATGGAAACAGTGACTGAGTGGGTTAAGGCACAGGTAAGAAGCATGTGGGTTTTTGTAGAGAGAAGTATTGTCGTTTACTAAGATAACCTTACGCAGAAATCCTGTGCCGAGTTTACAATTCAGGTTCTAGGGATGTCTGCTTTCTATCACACTTTCAAAGTCATTAAACTTTGCGTATTTTCTATTAGGAATTTTTCTTATGACATTCTTACGAACCACATTTCATGGCCTACTAAACTCTAAATGTATCCCAATGTCAAATTCGTAAAACAATTAAATTTTCCTTCTTTTAATTATATGGTCAAGTTAACTGTAAGTGTATGTATTGATGTCGTCTATCAATTATTACAGTTATTACACAAATTATGTTCAAGTTGTATTATGTAGTAAACTGGTGTCCTACCAAATAAAGGGCAATATTTCTGTTATTTCTGGCTCTGTTTGTTTATTTGTCGTTGTTTCCTTGAGTTCCTTAATGTGTCTCCCATTTTAAGAACATTATGGTGAACATGTGCAGTTAAACCACTTGAATAAAGAAACTAAGTGACACCTGTAAAAGTTGAAGTATTAATTTTACTATTTAATTACAATTGTATGCATTCAGTCTTACAGATTTATTTATTCTTAAAAATTGGCGGGTTTCTCTTTTCAAAGAAAGTTTTCTATTACATGGAAAATTTATAGAAATAGCACCATAGTGGAATTTGTCGTTAGTACGGATCCGTTCAAAGTTTATGGATAAAATTTGTTGAAATTAAAAAAAGCTTAACATCTCATAAACACGTCATAGTTGTAGACAAGCGGAATTTAATTGCTACTAACACACGCAAACACATAATTATAACAGTAATTATTTTACATATATGAATTTATTTGGCCTGAACCATGTGCTGAAAAACTTTTCGAGTTCGTCACATGAAATGTAGAAGATTAAAATCGTTCTAAATTTGTTAAATTGTATTTTTATGAAGTACTACAGACAATTGCAGTCCAATTCGAAAAAAATACTACGACTGAGAGGATGAGGGAATTGTGCCTTTTATTGCAAGACCTGGTTTTCGTGGAGTAAACACAGCTTTGCAATGTCACAATAGAGAACCTTTCCCGTTCCGAGAACATGTGTTGCTAACGTATTTCGCGAACCTTTCCCACTTAACGTAGCACCTCTTTTGCAGGAATTATTGCTGTCAGAGGAGTGTCTACGTGCAGTGTGCAGCTCCGGCGAGGATTCGCCATTCCTGTCTGGTAGTTCATAAGAACTTTGAATAAATCTACCTTCTTTGTTCCGACGAAATAGAAAAATTCGCTGCTGAATAGCAGTTAGAATTAATGACTATGAAAGTAAGAACACCGCAGTTTTCGAATGTTGCATGCTGTTGTTATTACATATTAGATACTGCTGGTTGGCTTCTGAGTATTATTATTAATTGGTAGTCTCTTTTGGAACGTTATCCTTGCGTCTTATATAAATATAGTCATGAACTTAATGACCAATATCGTTCATGTGACGGCACAAAATAGTTGTAAATATAAATATACATCTTTTACACAGTTTTATACATTATTTAATCGTAATCAAATTTAATTGTCCAGAAAATTAACAAATTATATTACATTTAATAAGACGTTGAGGTATGTCACTATTTTTTATAATTAACTTCCGAAGTTGCTATATATATTCTCGTATGAGGTTTGAGTAAAAATATATTCGTTTACTGGCAGACCTGTAGTGTAAGGAAATTGCTTGTCCATGTTCCTAGCTCACACCGTTACTTTCTTCTGTAATTTATTGATAAAAAAAAATTTAATTAAATTTTTATTATTTTAGTTTTGTTTAGGCCTATTATTTAAGTTACTTAACTCTTCTCATCTCGAATAGCAAGACCTCACTATTAAGAGCCACTTAAATCTTTTGATTCACTTTACTCACTCTTCTAATAAAGCAGAAATTTAATTGCGCGTGGCATCAGATTTTTTACCAAATGATTAATGTTTGGCATGTTGTTCACACAAATATATAATTTAAAGTTCCAGTAATTATTTTTCTGAACAAATTTAATTTGACCGAGATATGTCCGGATAATATTAAATATATGAAACTTTTGAAAATATCGACTTTCTTTGGAAAACAAACGCAGCGAAACGTCCAAATCGCGATTGAGCACGTGACTTACACAGTTATGTCCGCTCTTTGTGAGCGAAAGCTGGAGAGATGAGCAGAATTTAAAAATATCTATATGTTATTTTTACGGATTCAAAAGTTGTTGTTATGTAACACCTTTCTGTGTGTTCTATTTAACGACCAATTAAATGTAAAACTTAAATATCAATGCTATATAAAGATTTGCTTTGCATATTCAGGGGAAAAATAAGAGAAATAATAAAAAAGTTTCGAATTTCTTTTTAGTGATAAATGAGATACTGTATATGAGGTGACCTAGTGAAGTTTCGTGTGAGCGGGCTCCATATTGCAAGCTTGTAAACTGCCCTGTTTACGTGAAACTCGCAGTCGTTGCCGGACCGCTCGCATAACGCTTGTTTACGAGGGACGAACCAAACGCGTACGAGCCCAAGTTAAATGTCGTGGAAGTGCGTCGACGTTCTTAGCATAATACGCCTCTATCACGTGCGGAATTTTTATTTTATTTTATTTTTCATATTCACACACGTTGCTTTCGTGCTGTTTGAAAAGACCTCGGACTGCCCATGCGAGATAAATTATTACTTCTTAACACTTTCAATGGGAACTTAGACTTTCGTCCTACCAGAATCGTGAGAAAAAGAAAGAAACCGATGCAGAATTTTCACGAAAAGCTCTCGTGTCACTGAACCCGGGTTCGTGGCAAATATTTTTAATGTCGTTGACCTTTCGTCAAAGATTTTTTTTATGACTTGACCTCTCGTCTATGGCATATTCATTTAAGATGGCTCTACTATTACACAATGATTCTATGGGATTATTTAAGGAGCCATATCGGAATCCACATGAAAACCAAGATCAGGGTGGCAGAACAGGGAATCAAACAGATACCTTCCGAATGAGTGTAAAGTGTGCTACCACTGCGCCATCTAAGATATTATATTATGGCCGTGTGTAAACTTTTAAGAGAAGTGTGCTTTTCTTTCGGAAAGGCATTCACACAGTCATTTACCAACCAAAGATTCACTAACGTGTTTCGATGTTGGAAAAATGTTGGCAATATGTGTTGGTAAACGTTGTTTTAATGCGTGTGCTTTAGCCCAATGTATAGCCAACCTTTCCAACCAAATGCCAATGTTGGGCAAACGTAGGTTGCCACTAGGATTACCAAAACCTAGTTATTTTTAGCATATTCACTAACCATGATTTTTCATTCTGTAAATTTTTGCTTAGAACAATATATAAAACTATAAAACATCAACAAATATGTTGAAGACATAAAAAAAGTATATTGTTGGCTAAATAACTTCAACAATATGCCAGCTCTGAAGTGGGAAATGAGGATTTAGAACACAAAGCTTTAGGTTGGAATCCCACCTACGCTCTGTTATATATCTACGTGTAGGTTTTTTTTAGATCTTAAACTTTTCTCCACCATCTTAGATTATGCTTCCAGTATAAAACAGATTATGTATATACATAAATTTTTTAACGTAAATATTTGAACAAGCAGTGAAAGATATTCTGCTTGAGAATTTCATGTTCTTTCATTTCTTCACCCGCAGCACTTAACTTTATTTCCGTTAGTTTGCGTAATTTACTCCTGCAGTAGGAGATCAGAAAGGTCTGCAAACGGCATTCTTCTTCACAACCTTTTTTGGAACCAGCAGTCGCGACGAGCACGAAACAGATGCCAACCCCCTCTTTCGCTAGGCGTGCTAACGGCTACTTAACAGCAGGGCACGCGGCCAAACGTTCCACCCTCCCCTGCTCCCCTGGTCAACAAGGCGTGGAGACCCCAGGAGGTTTAAGATACACGGTGACTGCAAAGCGAAGATGATGCTAAAAGGTTTGTAACCACGTTGTAAACAACCTCTCACGACAAAGGTAAGGTTTGTTTTTTGGGTTAAGTGGACACATTTATTTGAAATAAACTTCTTGAAAACATCCTTAGTCTTAATTCCATGCAATTAAATGTTGAATCTTACTGCAGTACTTGCCGTAAAGTTGGCAATGAATCAGGGAAATTGTTTCCCAGTCTTAACGTCTTACATATCATATAGTGTTTGTATCTGTGGTAACTCAATTTAATTATAACCAGTTTTATGTGCATTTGAGCGAGAAAGAGCATAACTGTAACAAATATATGTTTATAAAATGTTTTGCTCTGTTTATTGATGAAAGATTGGCGTAGACTGTTTGCAGTTAACCGTGTACAGTTGAAAACATTGCAGAGGATCTACTTTTTGGTCAATTTAGTATCATTTCACCGTATGTAATATTAACGTTGCCGTGAACACCTTTAGATTATTCATGCGTGGATAAAGTGGACGTGTGAAATATAAATGTGTTGCTAATGAACTAATTGTTACTCCTAAGTGCATTAAACTTAAATAAACCAAATTAACTAATTCTTACTTCTTAGTGCATATAACTAAAATAAACCAAATGAAATAATTTTAAGGACCAAAATGTTTTACGATCTTTTAATACGACGTTCAGACACTGGACTTTTTTTCTTTTATCGCTGCCAACTTAAATTGAAAAATGTCAGTCAGTACGCAAGTAAAAATATGTGCAGTAAGGTACAATATTTTTACAATATTTTTTAAGTTGATTTCGAAAGTTCTTGATTATCCGCGAACCATCTATACATATTATAAAACTCAACGTCTCTCTGTCTGTCTGTCTGTTAGTACGCTTATAACTCGAAAACCACTTATGCGATTTACGTGTTTTTCTTTTAATTCATAGCTCTGTTCTCTGGCCAGGTTTTAGTATATATTTTGTAACGTAAAGTAACATAATAAATAATCAGTGGCGATGATAGTGAATCAAGTCGGAAAAAAGTTTGTAGCCAGCGCGCTCTCTTGCTATACGCTGTCTAAACCGTTAAGGATGGAACAATATCATGTAGTAAAGTATTGTGTATAATAAAAATACCTAAAAAACTAATACTAATAAGCGTTTTTACAATTTGATGTCTCAATAAATAAATACGTAAAATTAAAGCTGTTGTTTTCCTATTAAATTCTGTAAAATTCAATAAACAATAATTCTGCAGTCGACGCGAGCGGAGATGCGGGCGCATAGTACATAATAATTTATGTATATGGTATATCTAACGATTACAAGTTATGAAAGGATATATTGATCAAATTAGTAGAGGCCGGCATCTACTATGAAGTTATTTATTACTCGCGGATTTACTAGAGTGAGTGTTTATATACCGCAAATGTATGACTTTGTTGATTTCGTAGCACAAAAACTAATTTTTGTAAATTAAGTAGACAGATAAGAAAGAAACGTCGTGCCACACGAACCAGGTCGCAGTAATTTTATACTAACTGACACACTGTCTGGAAGTATTCGAGAGGAAAAAAGGAACGTCAACATTTCCAGCGTTTTGTTTTCCTTCGCAAGACGAACATAAATAAAATTACGAGACGAAAGAAGGACCATCACTGACATATTGCGCTAAAAATGAAACCCGCCATGTTGTGTAAGAAGTGAAGGTGCTGGCATGGTTCCCGAAGGGCTTTACTGGCAGGGCGAGCAGGAACTGGATGAAGTAAATCTGGTGTCCGCTGAAGTTGACCAGCATGGATCCCCTACACATTGCTGCAGAATAACTAAATATACAGAAGCAAACGTGTTACTTGTTTGGCGAACTACCGCCTCAAACGAAACAAACTGGCCCGGCGTTCTTGCAAGATGGCGCTGAGTCACCTGTCAATCAGCGCCTAGCATCTACACGAACGAAACTAATAGTCATTCATGCACAATGCGACGGACCTTGCAAGTGCAGTCGAGTGCAACACGTAGCTTGCTAGTTAGCAAACACATGCATGAAATGCACGAACATATGTTTCACTTTCGGCATTATTTATATATTTGTATCTCTCTGAAGTGAGTGAGTGAGTGAAGAGATTTGGCGGCTCTTAGCATCGAGGTCTTGAGAGTCGACGAGGGTGAAGCGAGGTGAGTATGTAGCAGCACCCGAATGAAACGGTGGGAGAAACGGGAGATCTCCGAGAAAACCAGGAGCGACTCCGCTGGGAATCGAACCCGATTCGCTTAGTTGGAAGGCGAGTATTCTAACGACTACACCACCGCGGCCCTCTTACCACTCTGGAACTCTCTATTATTTAGCATAACAAGGGAAAACTTATTTCAACATGTCCATTTGGTAACACAATTTTTAAGCCAACTAGTATTGACCCCTGCTCGTTATTTCTCACATTATATGAAAGGATAAATAATAATCTACACTTTTAAGTGCTACCTAGTGGACAGACCCATCGAAAGAATAGTGTTTCACACGTAAAATTACGATTTCAAGCATCTGTCAGATACCTTTTACAAAATCGCTTTCAAACAAAAAAAAAGTTTGTCTATCTGAGTCTGGGCCCTATTTCTACAAAAAAAAAAGTACAATTTTTTTAATTTTCTTAGCGGATAAATTAATATTTATAGACTAAACAAAAACAAAAAAAAAAGAGGATCTTTTATATATTTGCTCCTACTTGTTCTCTTGGGGCATAGTTATTTTCTTTATATGGCAAATTTTTTAAAGCAATGTTAAACCCTATTATTTCGCTCTGCCGATCCCACCTGCAGCGTCCTCATTAACATCCAAAGTTGCAAAGGCAAAAGAGGATGGATTTTAAAATAATGCCCTACATTAGAACGTTTGCCAGATATGCTAAAATTTTATAAAATAAGCTTAAAAATGTTTTACGAAGGAATGCAAGTAAATTAAATAGATAACATTAAAGAAAGTTAAATGTCAAATCTTTAGGTTCACATTGCTAACATCTAGGGTATTAATTATAAGTTATATAAACATGGCTCTAGTATAAGGATCATTCATTTTCTTGGTTTGCGGGTTCTTCTTACTCTACACCACATACTAAAACACTAAACATGACACTTAATTTTTGATCACACTCCCCAAAAAAATCTCGCGTTGCTTTTATGTAAGAAGATTGTGGGATGAGATATTTTGAATGGAAATAAAGCATTTCTGGACCGATGTTAATGTAATGTATTATTATCTTTCTCTTAGATATAAAAAGTGTATCCCCAAGGTTTAGATGTAAAATTTTATTGATCTCTGCATTGGCGAATTAAAACTTTTTAGACTTAACAGTGCGGGAATACCAAGAAGCTATTTACGTTATATTTTTAAGAAAAAAATTTGTTTTAATTTTTTTTATACGATAACATGACACAATCAGAATTATTATATATTTGTAACAGACAAGCCGTAGAAACTTAAATGTCGAATTCAGAAAAATTAAGATTAGCTATAGGTTTTAAATAATGTATTAGAAATGGAATGCTAAAAATTAATTTCCATAGTAATTTTTTTCTTTATTTAAACCAACATTGCATTTTAATTTACGCTCTCGAGCGTTGCAAACAAGAAAATTTTCGATTAGTGCTGTACTTATAAGCAGTGGAGGAGTTTGAATGGCTCTTAATAACAAAGCCCTGAGAGCTGATGAGTGTGAAGTGAGGTGAGTACGGAGCAGNGTGGAGGAGTTTGAATGGCTCTTAATAACAAAGCCCTGAGAGCTGATGAGTGTGAAGTGAGGTGAGTACGGAGCATTGCTGGAATGCAATAGCTGGGTGAACAGGAGAACGTCAAGAAAACACGTCGACCAGCGGCATCGTCTGGCACGATTGCCACGTGCGAAAATTTGGGGAGCGACCTTTCCGGAAATCGAGCCTGGTTCGTCTTGGTAGGAAGTGAGAGATCTAGCTGCGCCAATCGTGGCCTCCCCTGTACTTAAGTCGACATAACACTTTGTTTCAATCTCACAAACAATTAGCTTGAGGCTTCTTGTTAGGCGATATTGGCTCTCACGCAAAGTGAGCACTTTTGAGGCCCAAGTTACGTTTTCCTTTCGGCCATTTTTTATCCTTTAACCACCTTTTAAAATAAATGTTACCATATAAGTTACAAAAAGAGTGTATAATCCACCGCAACCGGATGTTAACGTCTAAGACTAAAATACAGTATATTAATTGAATACTATTCCAAATGAGAGGTCTTTCAAAAGTGCTCACTTTACCGTGAACAGCATATAGTTGTATGAATCATTCATAACCTGTAACAAGAGAACTGTTTACGAATAGGTTACCCACAGAGAAGATAAATTAGACAGTGAGCCTCGCAGTTTACATTACATGCCAAAATAACCTTCCTGGACATTATGAAAAATCTTGTGTGCATTCTGTCAGAATGTTTTGGTGAAGGAGCTACTGTAAAAAGAAATGGTATCATGTAGGCACATTAATACTTGTACCAATTTTACAATATCATTCGTCAAATCCACGAGTACTAATTAGTCTCTTCGTCATTAAGTGCACTGTCTACCGACTGACGACTGTGAAATTTAAATAGGAAATCCCATGTTAAGGAAATTTCGCCTCACTGCATTAATTTTAAAGATAGGCGTTTCAAACAAAATGTTTTCTTCACGAATTTTTTTGAGAAGATCCCAACGAGCGTATATTTTCAATATAGGTAGGCAGTATGTACTTTTTTGTAGAACATAAATTTTTAAAAGTTCCTTGCAAACTAGCTACAAATGTTATGGAAACATCTCCGCTGTAGGGAACTTCTCCTAACAAAATAAGTGAAGAATATATTTTGTTTGAAACGCCTATCTTTAAAATTAACGCACTGAGGCGAAATTTTCGTAACATGGGATCTCCTAATTAAATTTCGCAGCTACCAGCAGGTAGGCACAGTCCTTAAAAGGGGCAAGAAAATCTAGAGTGTGCAATGATTTATAGGTTATAGAGAGAGTGCGTGTGGAGATTCCTGAGCACTCCCAAGCATCATATCAGCTCTTTGTTTACTAGCTGCTCTTCCAGTGAATGGTCAGCTGTACTCCACAACAGGAGCACGATACAAGGTACACCTTTCCTTGCAGTTCTGTTATTGACTCCGAGACTTTGAAGGTGCGTCTCATAAACTGTGATCCAATAGCAACCATGATTTAAATGTACACAGGTATGGAGTCTTGCTTGACGTCAAATTTGATTGCGAAATTCTCCCGTCCATAGTCATTGGAAATGCTTACTTTTTACGTGACGCAGAATGCTACTCGAAGTACAGAAATCGAAATCTAAGTGGGGTTTCGTAAAGTGCTGAACTAACTGCTAGCCGACTGCAATTTATATTTCGGATATTCAGGAGATTGTAAAAGGTGAGCAAGTATTTATACATTAAGAGTAACTTCGTTTCAATTGTTACCTTAATATGATTAATAGTTCTGGTGATATGAATCTTGTAATGACAAGTAAATTAAATGGCTAATAATTCATAGTAACATTTCTGACATTGTTCTTTCTAACCATTTTAGGTGTCGCAAATTATAATTTTCATTTTTTTTATGTTCGTTGTAGTTCAACCAGAAACAGCGTTATTTTGCTGTCGCTGCCAATGAGCCGTAGTTTCTGTGATCGGCTATATCGATAAGAAACATTTATATCCTTAATCCATGTAGGATTGTTGAACGTGATTTTATTCTTTATATAAAATAATTAAATTACACATACATTCAACATAATAAGAAACACGGAAATCACAAGATAAACATGTGATAACAACATTGACAAATGAATGAAAGGTTGCAGCGAGGTTGCAAAGCGTCTGTGGAGTAGTGTAGCCAAACTTTACACCTCCCCCTTGACGACGGTTGCCGCAGGGAACAAGGAAGCAGTCTTACGGAAGGGAGGAAATTGGAAATCTTATTTTTCTTTCCACAAGATACTTCATAGAATGTCGGCGAGATCTGCCTGATTATTGGATAGGGTCTGATCTGAACTGGATGTAACTTATTACGATTCAGCCTATTTCCATTTTCGATATAGACTAAATCGCCAACATTGAAGGTGTGCTGTCGTCGATTCTTATCTACACGTTTCTTATTTATTTGAAAACTCTTCATAGAATTCCGGAAAGCTATTTTGCGGTTTTCTTCAAGAGATGTTTGGTAGTCTTCTTGAAGGGGCGATATCGTGGACTTCTTTCCCAGTAGTAAGTATGATGGTGCAAAGTGTGTGGAGCTATGAATGGTATCATTGTACTCGTTGACACACTCCTGTGCCAGGGTTGGTCAGGCTTTGTGGTTATCGTTGTTAATTTTACACCGCAGACGATTTACTAATGTTTGGTGTAATCGCTCGTTAAAACCGTTTGATTCAGGGTGATCAATGAATATAAAGACGATTTGTATTCCTGTTTTTTTCTAAATAGTTCTTGAAGACAGTAGAATTGATACCCGTATATATATCTGCTATTAGAATTGAGATAGTATTTTGTTGGGCGATTGGGTTAATCAAATTTATAAAATCTTGGGCGTTCTGACCCTTTGTAGTGGAGATCCACGCATATCTGGTGAAATGATCTACGAGGATATGCATGGCTCGTTTGGTGGATCGGTTTCCAACAATGAATCCGACACTATCGAGTGACATTATTTGAAAAGGCTCTGTAGCAGGGCCTAGTCGTGAGAGTAGACCGATAGCACGACTACGACGAACTTTGTTTTCAATATAAATCTTACAGTTTTTATAAAAGGTATGTATAGCTTTGTTCAGACCCTTGAATTAATAATGTGGTCTGATGGTTGCAATCATCTGTTTTGGACCGATGTGACCATTATGTTTATGAACAAGTGCAATTATTAAATTTCCTAACGTATGAGAAACAAAAATTCTTAATTCTTCTCTTAATTTCTTGAGTATGATCCCTTGTGTATACTCTATCTGTCTAGCTGCTTTCAACTCAGAAAGATGATCTGTTTGGTCTTTTATTATAGAGGATATATGTATTAAATTTACAACTTGGATTGCATCTTTATTCTCAAAGTATTCAAGGACTGGATTTATTGAAAGGAGATCAGCCAGAATGTTTTCTTTTCCCTTTTCATATCTAATATTGAAGTCAAATTGAGATATATAAAGAATTAGGTCTCCAAGGATTTCATCAGTACTGCAATTCTTTAAATTCTCTAACTGTTTGTGATCACTGCAGACCGTAAAGTGACTTCCTTTTAAGTAGTACTGCCAAAACTTTATTGCATCCTTGATAGCCTTGCATTCTAGATTAATAATGTCTGAACGATTTTCTCTATTTGAAAGCTTGCAAGAGAAATACGCAACAGGATGTAGTATTCCGTCTTCTTGGGGTTGTTTGAGTGTTGCGCCGATACCATTGTAGCTGGCATCTGTCTCAATGAAGACGGTTTTTTCTATATCGTAGATAGCCAGGATCGGTTTAGAGCATAAATAATCCTTAATCATCTTGAAGGTCTGTTCACAGTCATCAGGCCATTCAAATTTGACATCTTTCCTCAGTAGTTGATGTAGTGGTTCCAGTTTCTGCGTACTTTTTTCTATATATATCAAGTATAAGTTTATAGAACCTAGAATACTCCGAACACCACTCTTATCAGAAGGTCTTTGAAGATTTTGGATAGAGACTAAATTTCCTTGGGCTGGAGAAACTGTGTTTTTCGAAATAATGTATCCTAGGTACTTGACTGATTTGGCTGCGAACAATCATTTAACTAGTTTTAATTTGAAGCCTTCAGAGAATATAACGTGTAAAAATTTTATAATATGATGGAAATGGTCCTCCCAGGTTCGGGAGAAAATCAAGATATCATCGATATAATTTATGGTGAACTCATCCAAATTATTTCTTCGGATTATATTTGACAAAATACTACTTGGGAATGTGGCTGGAGCGTTCTTTAAACCAAAGGGAAGATCTTTAAACATGAACTTTCCATACTAAGTGATAAAATAAGTTTTTTTCGATCTTGTACTTTAAGTGTGATGCACCAAAAGGCAGAATTAATATCTAATACTGTAAAATATTCACAANTGTACTTTAAGTGTGATGCACCAAAAGGCAGAATTAATATCTAATACTGTAAAATATTCACAATTTACAACTTTGGCAATCAAATCTTGAATTGTAGGGAAAGAAAAACATTCTGTAACTACCAACTTGTTTAATTTTCATAAGTCGATGCATAGGCGTGATTTTCTTCCTTCGTCTCTCTTGTATGATAACGATACAGGAGATGATCCCGGCTTGTAGTAATTGCTTAATCTGACTCCTGATTTCTGTATCGACAGGGATTGAACATTTGTATGGGCGAGAGCTGACGTATTCGTCCCTAAGATGTTTTATTTCAGCATCTTGTGATCGCACTTTGCCTATGTCAAATTTATCTTTTGCAAACAAATGTCTTTATTTTCCAATTATTTGTAAAATGGTTGGTTTCTTCTTATTATTCTCAATATGTTGTAAGTCAACTTCAAATTCGTCTGTATTCTAATTTTCATTAAAATTTACTTCAAGATCTCTATCCAAATCTTCATTATCTTCTGGAGTCTGNATTCGTCTGTATTCTAATTTTCATTAAAATTTACTTCAAGATCTCTATCCAAATCTTCATTATCTTCTGGAGTCTGAATCTGATCATTATTTGATCGGTCTTCCTGTAGATCTATTACGTTCTCGCTATTTAAGCGTTGAAAAATTCTTAGATTCTCATTTTGAATCAACTTAAATTTCTAAATAGCATCGATACCTAGCAAGAGATCATAGGAGAAAGTATCATTCTTTACAACCTTAGTAGTTATGTAGCGTGTAATATTTCCAATACGAAGCATAATTGAAGCCCGGGCTGAAGTGAAATCAAGTCAGCTGACTGTTTTTAGTACACCTTTTTGTTCTATTAATTTCAACTTAAGCAAATCAGCAATTCGTTGATTAATAAGTGTTACATTTGAGCCGCTATCATAAGCAGCTTTGGTTTTTAAATTGTCAATAAGAACTATGTTTAATTTTATCAGCGGATCTAATTTCGCCAGGTTACTCAATTTAAATGATTTCTATCAAAATCAATTGTTAGTATTTCCATATCATTTAGATTTGTAGAATGTTCTGTCATATTTGATCGTAGTGTTTTAGAGACCGAATTCTTGTTGCGACATTCAGCTACTGGATGGAAACGACTTGGAAAACCAAGGTCAGCACAAATTGAACACTCCTTCCGTAGGGCTTCATTTTTCTGTTGGGGTTCATTTTCCTTATAAATAAATTTTTTTTATACATTTCGGACTTAGCGGTTTCTCCCTTATCCTTCTGGCAAAAGCGTCTTCCAACTTTTGAAACCCAGTATACAGACCATCAAGAGTAGTTATTTCTTCTCTATCAAGTTCTTATTGAGCTTCACTTGGTAAACCAAACACTATCTGGTTGATAAAAGATAATTCAGTACCTTTAAGTTCCACTTACAGGCATAGTTTCTCTTTGGTAAGTGCATAATCGATTAAGGATCCTCCCAAATATTTGTAGTTAAAGGCCTTCTTAACAATCGACCAGCCTTTATCAACAAAAACATTACGGAAAGAACTCTTCCAAACCTCCCAGGAAGCTGTTAGACCTATCTTTATCAGATTAGTTTCATACCAGTCTTTTGCCGAGCCCGCGACAAAGAAACATAAAGTCTGGATTCATAGTCTATCTGAACTTACCTGAAATCGATTGCATTCGTCTTCAAATCTACGTAACCATTATGTAGGATCGTATTGTCTTTTTTCTAATTTATCTAAAATGAATTTCTTTTCAATGTGATATAATTTTATTTCGTCTTGAGTTGAATTTAATTTCAACAGAAGCTCCAATCGCTTAATTCGATTTTCTAATTCTAGTTGTAGATGATCATGAGTTAGAGATCCCGGTACGGGAACATATTCTTCTAACGGAAACTTTTGGAAACAGATATTGTCCTCATCATCGAAATATACTAACTTAATATCATCGTCAATCTTTATAGCTATTGTTCTATAACTATTTACATTTTTTATTACAGCTGTTGAATTTTGTATAGGTTTCTTACTTGAAATGTAGAGTGAAGCTGCAGGTCCTTGTATTAATTTGGTAAAACATATCCACACCTCCTTATTAGTAGATATAGGCCCTACACGAGATCACAAAGCCATTCTCAGCTTGCTTCACAACTCGAACATAAAGTTGGGTCATCTCCTTACTACACTGCAGAGCCAAAAAAACTGGTATAGGCGTGCGTATGCAAATAACAGAGGCATGGGACCAACCAGAGTAACGCGATGCGGTCGGCAGCGCCTATATATGACAAACAAGCGTTTGGGAAAGTTACTAGATCGGTTACTGCTGCTACAATGGCAGGTTATCAATATTTAAGCGTGATTGAAAGTGGTGTTATAGTTGACGCACGAGAGATGGGGCATAACATCTCCGAGGTAGCGATAAAATTTGGATATTCGCGTACGACCATTTCACGAGTGTACCGTGAATATCGGGAATCCAGTAAAACATCAAATCTTCGACATCGCTGCGGCCGGAAAAAGATTGTGAACAAACGGGACAAACGACGACTGACGAGAATCATTAAACGTGACAGATGTGCAACCCTTTCGCAAATTGGTGCAGATTTCAATGCTGGGGCATCAATAAGTGCCAGCGTGCGAACTATTCAACGGACCATCATTGATACGGGCTTTCGAAGCTTAAGTCCCACTCGTGTACTGTTGTTGACTACACGACACAAAGCTTTACGCCTCGCCTGGGCCCGCCAACACCGCCATTTGACTGTTGATGACTGGAAACATGTTGCCTCGTCTGACGAGTCTCGTTTCCAATTGTATCGGGTGGATGGACAATGACGGGCATGGAGATATCCTCATGAATCCATGAACCCTACATGCCAATACGGAACTGTTCAAGCTGGTGGAGGCTCTGTCATGGAATTGGGCGTGTGCAGTTGGCGTGAAATATAACTCCTGATACGTCTAGGTACGACTCTGACTGGTGACAGATACGCAAGCATCCTGTCCGATCACCTGCACCCATTCATGTCCATTGTGCATTCCGAGGGACGTGGACAATTCCAGCAAAACAATGCGACACCCCACACGTCGAGAGTTGCTACCTAGTGGCTCCAGGAACACTCTTCTGACTTTAGACACTTCCATTGGCCACCTAAATCACCAGACATGAACATTATTGAGCATATCCGTGATGCCTTGCAACGTGCTGTTCAGAAGAGATTTCCACCGCCTCGCACTCCTATGGATTTGTGGACTGCCCTGCAGGATTCATGGTGTGAAATGCCTCCTGCATACCTTCAGACATTAGTCGAGTCCATGCCACGTCGTCTTGCGGCACTTCTGTGTGCTCGTGGCGGCCCTACACGATATTAGGCAGGTGTACCAGTTTTTTTGGCCCTTCAGTGTATTTGACATATTGTAATTTAATTTGTATGATTGTTGAACGTTATTTTATTCTATATAGAAGAATTACAATTACTCGTTCATTCAACATAGTTAATAAACAAAGAAGTCACAAGATAAACATGTGATAACAATATTGACAAATGCAGGGAAGGATGCAGCGAGGTTGCAAAGCGCTTATGGAGCGTGTAGCCAACGTTTACATGCATATAACAGTTTAATTATCAGTTACCCACAAGGAAGAGCATTGGGAACTGATCTTCGAAGTGTACATTACTGACCAAAATTAACCTTTCTGTGCTTAATGTACGCAACTGTGTACACTGGGTCTGAATGGGTAATCTTCGCGGAATCAAATAATACAGCAAGACACGTAAGTCTTAAGTTACAGCTTCCACCTAGTGAGACAAAAATAAAAGAAGCTCTACGGACCACGTATNAGCAAGACACGTAAGTCTTAAGTTACAGCTTCCACCTAGTGAGACAAAAATAAAAGAAGCTCTACGGACCACGTAGGATGGCGCATGCAAAGCGATATCACCCCTACGTGCAAAGTTGTGAACTCACGTGCAGTGTTCCCGTCGTACCGTTGGAACTATGGGACTGATAAAGCGGTGATATTATAATTATAATGGACGCGTAACTAGAGCAAAGTCCAATTATTTCTGCTATCGTATTTTCGCATGTATACGATTCGTATATTTCGAGAAACAGCAGTCTCAAAAATCCGTTTTCAGCCATGCTGGAGAGGACATTGAAATAATGTTCCCAATTTGCGTGATGGTTTCAAAGAAGTCACCATAAAAGACTAGTTTGAAATTTGTTTTCTTTTGGGAGATAAGCGTTTTGGGCGCATGTTTACTGGCTTCCTAAAAAAAAAAAAACACGGGATTTCAAACACATTGCAACGCAGTGAAAGCGCCAGGTGGTAGGCGGCCGTCTTAAGGCAAATACTTCCTTCAGTACGAGGGTCGGCTGCTTCCGTGCAAACGATCCCACCAAACAAGTTTCGGAACCCTAGTGGTCGACCTGCGTGAGAGATGGTCTGTCTGGTGGTGTACTGTTGCAACATCTTCTGACGCCTGTTCACTGCTGTACACCCCCGATTGCAATCAAATGGAACTAATATTCATTGTGGAGCCGAGTGAAAGTGCACGCTATTCAGACCACTCGCGAGTATGCTCCAGCGCACAGTGTAGTGACGACAGCTGCGCAATTACGGTTTAGTCTATTCGCGGTTTCTTTACACTTTTCGAATCGAACCTTTGAAAAACCACCCCGTGTATGACGTGCTTGGTTGTTTCATAATTAATGACGTGCTTGGTTGTTTCATAATTAATGACGTGCTTGGTTGTTTCATAATTAATGACGTGCTTGGTTGTTTCATAATTACGTTATGTAACACAAACTCTTTATACTTTTACGTAAAAGTGCCATATTGTTGGTTAAATTGAACTTATACTTATCTCTTACTTATTAATTACCATTATTCTTTAATAATAACTAATATACATCAAAACAGTGAGGAAACAGGGGCATTGGTAATAGCTAGTAAGAAATAGTTCTAATGCAAAGTGTTATTACACTGAGTCCGCACTAATGCGGTGCGTTGTCCCTTTGGTGTAATTTTCCAGACTCGGTTAAACTTTGTTCGCATAGGGCGGAGGAATATCCTGGAAATAGAACCCGAGCAACGCTTCAGAAAAGTTGGAAATAACCGTGAATGTACTATTGTATATGACGTATATGTTAAGAAACAGCCAGGTTCAGTGAAGAGTAAACAGCTGTGTACCTTCCATGCAGTTCCTCGAGCATAATCTTGGGAATTTCTGAACCTCTCTGCACCGTCGCAGTTACACACATTTACCTCTTTTGCTCGCCTCCTTACTTCCGAGAGAGTAAAACTTTCGCCAGTTGTCGGAGTCGGTACTTGGGTAGCCACTTTGAGAAAAGTCACCCTGCAGGAAATGGTTTTGGATGTCGACTTTTTTATGAGACGACGGCCGCTGGCAGACAGTACTTACCGGAAAAACGCTTGGAAGAAACTCCTCTCTGCCGAAAATACATAAAATGGAGGATATTATATTAGAAAATCAGCTCAGGTTGCTGATACTTATTCTGTTGAAAAAACGTAATGATAGTGGACGTCATCAACAGACGAGTGCGGAAATAAAATTTGCGTAAAGGCCCCTTGTAAATAAAAAAAAAGAAATTATTTTCTTATTTAAGACACGTTGAGAATTATTCAAATTCTTATTTATTGGCTTACCAACTATTTCTGCTATTGCTGCTGCCATAATTATTGTTGCTAACGCGGTTTGCTCATATGTCTATCCCTTCCCTAAAAGTATTGACAAATCAGAACACAGGGCGTCACTCCCCTGAGATGATAAACAGTGCTTGGTCATTACTTCAGTTTAAACTACGTATTTATAAAACAATACTGCAGACATCGTGCCTCAGTGTTTTCAATAGGTATACATATTTATTTACGGGTATTTACATGACCAAAAAAAACCAACAATATTTTAGTAAAAAAATATTTTATGTAAAAATTTAAAATCTTGGCACATGTGAAATAAATGTTACATGCATGGCCTCATGCTGAAACATACAATAATGCACAGTATTAAAGCGTATTTTTTCCCGCGGGTGGAAACGGATGAGAAATATCATACTTAAGTTAACATGGGTATTGGAACAGAAAGTTTGAAACTTTCCCCTTTGCTGAAAGCAAGAAGACGGTGCCTATTGGAAGGTTTTTAAAATATACAAAACCACAACACTGAAAACAGAAATTAATGTTAATTATTAACGTTTGTTGTAAATCAACTAGTTTCTTTTCTTTATTTTATGTCTATAAAGTGGGATTACGAAAACATAACTTTTAGTTTCTTCATGAACGTGTTTCCCTGTGTACGAACAAGAAACAAAAAAAGTTTAAAACTGATACAATCATCGGCTGTGTGGGTTCTGGTAATTTAAGTGTGTTTGAAATTCTGCCTTCTGTTAAAGGCATGGTTTGCGTAATTTTTTTTTTTTTTTACATTTGAGGGCAAAGGTCTAAGTGGCGTGCATTTCCTATCAGCCAAAGGAACATTAAATTTTTAGTCACAACGGCGAATAAAATTTTGTGTAACCTCGATAATTTTTGACACAAAACCTGAAGCTATTGGGAATACGAAAAGTTTCCGTATTTCACAAGTACAGAGCTTAGATCCGTTTTTCGTCAATTAAAATTGCATCTCCGCATATTAACTGTTACCCTACGATAACATTTCTGACCAATACACAGAATTTGTTAACAACGTCTAACTAAGTATGTCATTACTGATCGATACAGACACATTTTCTGACGGGTGCTTTCAATTGTAGGTTAAAGTCAAAGCCAAAATTTTGCTTTTCATTCCACATTCTAGCGCAGAGTAGATATTCTGAGACATTATTTTGAAAACGTTTGCTGTTGTTATTATAAATATGACCACTGCGTATGTGTCTCTACGTGACAAAATTTTTATCGTGTATTGTGGCGTTCACAGCCATATAGGAAAAGCAGATCCATGTCTCAGTGTTCTCGTATTTAAAGTGCAACGTTTAAATCTGGTCTCACTGAATAGTTTCTGCTGTTTTTATGCACACCTGAAGGAATAAATAATATAAAATATACATATTTAAGTTCAAAACAATGCAATATTTACATTCCATGGACGCACAAGTGGATTCATCGGGTCCATGGCTATGTTAATTTCATATATAACGTAAATATACAAAATATGAAGAAAAGTAAATCATACGCAGGACTTTCATAATCAGCACAGTACGTATACTTCTCAAAGTTAAGAATTACTTTCGTGTGTCAAAAACCGGCCACGTTAAGTATCCTTTACACATTAAAATTGTTATGTTAATTTTATAACGAAATTATATTTCGTTTACTTCTAACTTCTATACAATATAAATTCTAACTTTATATTACAAAAAATACAAAAATTGGAAAAAATTAATTTTATTAAAAATTACTACCACTGGCTTGGATAAACTATACCCAGATTACAGCATAACATATTTGAAAGAGATTNTTTTATTAAAAATTACTACCACTGGCTTGGATAAACTATACCCAGATTACAGCATAACATATTTGAAAGAGATTATTACAGTAAAATTGCCTATTAAATGTTTACCGCGCTAACCCTTTACAAAAAAGGAAATAACTAAGAGTTTATAAACGTTTTTAGTAAATATCAATCACGCCAAATCAATTTGTTGACTTCCTACTCATAAAATGTTTGTCAGTACTACATTTAATACATAACCAATGAAACTCACAAAGGCGAGGCTATGAATGTTTTTAACCACTTTTATTGAAAGCAATTCAGGAAACTGCCATGTTGCGATGGCACGTTAAGCAAGTAATTTAGAACGACCGATAACAAGATTACCTTTTATTACCGTGAGAAGTTANATGTTGCGATGGCACGTTAAGCAAGTAATTTAGAACGACCGATAACAAGATTACCTTTTATTACCGTGAGAAGTTAACTACCGCGAGAAGTATGAAATCACAGCGGTGGGAGCAGAAATAATATCTTCGTCGCTAATACTACGATGAAAAGACTCCTAGATATTAAAGATATTGCAGTAGACGTTGAAAAGAATCGGAAGTCATAAAATTATGGAAACCATTACNAAGACTCCTAGATATTAAAGATATTGCAGTAGACGTTGAAAAGAATCGGAAGTCATAAAATTATGGAAACCATTACAGGAGAACATATTAGAGATACTAAATCGTACCAAAGTGCCAAGTTTAAGTGTTTGGTCACAGTCCAATACTTCTTGNAGGAGAACATATTAGAGATACTAAATCGTACCAAAGTGCCAAGTTTAAGTGTTTGGTCACAGTCCAATACTTCTTGCCTCTTTCAAACGCGGATTTCCGTTAAGTGAGGAGAAAATTATCATTGAAATTCGGTAACCATTTCTTCTTGCGAACTGGAAAATTACAGGTTATTTTTCTTATCCCGAAATTGCAAAATTTTTCAAAAATGTTATTTTATTGGGTTTATATATATCACGATTTTTAATAAAGTTTGGCAATTTAGGGTGGCGAAAAGGGCATACATTGCAAACCAGTGTTATCTTATACTTAAAACACCACACATAAATGGCTTACATAGGACTGGAAATCGTCAACACTTGGTTCGAAGAGTAATTAGTGATTTTGTTCTTGGGGGTTGCCTCATTACAAGTTTTGACTAATCAATTTCTCCTTATACCACGTTCACTAATAGTGTTTCGTGCCAAGGGATTCCGAGCTCGCATGTCAACAAACTATTTTATTTGTACGCTGTTTCGAGACGTGAGATGATATGAATTTCGTATTAAAGCCACCACTATCCCAATTCATTCCATTAATACCCTCCTCCATAAAGTGGCGGTTTAAAAAGATTAAAATAAATCTGAAAATTATAAGCAAAGCAAAAAAGATATGGAAGGGAACGAGAGAGATTTTGTACGTTTTCTTTTGAATAATGGAGCAAAAAACTCGTAGCTTTTAATATTTCTTGTTTAATCTCTTTAGTAGCCAATCGGTAATGCGGAATGTAGACCAATATATATTTTACACAATTAACGAAGAATGACAAGGGCATCTCCGTACTCAGATGTGTATTTCATTTTTAAAAATATGTGCACAACATTATCTTTTTGGAAGCCACTTGATATATTGTCAGTTGTTCAAAACGTCGACTTAATGTCCTGCTACATTCACCTCAAACTCCTCTAGACGACACCAGAAACTCTGTCACTTTCAGTAATGAGTCCTGCGATAGGGCTGCAAGTTAANTCAGTAATGAGTCCTGCGATAGGGCTGCAAGTTAAACCGGATAATGACCTATAATTCCCTATTATTTTTTCGATGGGCGGAGAAGACAGCATTTTCGAGGTACCACGAATAAATAAATACCGGCTGTATAACTGAATTGATTGAAAACCCTGGACGTCACCGAACTATGAAGTTAGTTGGGCAGGGAAAATAACTGTTTCAATCTAGCCTTACTGATGTGTTATTTCAGGTTATACTCTCATACTGCTAGAACCATACGATTCCACGTTTGAGGGAGATGTCGATCATGTGAGGATACGTTCTGCTTTTACCGTGTCGGCATGGCTCAGGATATTTTGGAAAGAGCACGGACAAATAATGCCAAAGCTTGTTCCATCACATCAAAATGTGACATCGGTGTGCATTGATATTTCATGGAAAACGATCAGAATTTCTTANCAAAGCTTGTTCCATCACATCAAAATGTGACATCGGTGTGCATTGATATTTCATGGAAAACGATCAGAATTTCTTATTTAGACAATATCTCTTAAATGAAAATTCGTTTCGTCCAACAGAAGCATCTCGGGCGGCAGTTCGTAGTGGTTAGCAATAATTCTCCTCAAGTTGGGCGCCCAACGCCATTCTCACCTGCCGTCAATGGAGCGTAATTCATGCACCACCTTAGGCTTTTGTAAACAGGACATTCTCTCTCAATCCCCGATGAAAGGAAGGCGACGCTGACAAATTTTCCAATGTTCACGGATGCCGTCGGACGGAATGTTGATGACTTTGCTGCATGTCTAGGAACACTTAGCGGATTCTCGGGCATAATGATGATTCTTCGCCTACCTGACGATGTCTGGTTTTGCACAGTTCTGTGTTCCCTCCAACGCTTAACCCAGTGCTCAATCATATATTTGCTGGGAATGTACTAATTTGACTAACAGCGGTTGCACTGCGGTAATTTTTTTAAATAGCAAAAGTCTGTTGTACACCCTTGGACGCCCGTGGGTATAGGCCAGTGATTCGCTACAACTAACAATGCATACAGCCGCCTCCAACTGACACGCACCGAAGTGAACACCCCCTTTCATATGAACGGCTGCCAGGCATTCATGTGAGTATGAATATTCTTCAACCTATGTGACAACATTAATTTCGCATGGCTGTTTACGGTTAATTGACAAATTTTGAAATAGACCGTTGAAAATGTCGTTTCTCCTGCTTGTATGTATTTTAACGGGCAAACTGACTGTCAAGCACCCAGTCAAATTGATAACGACAGAAGGTACATAGTTCAGTGTCTTGACGCTGAATTAAAAATGTGACGTTATCAATTGGGACTACTGCAATAATTTAATGTACCTTCTGTTTATTTAATTAACATATGTGTAAGACAATGCCAATTTTTAAGATGTATACTATTGTAATAATTTCACAGGTTGTCTTAGCCGAAGCATGAACAAACTGATTAGGCTCAAGGCCAATCTAATTTTACATATGGCGGGAAAATACATAATGTCCCTACAAGTATGTAGATCTCCAGCAAGGTTTTCAGAAGTGCTCAGTTTAACGTGAACAGCCTATACAAGATAACATCCAAAGGAATTTGAGATGCAAAAATTAATGGCATAAAGTCTTCACAAGGAGACAAAGGGAATTAATTACAAGTTGGAAAACAAATTTATGAAGTCTTTCACACGGCAGTACTAAAGATATCAACATACAGTAAGAACAAAATTGCCATAGGGAAAACGCAATTACTAACTATTATTGAAAAACACCGATAACATAAAACAGTCATGGTCTGGTATAAATAATAATTAAGGACTGTAGATGATATGTAGTTTGAGCTAGAAAACATTATCGTAAATATTAAATAAATATTATCTAAAATGTATTAATATGTATTTTTATAATGTGTAACTGAAGAAAGCTCTGTAAACAATGCAAATACTGTCGCTTTTACCAAATTGTTTCAAAAAATCTNTAGTTTGAGCTAGAAAACATTATCGTAAATATTAAATAAATATTATCTAAAATGTATTAATATGTATTTTTATAATGTGTAACTGAAGAAAGCTCCGTAAACAATGCAAATACTGTCGCTTTTACCAAATTGTTTGAAAAAATTTTTGGAATTGATTTTAATTTCAAGACCATTGTATATTACTGTTTTTTCAGCGAAGTACCATTAAAAAAAGAACATTAAGACAAGCCTAAGTTGTGTTGTTTTCCTAGAACTCATATATTGTGAGGAGATCTGGTATAAATCTTTAAAGGAGCAATAGAATATCTGTAAGAGGTCATTACGTATTACACATATGATTCAATGTGGATGTTCATGTTTTACGAAGTTATGTTGTTATGTCACGTGGAGTGTAATAATAATTGCTCGTCGGTCCTCCAAATCGTCGTCATTCCGGTGAATGCTACTACCTTTCCTCTTCCTTAGGTGCGCTTAGATGTATTTTTGTCCTGTTATATCCTTTCGCCAGATATCAAATAAACATTCCCATGGGAAACGTCACATTTTTAATGTGTCTATCAAGCAACACTGAGATATCACTACGATTTTAATAATGTNGATATCACTAAGATTTTAATAATATATCTATTTAAAACGCCTTACATTTATGTGCATAAAACTAATAACACTAAATAAAAACCCGTGACTGTAAGTAACGAGTAACAAATCACGTCGTTATTTGTGGCAGTTACTTTTTCAGTAACGAATGCGGTAAAGCCATTACATTCAGGTTTCAGTAATGTTAAATGTAACTGGATTGCATTTAAGCTCTCAAAATAACTATATATGTCATTACTTTCTGCGTTAATTTCAAAACAAGAAGTTTGTTGTTTAAAACTGGTCTATATTCTCCCTAACCGAAAATTACAGACGTATCTATGATTAATCCGTAGCAAGGCCGTAATATTTAGCAAGAAACTATATTTTACTGTGTTGGCTGAACTGCAATAGCGACTACACAATTCTGACTGTAATTTATTTGTCAGTTTATTTCCGTTTCGTTTATTCATTTCTGAAATGAACGTAGCGTGGTCTTCGTCACAATGGAAGAATCATAGCAATTTAATAAAAGAGAGGAACAAAAAGCATCATCTTCTCACTCTATTTTTACTGTTGAAGATGCAAAGGTACCGAGGTTGCCATTGCCTTCATATTCAGAATTTGTTGAAGTACATTCCTCTGGAAGCGAGAATAATAATAATCTGATGTTAAGGTTTATGTTTTGTCTTGGGATAAATAAATTAATTCGTGCTAACATTTCATTGTCATCAAATTTAAAGAATGTACTATTTTTGTTTTTCTAACTTAATGCAATATCTTATGGCTAGTGCATAGTGCGGCACAGCAAATAGAATGTAAACTAAAATGTATTGCCAGTTTAGAAATTCACTGTGATAATTTTTATAGCAGTGTGCATGCGCAACATATTTATCGTCTACTGTAAGAAATGAACGGCAGCTGCACCGAAATGTTCAAACTCTTTAAGCTCACGTTTAGAGAACTATATATATCAAGGAATGAGATATTTTCATTGGGCGAAAATTTTATGTAAGAAGGAATTCGTGTGAACCCAATAATTCTGGAACCAAAATTTAGTTTGCCTATTGAAATGGAAGATCACCAATTTAATGATATAAATTTTGAAAAGCAACTGCTGTTCAAGCTCAAAAGGCAGTTCAGTTAAATACTAACTAAACAAATTTATGCAATTATGTTTTCAGTTTTTCTCTCTTAACATAAATTTATTTCAATAATTTACATTAACATCCTGACTCAAGTTAAAAAAANCTTAAGTAGTAAATTGGCCCTTTAGACACCAGTATAAACACTTTCTACCAAGCGACAGTTTTGGTGCTTGTCAATCTTATGGCTAGTGCATAGTGCGGCACAGCAAATAGAATGTAAACTAAAATGTATTGCCAGTTTAGCAATTCACTGTGATAATTTTTATAGCAGTGTGCATGCGCAACATATTTATCGTCTACTGTAAGAAATGAACGGCAGCTGCACCGAAATGTTCAAACTCTTTAAGCTCACGTTTATAGAACTATATATATCAAGGAATGAGATATTTTCATTGGGCGAAAATTTTATGTAAGAAGGAATTCGTGTGAACCCAATAATTCTGGAACCAAAATTTAGTTTGCCTATTGAAATGGAAGATCACCAATTGAATGATATAAATTTTGAAAAGCAACTGCTATTCAAGCTCAAAAGGCAGTTCAGTTAAATACAAACTAAACAAATTTATGCAATTATGTTTTCAGTTTTTCTCTCTTAACATAAATTTATTTCAATAATTTGCATTAACATCCTGACTCAAGTTAAAAAAAAACCACAAGCCTGACATTTTAGGTGAGCCCTTTCTTTGCCTCAATATATACCCGTGCATTAACTTCGCTTCGTTACATATACCATTTAATGAAAACTTACTCAAAGGTTTATAAAACTTTGCTTCCGCATATTTAATGGTTACAGAGCAGCTATCTTCACAACACATACATAAATTGGACCACTTAAAGTCAATACTTAATAAATACAGACCA
Organism: Clitarchus hookeri; assembly: GCA_002778355.1. Taxonomy (NCBI): domain Eukaryota; kingdom Metazoa; phylum Arthropoda; class Insecta; order Phasmatodea; family Phasmatidae; genus Clitarchus; species Clitarchus hookeri. Next base: position 70,900 of record NQII01001460.1, read on the forward strand.
TATTGTTGTTATAAAAATTGTGTTCATTGAAATAACATTTAACATAATAACAACTTTGTTTTCAATACCTTTAAATGCATTAAGTGCTGTGTATGTACACACAATATAAATGTTTGCCAATTTATTTTATTTTCATATTATTGCTCCCCTTGCTCAGGCAATAGACATCCTTCAAAGTGATAATGTAACCAAGAATACCTACTACCCACACTTATGCGATCAAAGAAAAGAACAGAGAAATGTTACTGGCCTGTTCATTACCATTAATATTGATAATTACGTCTCTGTTTCCCTATCGCTCACTCTTTCTCTCTCTCTATATCTCTCTGAAGAAGGTAATTGAAGCTTCAAAGTATGCAACTGAATTTGTATAAATTGATGCACTTTTATCACGTCAATTANTCTGAAGAAGGTAATTGAAGCTTCAAAGTATGCAACTGAATTTGTATAAATTGATGCACTTTTATCACGTCAATTATGTAAAATTTAGAGGAAATTTGGCAAGGCAATGCATTGAACTGATACAAAAAGGCAAAACCAAATTGTAAAAATGTTATTTAAACAGAAAAAAACGTCTACGTTGGACTAGCTCGTAACTTACTCTNCTCTGAAGAAGGTAATTGAAGCTTCAAAGTATGCAACTGAATTTGTATAAATTGATGCACTTTTATCACGTCAATTTGTAAAATTTAGAGGAAATTTGGCAAGGCAATGCATTGAACTGATACAAAAAGGCAAAACCAAATTGTAAAAATGTTATTTAAACAGAAAAAAACGTTTACGTTGGACTAGCTCGTAACTTACTCTTTATGTAAGAAACTACCATGTTATGTTTTCCTCAAATTAACTCTCAAAGTATCTTATAGCTACTTTTCTTAGAGTTGTAATTGTAACCGGTTACTTTTTCAGTGGAGTAAATTCACTCTTAGACATTTATGTAGATTTACGGAAACTTTTACGGAGGTTTAGAGTTAATTTACTGAAAGGCACTCCGTAATGACGAATAACGGAAAGGAGCTCCGTAAATATAAAATACGGAAGCGTGTCGTATTCTTATGGTTTAGAATTTGAGATACGAACAATGCTGATGATACCTGCGACGTATAAAATCCCATCTTCAGAATACTACTTCGTGTAAAATAGTAGTAGATGGGTGGCAAATTCGTGGAGTGCAAATTATTTAATTCTTTTTTCAAATTCCGCTACANGTCAATTATGTAAAATTTAGAGGAAATTTGGCAAGGCAATGCATTGAACTGATACAAAAAGGCAAAACCAAATTGTAAAAATGTTATTTAAACAGAAAAAAACGTTTACGTTGGACTAGCTCGTAACTTACTGTTTATGTAAGAAACTACCATGTTATGTTTTCCTCAAATTAACTCTCAAAGTATCTTATAGCTACTTTTCTTAGAGTTGTAATTGTAACCGGTTACTTTTTCAGTGGAGTAAATTCACTCTTAGACATTTATGTAGATTTACGGAAACTTTTACGGAGGTTTAGAGTTAATTTACTGAAAGGCACTCCGTAATGACGAATAACGGAAAGGAGCTCCGTAAATATAAAATACGGAAGCGTGTCGTATTCTTATGGTTTAGAATTTGAGATACGAACAATGCTGATGATACCTGCGACGTATAAAATCCCATCTTCAGAATACTACTTCGTGTAAAATAGTAGTAGATGAGTGGCAAATTCATGGAGTGCAAATTATTTAATTCTTTTTTCAAATTCCGCTACAGGACAAAACCCTCTTTATGCACAGTGAAATACGCACACAACGAAAATAAAACTATTTATTCGTTACCTAGTCTCACAAACCGCAAATAAAACCAAATAGCTAGCGTTCTAACACGACTTGAAACTAAGAGAGGCGCGTTCGTCACTTTCGGGTAAAATCCATATTTACGAAATACAGTACTTCGTGTAAAGGGGTGGTAGGTGAGTGCCCATATAGCACACTGCCATTCAAAGAATATTTAATGGATGTCCCCACGGACGTTCTGGATCTCCAGAAACATCCAGGAATAGCAAAGTTACACCCAAAAGACTGCCAAAATATATCCAAATGTCCGCCCAATATCCACACAAGGATAAAGATATTGTGAATATCCTTTATACATCTTTAGATTTATACACTTACCATAAGCAATAGCCTTTGGAGGTTTTGTGAAATATAATGTATATTCAGGAAGTGGTACGAACTGATATCTACTACTAGATATCTAACGGATATCCTGAAGAGATTCACTTCAGGACATAGATGACTTTAAGATATTGTGGATGTAATTGGAATAACCAGTGGATAACCTATGCTATGTGGGTTGTTCCAGTTATTGAGTGTTAGTTTGTCGATTCGCATAACAATCCCACTACAGGACACAATAATTAAACTTTGTTTGATTCTTCTGGTATACACAGTGAAATACATTACGGAAAAAAATTCACTTCCTTATCCCTGTTTGTAAAGTTCANGTTTGTAAAGTTGAAATTAAATAACAAACTCGCAAGCACTCTACCACGACTGAGGTATGTAAATAAATGTATTCTACATATTTATATAATTTACAATAATTATTATTGCTAATTTGTGGTAGGTGAGAGGATAAGGTGTTGAACTGTCAATTTTTTTTTCTGAATTAAAATCTCGCTGACGCACAACATTTTTTAAACTTTTTTACAGTAATTGTTTTACACAGTGAAACACCCACATAACAAAAGGAAAATTTTTATAGTCATCACTTTTTATAAGGAGCAGATTTAAATAAAAACTTGCAAGTTTTTGGACACGTTTTGTGAATTCACTGAGATTTATGTGAAATTTACGGAGAGAACGTTATTGAAAATAACGAAGAGTCCGTAATTTCCGGAAGATGTCTGGATAATATGTAGCCGGTACTTTCCGTAAATTTACAGACACGTTTTCTAAGAGTGTTGTAGTTGTAACTGAGTTACCATTTTAGTGGAGCATATGGAACTGTAACAGAGTTACTTTTAAAAAGTAACTTTCCAGTGCTTGATAAAAACACATTCAGTATTTACACGTTTAAAAATTACACTAATAACACTATGTTAAGGAAGCTAACTACTCTTCGTCCATCGCCACTAGCTGTGAGCATGCCAGTCAGTGTGTCCGTTAGAGAACATGCAGGTTGAGACATGGATTGTTGTCAAAAGTTGATTTCGAAAGCGATTAATTAATCGCGAATGAGCTATAGACAGTGTGAGGACATCTGATTTACCCAAAGATTTCGATAGACTGTCATCACCGGAAGTGCAGGATGAACAAGAACAGAAAGGTTATGACAATACCGCAATAATTATATCATTATGCGAAATATTCCGTTAGCAAATACATGCTTATAAGTTCAATTATATTGAAGTCTGGTCGCGCTCCTTCAATGGTCCAACCTTCGAACCATGCAAGCGCAACGCCTCGGTAATGTACAATTTTAAACCAATATTCTTTATGTTTTGAGTATATTTCTTAGTCTAGTGACATATTACCTATTTCAATATGATGAAAATGCGGAATAAGTTAAAGATATAACCAACAGCTCATTTCTCATGTAAATTACAAGGATTCTAAACGTGATTTTTTGTAAACAATTTTTCTAAAAGAACATTTGAACACAAAATATTATTTAACATAAAGTCGTTACTGAAAGCATTTCTAAAGTNAACAATTTTTCTAAAAGAACATTTGAACACAAAATATTATTTAACATAAAGTCGTTACTGAAAGCATTTCTAAAGTCATGGAGCAATTTATTTGAAATCTGACACAGTTGTTTGCCTGCGAATAGGGGTTATCTCTTAATTTCTCTTTGGATTTTATTGCAGATCTTAAAATGAAACTATGAGTAATCTCATGCAGCGATATTCAACGAAATTTATTAGTGGCACTTCAGTGAATGAATAAACCATATAAATTATGTAAAACTTTAACATTCGTACGGCGAAAACTATACATTTAAATTGTTCTATTATACTCCTAATTAGTTTGCAAATCACTATGCAGCTTTCTTGCACTTTACCGAGAATACTCTTTGACATAATATCTAAAAATGTAAAATATTGTGAAAAAAAGGAAATATACTTTTTTGGTGCTTGAACGTCATTATTATGGATATACGCGTATTTTGGTGTTATTTTGGCTGTTGGTGACGTCTCACAAATACGAAGATTCCTTCGTTAGAAACGTTCTTAGCTTTCCCCTCACCCGCCACCCATCCTCATCTGCTCAAGCTATTACATGAGTTTTAAACTAGCCGTTTACTGCTTTGTTTTCCTTACGGCGTAAACGATTTTCTCGGTTTACCCGAATTGTAAGCACCGAAAATTTAGCCCCATACTGGGCAGGGTGATCAAGAAACGGTAACACCCACTAAAACGATCTCAAAGCTCAATAAAATTAAATGTGGAAACGTTATATTTCCGATTTATGTCGATGCCGTCTGGCCTGTAAGATCGCGTACTTCGCAGGGAGCTATGGAACTGGATCATCGCGATAAAAAGAGGTTGAAACGAACGTCTGAGGTAATCAAAACTTTATTTGGTAATAATACAACTAGTTTTACGAGGAGTAAAAACATGTTTTTGGTGTCATCTCACTGTATCACACATGTGTGTTTGTACAAAGTTGTTCTTAAATACTACGTCTACCGGGAGTATTGCTTGTGTAGGAGAGGCGGAAAATAATTAAGTATTAAGGACGTCACCAACTACTTCTTCTAATGTTGTATCATCTCTATGGGCAAGAAACTCGATTATTTCAACGCGAATAACAGAGAAACTATCACAGACAATCTAATGGGACTGTGTGTGTTTGACGCTATAAGGACAACGTTAAAAGTGTGCGAATGTTAATAACAGTTTAAAAAGTTTAACAATCGTTACCTGTGTAGAGTTGGTGAACAGCATGATAAATTTCCCCTGTTGCCATTCCAAGCTGCTTGCTCAACTATAGTGTGGGGACTTTCATTTCCCCAACGCACACAGTTATTGCTTTTGAGGGGCAGCGGTGGCGTAGTGGCCAGGGCGCTCGCCTCCCACCACGGCGATTCGGGCTTGATCCCCGGCGGTTTCACTCCCGGACCCTCGCATGTGGGAATCGTACTGGACGATGCCGCTTGCCGGTGGGTTTTCTCAGGGGTACTCCCATTTCCCTCACTCTTGCATTTCAGCGCCGCTCCATTCAAAATTCATAAACATTTTCCTCATGTGATTAGATAAATACCTTAAGATTATTTAATGGCACCTACGATTTAAATAAGAATTTTATATTTTTGCAAGTAAGTTCATTTATCTTAAAAAACATTTTCCAAAATCTGAANAAGTTCATTTATCTTAAAAAACATTTTCCAAAATCTGAAATATCTTGAATTCATTTGGTGCTTACGCAAAGTTACGGAAAATAGATTTCATAATTTACCTGAAACGCTATGATACAATAAGTCAAACGCAAATTTTATTTGGTAGAAATATATAATAAGGGCAGTCTTCCTAGCCAAAACAAACACTACAGTTTACCATATAAGTAAATTTGTAAAGGATGATCTGTTTCTTGGCCACAATGATCGCTCGACGTCAAGCCTATCGATTTTTTTCTTTCGGGGCCACGTAAATGCCCTTGTTTATGAATCCCCAGTGCACACGGGGGCAGGCATTGGCTGCCAAGATCTTTGCTGCCTGCGATGCCGCACAACACGCGCCGCGGACATTAGAGAGGTTGCGGCAGAATCTGTAGCCAAGTATGCAGTACAATATCACGGTTGCAACTGTGACCAACTGCTGTGGCATGTACAACAGTTCTTTTTTCTGTTAACATGTGACAGGTGTCACAATGTTTTACATAGTTATTTTCGTCATTTGGCGGAAAAGTTCTAGTAAAAATTGTCTAGAACTCTCAGTAAAGTTATGGAAAAGTTACTATTGTAATTACGGACTTTTCTAATATTTCATGTAAATTTCCATAAATTTTACAGAAACTCTCCTTAAATTTGTTAGTTAATTTTTTTATGTACTTCCGATTTTCATTTTGCGTGTGTTTTACTAAATGCAAAAAAAAATGGTAAAAGTTACAATATTTTATTCTGAAGAAACATTTGAAAAAGAATCAAACATTTTAAGAGTATTTGACTTGTTTACCACTCACCTACCACCGTTTTGTTATTGTAACATGCTATGAGTGAATATGTTATATCTACAAATGTGGCACACGTAACGTCTCCAGTTAGATTTGAGTGTTTTAAGTGTTGCTGACTGTTACAGCTGCCTTATGCTGCTTTATAGTGTTTGAAGGAATAGCTCTAAGTGTCATGGATATCTTATCGTCACAGAAACGATAATTTTCTAGGTACAATAGCGAATAATACTGCGTGTGTATTCGGCAGTTCGTTCCCGAAACCCGAAGTTATAGGATAGACAAATACGAAATCGTTTTGTATTTTGTATTTACGAAGCCCACTTTGCTTTTTCGTTTATATGGATGGCGTTTCCGTAAATTAAATGTATATTTAAATAAAACTTTTGGTGAAAATGTAGGGATTTTCATCAGTGTATTAGACCTCCGGGCTTACGAGNAAATGTATATTTAAATAAAACTTTTGGTGAAAATGTAGGGATTTTCATCAGTGTATTAGACCTCCGGGCTTACGAGTGAGCGAGTGAAGAGATTTAAACGACGTTAAACATAGAAGTCTTGAGAGCCGATAAGGGTGAAGCAAGGTGAGTATGGAGTAGCGCTGGAATGCAAGGGTGGGGGAAACGGGAGATCCCCAAGCAAACCCACCGGCCAGCGGCATCGTCCGGCACGATTCCCCCATGCGAAAATCCGGGGCAACCTCGCCGGGAATCGAGCCCGGTTCACCTTGGTGGGAGGCGAGTAGTCTGACTATTACACCCCTGAGGCCACACCAGGCTTACGAATTTTAGGGTTTGAATATGGCGTAAACCAACAATGTCTTTGCTGAATTAGACTTAAATACTTTTAAATTTGTAAGCCTTCTACGATTAGCTTTTTAGCACTAAAGGCTATGCATTTAAAAGTCTATTAAACTTTGCATTAAAACTTTATAATTCACTTAACATACTCTCACCATCTACGAACAGTCCTGCTGACAAGCCCAAAGGGTTAACTATCTTTTAGAAAACAGTTTGTATTGTTCCAAGATTCATAACAGCTTACTGGGAACCTCCTACCGACACTTGTATGTTTTCTGCCCTTAGTTTCCTTTTCCAGGCGAGCTATGGCTGATCTTATCCCCCCTTCTCCCTCAATGGAGTGCTCTACAAATCTTGTACGTCTTGGAAATGACGTTGGTAACCTGTCAAAAGATAAAACTTGAACTCCAAATAACATGCAGTATTTTTATTGCCATACTATTTCAGATTCATACTGCAAACACACACGCGCAGACTCNGAACTCCAAATAACATGCAGTATTTTTATTGCCATACTATTTCAGATTCATACTGCAAACACACACGCGCAGACTCTTGGAAGGAAACCAGCACAGAAAATTTGCGAGTAGGTTAATGAATGCGCACGGGCAGAACATTTTCCGCAACGACAACAGACAACACAGCACTCAAGAACCGGCTGTCTCGTAACAAAAGCATATCGCCCTGAGAAGTCACGCAGATCAACTCAGAGCTCAAATATTTCTGAAGTCGTGAAAATATGTTTTACGTAGATTACAAACAACGAAATATCTTTTTTGCTTTCCTGGCACTTGAGATAAGTTTCGGGAACAACTGTCGTGCTGCGGGAAATCTTATTAGACCACGACGCGCTCTTGGATACAACGAAATCACGAAGTGCCGTTTCGGGGAAGACACAGTTTAACAAATTGCTGTAGCGTTCGTCGAGAGACGCTGAAAACAAAGGGTTGTCGTTTCCCTCTCTAAAGTGCTCTGTAAAAATTTGAGCTTTGAAGCAGAAGTACGCTGTTCCAACTATCCCCCGCCTCCTCACGCTTAACCAACTAAAAAACAAAAAGGAACTGTTTATTGCATCCCATATTTCTCGCCGAGCAGAGGAGCTTAATGAATTGACGGGTAGAAAGAANACAAAAAGGAACTGTTTATTGCATCCCATATTTCTCGCCGAGCAGAGGAGCTTAATGAATTGACGGGTAGAAAGAAACGACTTAGCAGGTTAAACCCCACTCTCTTTTCATTCGTTCTTTCGGTGACTGCGTCGCAACATTTCTCTGTGTGCACAATAAAAAAAAACTATCCCTTCTCAGATTCGCCCATGAGATTGCCAAAACCACTTTGAAGAGAACCTGATTTNGAAGAGAATCTGATATGTATTTACACTCTGCCAATCTTCTGTAGCCACTTGTAACATTTAGAATACTCATGGACCTTACGAATGTGACCCGCATATCAGTTCAGTGGATACGTAACAATGTTACAAAGATAACTATGTTACAAACACGCCAGTAAATGTTATTCATTAAATTACACAAATATAAATAGCATTATTTCACGTTACTCTTATAACAACACGTTAGTACATGTTAATATATATATTCCACAGTTCTGGACCCACGTTACTGCAGGTAACTAGAGGCACACACTAGGAGGGTTTACTTACAAAGTTTATTTGGTGAAGGTTTAACTAACTCCTAATTAATTGCAGTTCTCCGTCAGATGTCCATAATATGTCCTATTTTCAATGAGTTTAGGCCCAGAGATACGATTCCGTGAAGGAGAGTTTTTTAGCCCGACAAAAAATTTTATTTTGGCACAATTTTTGGCGCACTAATGACTACTCATTGNCGTGAAGGAGAGTTTTTTAGCCCGACAAAAAATTTTATTTTGGCACAATTTTTGGCGCACTAATGACTACTCATTGTGATTAGCATGTTAATAATACACTGTTACAAGTTGGTAGGCCAATTTCAATTAATGGACACGTTCAAATGCAGAATTGCTCAAAAATTGGAAACTTTGGTTGCTTGATTTCCTGTGTATTTATTTCAGCTGGGGAAAAGTACATAGACCTTGTTCAACCATAGCATTGGTTGTACCAAGTACATATATTGTGTTTTAATGATTAATGCAATGGTGGTATAATCCATTCATGGTTACTTCCAACTTTTGTGTAGAACTGCTAGAGTTCTATTTTCAGGATATACATCTGTCTCTTGCAAACAAAGCTTAACCATGAACGTAACACCATAGGGACAGTGCACCTCATTCTTACGCACTAACTTTCATAATATAGTGTATAAGAACTATGTCTTACTAAGTATTACCAACACACCTATATTTTCTCTGTATGTATTCGTGCTAATTATGAATGAAATATTATGAATTACAAAGAAAATATAAGTAAAAGTTTAATTTATTCTAAAACAAGACACTTTTGAGGTAAAACAAGTATTAAAAAGTTCTGATGTATGAGGAATTTCGGGAACACCGAAGTACGCCACGCGTGGGGTGATTTTTCAAACGTTTGATTAAAAAGTGCGAAGAGACCGCGAATAGGCTGTAATTGCAATTATGGACATACGGCATTGTAAACTCTTTGTTGTAGTCTCAGAAAACCTACTGGGTATAATAAAGTCACGTAGATATAAACATTAAGNCGGCATTGTAAACTCTTTGTTGTAGTCTCAGAAAACCTACTGGGTATAATAAAGTCACGTAGATATAAACATTAAAATAACTTGGATTAAAAAAAAAGTAGTAACGAACCTGAGTAGGCTGTTGTCAACAAACAAGTAACACACATATAATTCCAAGAAGGAAGAAAGTTAGAGAACAAATAACAGAACGACACAACGCAACGAAAATGTAACATTTATATAACTCCGAGCAGGAACGCAGTCAGGTGACGCCAGAGAAACGACACACCACAACCAGAATTGTTGGCCCAACAGACAAACAACAAGCATGGAATATGACGAATATGATCAAAACTGGTCGTACAACGAACACAGCGGAAACGAACACAATTGTTAGTACAAGCGAAAAGACGACAATCAGACGAGAAATAGGGACCCTGCTTGGACGATAGGTGCGTCGTCTTGGGAACTGCAATTTGTTAAGGCACACAGTCCGAGAGACACCTACAGATTGAGCAAAGGAAAAGTACGCCATTTAAACAATGCTCATCTTGCTGCAGCATTCAAGTGGTTGTGTAGTAAAGAAATAAAGTGAACTATCCGAGCGCGGCATTACCCTGATAAATTATCTAAGAAAATTAATTAGAAAAATAAATGAGTCCTCTGCGCTTGGACAAGACGGTGAATTTTATGTACATATAATATTTTTCCTTGGTGCTAGGTTTGTTTCTTTGTCAAACAAAAGCAAGAAAGATCCAGTTAGCCACCATGGTTATATATAATATTCCTTGTTTAAAGCGAGTTGAAATCTTGTGAAAGCCAGGATTACTTTCTTCATTCTTCTCACTGTGTAGTGGCGTAGCGAAATATTTCAAACTAGGGAATCTCAATGGGGCAGGTTCTTGCCGAAGTTAGTAAAACGGATATCCGACGCACCCATCCCATAGAAAAATATTAAAAACTTTCAGGTTAAGCTTATTTTCTTAAGTACGTGTTCTGTTTCCGGCTCAAAACAGCGCAAATGCATGCAATATTATGAAGAGTTGTTTGCACATTACTACTTAAAATCCATGCTCCGAGATATAAGTATTTTTAATAGTTACGGGTACGAACTGAGGGTACCACGACATACCTAACCTATGAATATGGCGTAAGTTTATGTATTAGGTACGTATAAGCACACTAACAGACAGTAAGTAAATCAGCTACAAAGTTAGTTAAAATGATTACAAACTCATGTCATTAATAAACTTCCATAACTTTTATTGCATTGCCACTACAGAATTATTCCTCTAGAACTCACGTTTCACTTAAATTATATATTCCTTCCATGACTGATTAAAAACAGCAGTTTTTTTCTAAGTTCGATTGAAAATTTATTATTTAATGGTTTCGGGTCTCAAACTGGAAGCCATGCGCCATGCCTAAACGATGAATATGGGTTAAATGTATATGTTGTGCGCGTACAAGAACGTTAACATACATAAAATCGCGCACAAAGATTGTTAAAAATTATCCAAAACTTATAACATTAATCAATTTGCAAACTTCGTATGTCTTATATTAAATATTTTTCTAAATCTTNCGGCATTGTAAACTCTTTGTTGTAGTCTCAGAAAACCTACTGGGTATAATAAAGTCACGTAGATATAAACATTAAGATAACTTGGATTAAAAAAAAAGTATTAACGAACCTGAGTAGGCTGTTGTCAACAAACAAGTAACACACATATAATTCCAAGAAGGAAGAAAGTTAGAGAACAGATAACAGAACGACACAACGCAACGAAAATGTAACATTTATGTAACTCCGAGCAGGAACGCAGTGAGGTGACGCCAGAGAAACGACACACCACAACCAGAATTGTTGGCCCAACAGACAAACAACAAGCATGGAATATGACGAATATGATCAAAACTGGTCGTACAACTAACACAGCGCAAACGAACACAATTGTTAGTACAAGCGAAAAGACGACAATCAGACGAGAAATAGGGACCCTGCTTGGACGATAGGTGCGTCGTCTTGGGAACTGCAATTTGTTAAGGCACACAGTCCGAGAGACACCTACAGATTGAGCAAAGGAAAAGTACGCCATTTAAACAATGCTCATCTTGCTGCAGCATTCAAGTGGTTGTGTAGTAAAGATATAAAGTGAACTATCCGAGCGCGGCATTACCCTGATAAATTATCTAAGAAAATTAATTAGAAAAATAAATGAGTCCTCTGCGCTTGGACAAGACGGTGAATTTTATGTACATATAATATTTTTCCGTGGTGCTAGGTTTGTTTCTTTGTCAAACAAAAGCAAGAAAGATCCAGTTAGCCACCATGGTTATATATAATATTCCTTGTTTAAAGCGAGTTGAAATCTTGTGAAAGCCAGGATTACTTTCTTCATTCTTCTCACTGTGTAGTGGTGTAGCGAAATATTTCAAACTAGGGAATCTCAATGGGGCAGGTTCTTGCCGAAGTTAGTAAAACGGATATCCGAGGCACCCATCCCATAGAAAAATATTAAAAACTTTCAGGTTAAGCTTATTTTCTTAAGTACGTGTTCTGTTTCCGGCTCAAAACAGCGCAAATGCATGCAATATTATGAAGAGTTGTTTGCACATTACTACTTAAAATCCATGCTCCGAGATATAAGTATTTTTAATAGTTACGGGTACGAACTGAGGGTACCACGACATACCTAACCTATGAATATGGCGTAAGTTTATGTATTAGGTACGTATAAGCACACTAACAGACAGTAAGTAAATCAGCTACAAAGTTAGTTAAAATGATTACAAACTCATGTCATTAATAAACTTCCATAACTTTTATTGCATTGCCACTACAGAATTATTCCTCTAGAACTCACTTTTCACTTAAATTATATATTCCTTCCATGACTGATTAAAAACAGCAGTTTTTTCCTAAGTTCGATTGAAAATTTATTATTTAATGGTTTCGGGTCTCAAACTGGAAGCCATGCGCCATGCCTAAACGATTAATATGGGTTAAATGTATATGTTGTGCGCGTACAAGAACGTTAACATACATAAAATCGCGCACAAAGATTGTTGAAAATTATCCAAAACTTATAACATTAATCAATTTGCAAACTTCGTATGTCTTATATTAAATATTTTTCTAAATCTTNAAAATTATCCAAAACTTATAACATTAATCAATTTGCAAACTTCGTATGTCTTATATTAAATATTTTTCTAAATCTTCCGTTTCGCCTTCAATACATATTCCTGAAACATTCTCCCATTACAGCATATTTTCATTCTGAGTCCGAGAAAAAATTATTATTTAATATTTTCGTGTCTCGAACTTGAGTCCCCTACGTCATGACTACTCCATGTATAGGGCTTAATGTGTATATTATGTGCGTATAAGCACGTAAACAGACAAAATATCACAAACAAAGTTCGTTAAAAATAATACAATGCACAGGTTAATACTCGAACTGTGGATCCTATGCAACCCTATATCATCTTCATTCTTCGTACATTTGTTTAAAAGCATACATTATGTGTTTCATACACTAAACATTTACACTTAATTTATACCAAAGATTTTTAATAAAGTGTCACTCAGAAGTTTATTCCATGGAAAGCCAGTAGTGTATATATGAGGCTTCTGGTGAAGGATTTCAGAAGTAGGAACAAGGATCTGTCCGCCATCTTGATAGGCGTCATGGTAACCATCTACATTCGCGAACTGCGAATGTGGGGTGAAATAATTTACGGAATTTAGATTAAATGTATCTGAGAAAGAATGGGAAGTTCACAGGGGGAGCTCGCCGACCAACGCCCTCCATGTTTATCGTGTATGGTAATCTGGTGTGACCTACCAGGAATCGAACCTGGTCCATCGAAGTAGGGGACGAGCAGCCTGCTCTCTGCACAAAAGCAAGACCTAAGTTTTTAATAGTAAACGAGGCTGAGTACAATTTCTCCC
>NQII01001460.1:84477-111688 GCA_002778355.1 Clitarchus hookeri
TCCCGGGGGGGGGGCGGTTAGAGATGGGAACTGCTAGGGTAGATATAACGAATTAAAAATAAATTGATGCTTTCTTTATTTAATTTTATGCCCATCTATTTTGGCAGACTTATGTCGTCGACTGTAAAACTCATTTACTGAATTCATGAAAAAAAAGGGTGGGGGGGGGTAACCGTGCAAAAGGGAAATGCCTCGATTGATTTCGAGGTTATCTTAAAGTCTGAGCTTTAAATGTGAGATATGATTGTGGCCTGGTCGGTGGTTCTTTAGGTGTAAACATAGTAGATNTCTTAAAGTCTGAGCTTTAAATGTGAGATATGATTGTGGCCTGGTCGGTGGTTCTTTAGGTGTAAACATAGTAGATAGAGCATTTCTTCGCCTTTGTTTGGTCGCAAAACATCGAGCAAATGTGCCAATATCGTCCTGACAAAATTTATGATATTACAATGCCCGGTTCACCTATCATCGAATTCTGCTACTGGAACATTGGCTACCTAAACGCTAAAGTATACATGTAAAGTGACAATGCTACCAGCATGCAGCACTGAAGATTATAGCACTTACCTTCCTGCTCGTATAAACCGAGAGTACTAGAAAAATGGGAAGTTTGAGACAAAGGCACGGGGGCGCGGGGCTTCGGAGCTGTTCATGCTCTGTCATTCCGGTCCCCCGATGGCCATTTTGTCCGTCATGTTTGATGTCGGTGACATTGACCTTGACTTTTGACCTTGAGCCTAGTGACTTTTGACCTTGAGCCTAGTGACATTTAACCTTAAAAACCCAATAATATCAATGACTTTATAAAAATTATTAATAATTGTTTAAAAATTATTTAAAAATGTATGATTAAAAGTTATTAAAAAATACATTACTAAAATATTATACAAAATAATTTTTAATTAATATTATTAAACAATTTATTTAAAAAAACTTACATTTCTGGAGGTCCTTCAGCACCACGTCCAGCAGACGACTGACTCCCCTCCAATCAATCAGATTGTTTTGACATTCCCCTCCCGTACCAATGTTTCTCATTGGTTAATTAGTCCGCAGGCCTCCAACACCTCACCATTTCTCATTCTGTCGTTAGCAGCTATCTTGCTTTTTCATTTGTCATTTGTTTATACAATGCCGGAGGCCTCCATATTGAATTACAAATGTTTACTTTTACATCACCTATGTGGTGCTAGTGTATAAATACTCTATATCGCCCCAAGGCGAGCTGTCGATTTAGCCACTTGGTGGTAGCCATGTTTGTTTATGTTTTTTTAATGTCAGTGCCCTCAATACTGGATTAAAATTTCCACACATATGTGGCATTAATTCCTGGATTATGCTGCCTGCTATCGACCTGTGCCGAATGGTGACACTGACCATTCCTAAAGAATANTCTCGATTATGCTGCCTGCTATTGACCTGTGCCGAATGGTGACACTGACCATTCCTAAAAAATATATAAGTTGTCATATTTAATTTTTTTTCAATTCAAGTATTTTTTAAATAGTTTTTATTTGAAGTGGGGCTATTTTAAAATAAGTAAAACACAATTATTTAAACTCATTTTTTTATTTAGTAATGTACAAAATTAGAAAAAAATAGAAGTTTATTGATTGCAAACCTCCGTGTTCGCCGCTTGATAGCCGAATAGTCATCCCTATAATTGTAGCAGACTGGGAAAAACCAACTAGTAGGCATACGACCATCCATTATGCCTGTATCAGCACCTACTTGAACAAATACACATCTGGAAACTTTGTATGTAGGATCTCCTCTGTGTAGAAACCACCGTGGATAGGAACATTATTCAGACTCTCGAGAAAATAGATCCTTGAAGCATAGTTATACATCGTACACGAAAGAGTTCGATGCTCCAAATTGCTGTAAACCCTTTCTCGATGATGCCTTTCTGTTTGCAGATGNGATTAAAAGTTATTAAAAAATACATTACTAAAATATTATACAAAATTATTTTTAATTAATATTATTAAACAATTTATTTAAAAAAACTTACATTTCTGGAGGTCCTTCAGCACCATGTCCAGCAGACGACTGACTCCCCTCAAATCAATCAGATTGTTTTGACATTCCCCTCCCCTACCAATGTTTCTCATTGGTTAATTAGTCCGCAGGCCTCCAACACCTCACCATTTCTCATTCTGTCGTTAGCAGCTATATTGCTTTTTAATTTGTCATTTGTTTATACAATGCCGGAGGCCTCCATATTGAATTACAAATGTTTACTTTTACATCACCTATGTGGTGCTAGTGTATAAATACTCTATATCGCCCCAAGGCGAGCTGTCGATTTAGCCACTTGGTGGTAGCCATGTTTGTTTATGTTTTTTTAATGTCAGTGCCCTCAATACTGGATTAAAATTTCCACACATATGTGGCATTAATTTCTGGATTATGCTGCCTGCTATCGACCTGTGCCGAATGGTGACACTGACCATTCCTAAAGAATATATAAGTTGTCATATTTAATTTTTTTTCAATGCAAGTATTTTTTAAATAGTTTTTATTTGAAGTGGGGCTATTTTAAAATAAGTAAAACACAATTATTTAAATTAATTTTTTTATTTAGTAATGTACAAAATTAGAAAAAAATAGAAGTTTATTGATTGCAAACCTCCGTGTTCGCCGCTTGATAGCCGAATAGTCATCCCTAGAATGGTAGTAGACTGGGAAAAACCAACTAGTAGGCATACGACCATCCATTATGCCTGTATCAGCACCTACTTGAACAAATACACATCTGGAAACTTTGTATGTAGGATCTCCTCTGTGTAGAAACCACCGTGGATAGGAACATAGGAACATCGTACACGAAAGAGTTCGATGCTCCAAATTGCTGTAAACCCTTTCTCGATGATGCCTTTCTGTTTGCAGATGCGCACAAGGTCGTCAGCCTTGGCTTTAGGATTGTGTGGGCCCTCCTTTTCACTTCAGTGTTCAATATTCGAAGCATGTAGTCATCTTCCACGTCTTCGGGCTTCATGCGAATGGTAGAGTGAATGGTAGAGTTGTACTCGCGAACGAGTTTTGGGAGTACATCCAACCTCTTGTAGTTGCCATTTGNGGTTGGATGTACTCCCAAAACTTGTAGTTGCCATTTGCAGCGAAATGCCGTTACATATAGCCCTTCCAAGCCCTGTTGAACCTCACGACGATAGAAGNAACCTCTTGTAGTTGCCATTTGCAGCGAAATGCCGTTACATATAGCCCTTCCAAGCCCTGTTGAACCTCACGACGATAGAAGATTTGAGATTGCTGTAATTGGAATAATTATTTATGGCAAGTTCTCTTCATTATAACCTTGAATTTTGCGTTGTTTAGNAGATTTGAGATTGCTGTAATTGGAATAATTATTTATGGCAAGTTCTCTTCATTATAACCTTGAATTTTGCGTTGTTTAGTTCATTACCCTGGTCGGTTTGCAGATTAGTCGGGATGCGAACTTCGCGTAATACGTCAGCAATGACCTCAGTGACGTCATATGCATTCTTCGACTTGACAGGCGAATTTGCTATATGCATAGATGACAGTCAATATGTATTTGTAGCCCTTTTTGACCCGAGCATACAGTATCATCTCGATGAGGTCGGCTTGAAATAGGTCNCAGTCAATATGTATTTGTAGCCCTTTTTGACCCGAGCATACAGTATCATCTCGATGAGGTCGGCTTGAAATAGGTCATTCATCCCACATATCACGAACTTGAGGCGACGGTAGTTGCATCTTGCAGATGTGTGCAGTTCTTTGCCGATTCCCNATTCATCCCACATATCACGAACTTGAGGCGACGGTAGTTGCATCTTGCAGATGTGTGCAGTTCTTTGCCGATTCCCAATAGACTAATTCTATGAAGCCTCCCTCCATCAGTACTTCAACGATTGAAATTATCTCGTTAGTGTTGGAGTAATTTATAATTGCAGCCTATCTACTAGCTCTTTCGGGTCGACCCAGAATATGCAGTCGGTGTTCTTGTCATCGTCTGTCTTCTTTAGTCCTTCGTTGCATTTCATTGCTAGGCCGCTGAAGAAGTCTGCAAGAATATCGATTTTTTATCATATTCATTCTTATAAACAACCGTCTCGTAATCATTATTTTGGTAAAGTGCATGTGTGAGTTTTACCNTGAATTTTAGCAAAGTCTTATATTCCAGCAGGTCGGATTTTGTTAACTCACTGGGTTCCTTGCGAAATAGAAGTTCGTAAAGCCTGGGAGTTCTACATGTCTTGTAATCGCCAACTCGGATGACTCAACCTGGGATAAACTCTATTTCATTAGCATCAAGGAACCATTTATCATTATGCCTGTATACACCATATGTCGTATTATTATCACGATGTGTGTACGGTCGAAGGTAGTGACGAACCAGAGCACTGAGTTTGAAGAATCTCTTTCGTTCTTTTTTCTTGTGTGGCAAATCCACATTCAATCCATCGTACCCATCTGTCTGTACATCATCATGTTTTTGCCTCTTCATTGGTTCAACAGTATCGTCAATTTCAGTCTTCACAACTACAAGTGATACATCGCTCTCCCTGATTAAAAAGAGTAGTAATGAGCTAAAAAATTTCTTAATTTATATTTTCGTATGAAATTTTGGCTCTCTTGGCGAGTAAATAATTTGAGCGAACAGACTGTAACATCCAATGAAGATCGCTGGCAATGTCCAACATAGAACTGAATAAAATTTTTGCTGTTGCTCTGTTTTATATGTTTAGTTTTGGGTCTCCAACAAAATACTTTCGATTTTCTCCAGGCGTTCGCTGCAGACATCTAATATGTCCCTGCAGTAATTTAGAATATCTGTTTTCATGGCGATGTGGGAAATCGAGGTCGTGAATGTACACATCATATATTCTTCCAGATTTTTCAGATTCTCTTCATCAAATCTCTCGATAATTTGCCATTGCACACTCGTTTGTGCTCGTCCATGGCCACCATATTGCGGATGATATCCGTCTTCACAAGCTCTATTTTCGCCCCGAGCTCGGACATGTAGTTCTGACAGAAAATGTGGTTTGTTCAGTCAACAGACTGCGAAAGTCCGTGATGATGGCATTACCAGTTTCGAGGACAAAATATTAATGGCAGCATCCTCGGATCGTTTGGGTTCGCCAACATTTCAAATTATTCTTCTACCAGCATCGCAGGTTCCATCGTTTCTTGATACGAGACAA
Organism: Clitarchus hookeri; assembly: GCA_002778355.1. NCBI lineage: Eukaryota > Metazoa > Arthropoda > Insecta > Phasmatodea > Phasmatidae > Clitarchus > Clitarchus hookeri. Next base: position 89,667 of record NQII01001460.1, read on the forward strand.
CCTCCACCTTCGTCTTTGTCAAGACACAGCTTGAGGCTACTTTTCCTGAATTTCGAAATGCTGTAACTCATTTTCGACGTTCGGCGATGAACTGATCGAAACCCCGTTGGTATCTCCCATTATATGTGTGCCAGTCCTTAACGATCGTCAAAAATTCGTATTCATTTTTCAGCACATGAAACACAGACACTTGAAACCTGATAGCATCAGGTGTGTGCTTACAGGATCTTCATAAACATGCCGCAAATTCATATTGGCTATGCGAAACAGCACCAACATGTTTGCTTTGTCGCACAGCAGCTGTTTGGGTGTGCGCGAATAAGTCTGACCTATGTACACGCAGTCCGCCTTTGCGTGCTCTCCCATGCCAAAGTTCTCGTGGGTTCACCTCTATTTTCCGCATGCAATGTCATTGAAGACAAATATCGAATTTGCCAATGCTTCGCCAGGATGCACGATAGATTCGTTATCGCTGCAAGGGAAATTACCCAAACTATCCATGGCTGGCAGTACTTGTGCCAGTCATTGGTATATCGATTGCTGGAGCGATTTTGAATATAGGTACACGTTCTCGAACCGAAGGCGATTCTCTTCTTTCAGCAGGCTCAGTAGGACACATGTTTCCCCCTCAATTTGATGGTCCCGTGATGATGCACTTCACTGCATTCAGAAATTGGTTTCCATGTCGTGATTCGTGGGAGATATATTTCGATGTGTGNCATGGCTGGCAGTACTTGTGCCAGTCATTGGTATATCGATTGCTGGAGCGATTTTGAATATAGGTACACGTTCTCCAACCGAAGGCGATTCTCTTCTTCCAGCAGGCTCAGTAGGACACATGTTTCCCCCTCAATTTGATGGTTCNTATAGGTACACGTTCTCCAACCGAAGGCGATTCTCTTCTTCCAGCAGGCTCAGTAGGACACATGTTTCCCCCTCAATTTGATGGTTCCGTGATGATGCACTTCACTGCATTCAGAAATTGGTTTCCATGTCGTGATTCGTGGGAGATATATTTCGATGTGTGCGGTGCTAACTGTGGTGCTAACTGCAGTGCATGTGCTGTTAACTGCAGTGCATGTGCTGTTAACTGCAGTGCATGTGTTAGTAACTGCGGTGCGTGCAGTGTTAATTGAGGTGCATGCAGTGTTAATTGAGGTACGTGTGATGCTAGCAGTGTAAGCTGTGGTAACTATGTTGTATGCTGTTTTAACTGCACTGCTGATTGCAGTTGCCGAGAACCAGTGCTACAAGTTTCATAATGTCTCTTCAAAATATTCCTGCGAGTAAACTGCCTCTGGCAGATTTTACTTTCAAAAGTCACACTTGAACTTTAATTCTGCAGGACGTTATGTCATGTCATGTCGACGCACTCTGTGAGAACTGTAAATGCTTCAACGCAGAAGCAACAAAGCACATGCATCATTAGCATATTACATACGTACTATTCTAAGTATAAAATGAACATGAAACAAAATAAGTATAAAAGGAGAGCATTTACACTTTTCTCGGTCAGTTTACCACTATACCTCAAAGAGGCAAGACTATAGCTGGAAGCAGGATTATCGATACATTGATCAACAATCTACCATTCGAGCTACAGATTCCCGGATACAGGTTCTGCGGGCAGGGCACCAAGGTAGATAAAAGGCTGTCAAATTGTGACACAAATATCAACGTGCTGGAAGAGATGTGCAAGCAGCATGACANACCAAGGTAGATAAAAGGCTGTCAAATTGTGACACAAATATCAACGTGCTGGAAGAGATGTGCAAGCAGCATGACATCGCCTATTAACAGCACAAGGAACCTGCAGCCAGGCACCAGGCCGACAAGATACTTTCACAGAAGGCCAACGAGATATGAAAATCATCACTCGGCGAAAAAATAGCTGCCTGGGGAGTATCCAACATTATGAAGGCCAAGGTGAAAATGGTAATTGGAGATAAGAGCACAAAAAAGGCGCAGGTTAAAATGGGAACAGGTACAGAGAGCAAGAAGAAAGGCACAAGTGAAACGAAAATCAGAGACAAAAGAAAGGAAAGTATGCAAGGCCAAAAATACATCTACTGGTTGATTTTTTCCACTGCTTTTGCCTTATCGGAGCCACAAGTTGTATCGTCTGAGACGTCAACACAGTATCGAACGAACGGAAGGAGTTGTCCGAAGCACAAAGACACAATGCATATAAGGAAGCTATCACCATAGGTAAAAAAAGGCAAAGGCCTCTACCTAAGGTCATACCCAGTAGGAGGCGGAAGTGTGCAAAGGCGGCACAGCAGGAATATGCATTAATGAAGTCTCTAACAAAACGACCACTCACAAACGTGGTTTTGGAACTGTTTGTGCGTAAATTCGAAAAACCGCATTTCAGGGNTCTCTAACAAAACGACCACTCACAAACGTGGTTTTGGAACTGTTTGTGCGTAAATTCGAAAAACCGCATTTCAGGGGATTGTTTATGAGAGATGCTTTGCCTCGTTAACCCAAGAGAGCCGAATGCGTCATAAAAAGTCTGGACATGGAAGCCGGGCCCGGTATGCAATAGGTAGCTTACGTAAAAAAGCGTAAACAAGCAGACTTATATGGCAGTTTATAGAATTTGCATCCTCAACTCGAACTGCGAGGGTACCTGAAATATACCAAACTAACATACAATTACGAAACGGAGCACATGCTTAACTCCTGGAACTGTAAACATTTGTGTCTTCGCTTCCTGGTTCGGTTGTACAAGTTATTGTATAAAATGGCTATACATCGTGAGGAAACCATCAGTCATGTCGATAACGCCTACCTTGACAGGTCGTAGCACTGATCTGCGTGCGGTACAATATCCGCCACTCGACTTGGAGGGGTAATGGTGCATAGGCCTTGTAAGTTTTCTAACCTACAATGCGATACCGAGCATAGATAAAAAAAACTGCAAGCTGTACCTCGTAAAAAGTGGTAATGTTTCCCATGAGGTGTCACTGCCCAAAAGCTCTTATGAAATAGACGACATTCCAAGGTACATTAAATATTCGATGTCCCCCGACACAGAATTCGAACTAGGGAATCCCAATACTCTGAAGAGTGTTATAAGATGAAGTGAAGACATCGACTTTACGAAACTGGATACTATCGGACCGATGCTCGGGTTCAAGCCATGCATCTATGAAGATGGCAAAACACACGTGTCGTCCCGGACTGTAAACATCTTGCTGGTCAGAGTAATACGAATAAACTGCAATTTAGCGAGTGGCACATAATTCAATGGGAGGCCGAGAAATACACTGCACGAATTTTCGCATAAGGTAACTCCAAATTGTAAAATGCAAAGCATTGTGATGGATGACAAATAATTAAAAGACCACTGAAGCAAAATTTAAAAACTTTTTATTNTTGTAAAATGCAAAGCATTGTGATGGATGACAAATAATTAAAAGACCACTGAAGCAAAATTTAAAAACTTTTTATTATATTTTAGTACAATACTGCTGAATAGTTACCAAACAATGAAAAATTCTACTTGATCTCACAGCCATAGGTAAACTTTAGCTAACTTCATTACAAACAGCAATAATTATCCAGTGGGATAAAATTCGTTAATTATACAACTAGTTTTCAGAACACCAAAATTTTTCGATTTATTCANCTCGTTAATTATACAACTAGTTTTCAGAACACCAAAAATTTTCGATTTATTCAAAATTTTAAACGGCTCCAATTATAAAAGGATTTAATCACCAAACGATACCTTTAAAATACANTTTTCGATTTATTCAAAATTTTAAACGGCTCCAATTATAAAAGGATTTAATCACCAAACGATACCTTTAAAATACATTCTTTCTTAGCACTCAATTTAATTAATATTACAAGAGGGAGGAGGGTAACCACAATGGCCCATCAAAGCCTCAAATCATATAAGAAACTATTTTTAAATTCACATTTAAATAAGCTATGGTGGGAGGCAGTCTAGTAAGATCCTCCAGAGCTCCTACTGTTTAAAAACCATGGCACGATGACACGATAGAACATTTAAATAAGACTCTAAAAATTGAGTCGTGGGAACAAACAGAAATATTATAAACATTAATTGAACTTGGGGGGGTGACCATAGACAATCACCACAGTTAGAAAACAAGAGGCCCAGCAGACGTGAGGCATTAGTTAAACAAACAAAATTTAGAAGGGCTGCCAAAACCAAAGTTGTCAGCTGAACATAGTTGCNAGACGTGAGGCATTAGTTAAACAAACAAAATTTAGAAGGGCTGCCAAAACCAAAGTTGTCAGCTGAACATAGTTGCCGTTGAATTCAACTCAGCTCGATGAGGTGAATTGCACGCGATCCAAAGCAGAACAGGCATCGAAGCAGGCATTAAANCGTTGAATTCAACTCAGCTCGATGAGGTGAATTGCACGCGATCCAAAGCAGAACAGGCATCGAAGCAGGCATTAAAGTAGCACGGAGCCAAGCCGTGCAAGGCCTTATATCAACTACCATCGCCAATCACAAATTAAAACGCATGCACGGGGGAAGGGAAAAGGAAGCGAAGGAAAGCAGGGAAAACGAAGGAGGTGATCCTAGCCGAGCAAAGAGTACACCATAAACCGCAGATAGGTGGCGTCAACAAACGTTGCGCGATGGTNAGATAGGTGGCGTCAACAAACGTTGCGCGATGGTACTGACAGAACAACACCCGCCCCAAAAACTGTGCCTTGGCTGTCTCTCTATTTAAAAATCCACGTCAATAATAACCACAATCAGTTGACAGAAGAAAAAATGATGTAAATACTCGAATACAAAGATAAATTATAAGTATAGAGTAGAGCAGTGATAGACAGTTCATAGATTTCCTAGAAACACAGTTACATTCAGGTCGTAGTCTATGACAACTCTTAAAGGTGAATGAGTGATCAGTTCCACTTTCTTGCCAGTCTCCAGAGACGGAGGGCAAACCCGAAAACGATCAGGTATCTCAGCCCCTTGAGATATAGCCTCTTCTCGGGCACAACAAACTGCTATACGCAGCTTTCGAGGGGTTTGCGGTAGATGAAACCAGCAGGGGTTGCACCTCTTTAGTCTGCAGATTTGTACGGTGCCAAAAGAGTAGATATCGGTGGGGCTAGACGGACTCAGTACGGCTCGATCGGAGGGCGTGAACAGAACAATTTCACGGAATTAAAAAAAAAAAGAAAACAAAACAACCAAAGGAACAAGTATGAGGGTACATATATGCGTTCACAAAAATGCATATAATAAAAATAAAAGTGCAAAATATACATATACACTTTAAATGTTCAAGGACGTGGCAAGTAAACCTTTAACTGTGCCACATGGGCTTTGCGAAATTAGCGATTTGAGTTGGGTGAAACTAGACTCACTCTTTTCGGGCTTAAAAACTTATGCACTTTAAATGGCCCACAAAACTTAAGATATTAGATTTCCTGTCAGGTCCTTCCCTAGGTCTATAAGAACGTAATGCTTCCAAAGGGCCTGTTCCCCTACTTTGTACGTTACTATAAATCTACCCTGGTCCATTTTAGCAACGACCTGCAGTTTCGCAGCCTTGAGCCTACGATGGACCTCCTCCAGCAGGCGGTCACGGTGAGTATTACCAAGGGGAGATGTAAAGGGATAAATAATCCAAATATTTAACAAGAGATGTCCAAGGTGCCGACCAAGGATAGAGTGAAAAGGAGAACTCCCGTGAAATCATGGAGTGCACGATTGAACCCTAAATTGATGAAGTCTAGGTCGTGATCCCACTTAGTGTGGTCCTGATTGTAAAACATTGTCAACAGGCCTTTAAATTTATATTGAACCTTTCCACCTGGCTATATTTAGGAAAATAAGGACTTGAAGTGAAATACTTAACTGCCCAGCAAAAACATGTATTCTTAAAGGTGTTGGAAGTGAAATATTTAGCACTGCCAGTAACTAATTCTACCGGAGCACTGAAAACTTTCCAGACCTGCTCAACGAGAGCTCTAACTATGGTACAGACATTCGTGTTACAGTGTGGCAATAGAATAACAGAATTGGTGAATGTGTCTAGTAAAATAAAAATACACACAGAAACCTTATAAGATCGTATCAAATGTCCAAAAATTTCTAAGTGTACCACACTCCAGGGAGCCTGAGGAACCTTCTTCACGGCCTTCCCGACATTGATCTGCTGAGCCTGTCTACACGCTTGACACAATCCGCGGGATCTTGCAAATTCAGAAACATCGCTCTTTAAAGTTGGCAAGGCAAACTGAACTACTAACCACGATATTATTTAATGTTTTACTGAAGCCTAAATGCCCACCAAAAACAAAATCGTGAACATGTAAAAGCACCAGGGGCTTTAATGTCGCCGGAATGACCATTTAACGGACGCGCCCATTTCTTCCGGTGAAGAACAAAATGCAATCTTCGTCCACATAAGGAAGGACCGCTTCAACTCTTAGATCAATTCTAACCTGGGTGCATAATAAATCACTCACCTGTACCTGATGCAGCTTAACGAAAATCTTGGTAAAGTCCCGTATATTTCACAAAGAGGCACGGTATCAAAATCCTTTTCCGCCTCGAAGTCTACAGGATCATACATNACTCACCTGTACCTGATGCAGCTTAACGAAAATCTTGGTAAAGTCCCGTATATTGCACAAAGAGGCACGGTATCAAAATCCTTTTCCGCCTCGAAGTCTACAGGATCATACATTCTCGAAAGAGCATTAGTNAATGCAATCTTCGTCCACATAAGGAAGGACCGCTTCAACTCTTAGATCAATTCTAACCTGGGTGCATAATAAATCGCTCACCTGTACCTGATGCAGCTTAACGAAAATCTTGGTAAAGTCCCGTATATTTCACAAAGAGGCACGGTATCAAAATCCTTTTCCGCCTCGAAGTCTACAGGATCATACATTCTCGAAAGAGCATTAGTNCACAAAGAGGCACGGTATCAAAATCCTTTTCCGCCTCGAAGTCTACAGGATCATACATTCTCGAAAGAGCATTAGTTACCTGATATTAGGAGCCACGATAGTGAAAAACTTTGAAATGGAAATGCGGTAAACGTAGAACCCATCGACCAAATTTTCGGAACTGCTGTGGGTGATTAAAAACCCAGCTAAGGGCCTGATTGTCAGTATGTAAATAACACTCGTCATGTTCTATGTACGAATTGAAGATTTCAAACCCATAAATACAAAACAATGTTTACTTCCCGTAGATTCACAATTTACGTTCCGGCTCGGTGAGGCTACGACTGGCGATAGCAATAAGAGCTAAACCTAAATTCGTTCTTTGACTCAAAACAGCGCCTAAGGTCAGCGACTACGCATCATCCTGCACTATGAGCCGACGAGAAAAGTCCAGTAAGTGCAATACCAGAGGGGAAGACTGCTTCTGCTTTAACACAGCGAACGCCAGTTCTTGCTCCTGGCCCCAGGTAAACTCTACTTCCTTCTTCTTGAAAGAGTTCAAGGGTGCTACCATTTCAGAAAAAGGTGCTATGAACCGGGAGTAGTGACCTAGAAGACCCAAAATTTCTGAATTCCCTTTAAGGTTCTTGCGCAAGGGAAATTGAAAGTGGGAGCAACACGATCCGGATACAGTGGGATGACGAGTTTGAATGGTGTTTAATGTGCTGGTGAGGGGTGTTGTTAAGGTGGGATGACTGTACTGGGTTTTGTTTATGGATGGGANTGAATGGTGTTTAATGTGCTGGTGAGGGGTGTTGTTAAGGTGGGATGACTGTACTGGGTTTTGTTTATGGATGGGTGGGGAAGGGTCATGCCTCTTAAATCCAATATGTTGGTCTTGAAAGTGTGTAACATCTTCGTTATGGCATCGTGATCGTATGAGCCTTAAAAATATAGATCCGGTGATATATAACACTGAATACTTACGCATTTAATATTTTTAAGAATACAAATATATTTCAATTTTAATTTAAAAAACCTTAATTATATAATTTTATTGACACCTCAGATTCCTAATTGTTGCTGATTTTTGGGATACCTCAGCCACATTGAGGAGCAAGCACTTATTTCACAAATTTTTGGAAATTAAGGATGATTAAGAGAAGGGGGCGAAGAGAATTTTTTTTTTTTCACGAAACAGTTTTTTTCAAAAGCTGAACTACCAATTTTGAGAAAAGAAAAGGAAATTTCGAAGTGCCGCTCGCTTCGACAACCGTGGTGGTTGGTGGCTCTTGGCTCCTATGCATGTTACCTGCTATCTACTTATTTGAAAAAGCAAAACTCTCCTCCGTCAGACTAACGTTAAATCTACTCAGGTAAGGAACAAAACGAGATATCTTATGAGCGAGTCTGGCATAGGGAAAACTTCCGCCGCTAGCTCTAGGTGCACAGTGTTTTCGAAAATAGAAATATTAATTTAATTTACTTTTTTTAAGTTACGTGGATGATAAAAGAAAAACATGTTACTTAAACACGAAGTTATTTTATATTTGATTAATGATTATTGCAACTATCCTAATTTTTTACGTATAAAATAGGAAAATCTGATGCATTGCCGACACTAGCGCTTGCCTAGTGGCGAAAATGGTATCTTTTCTGAACTTGTAACATTGATCTTCCAAATATTTAGTAGAAGAACCTTAGCCGGACTGGAACCAGACTGCAGCTGCGACATCACGGGGCACGTAACCACGAGCTGCTTCTGTTTCCGCCGTGACGCCAGGCTGGGGAGATGCTCCAAAGAATTGACGTGCGATCGCGGTTATCCGNAGACTGCAGCTGCGACATCACGGGGCACGTAACCACGAGCTGCTTCTGTTTCCGCCGTGGGGAGATGCATGTCCGAGTTTGTCTTCGGCTACGGAACGAGTTGGGACTTACTTAACTTAAACTGTATTAGCGTTTGACGTAGTTGAAATATAATATTACAAATGACCTCTCCTCTTTCAGTTTGTATAATAATTCACTAATGAGTGAGTGAAGTGAGATGGGCAGCTCTTATCAGTGTTGGCGATGACCAATGAAGGTGAAGCAAGGTGAGTATGGAGCAGCGCCGGAATGAAAGGGTGGGGGAAACGGGAGATCCCCGAGAAAGTCCGCCAACCAGCGGCATCAGCCGGCACCCCGCCAGGAATCGAACCAGCGCCTAGGTTCGAAGCGAGTAGTGTCACCACTACACCACCGTGGCCCCCCATAATCCTCTAATAGATGTCTGTAAAGGTTAAACATTTTGGCTAATATCTATTCATGTTTTCATTGATATATATTTATCTTTTGTTCTAAATTTTATTGATATTTCTATTAGTTAAAGAGTATAAAGTTCATTCCTACCCTAGTTTAGCATAAATAGTTTGAACTCGAGAGTGTGTGGTAAATAAATTAATGCTAAACACAATAATGGCAGTTTACACGTATTTGTCAGCCTGAATGGAAAATCAAACAAATAACAATGTCAATCAATAGATTTCGCCAACTTTATGAACAAACAATTCATTTTATAAGGAGATGTATAATCTTCTACGTATTCCTTACGCTGAAAATTTGCACTTTTCTCTATGGCTCAAGATATGCTAAAAGAATAAATCAACACTCGTGAAAAAGTTTCTCATTAATTTGGCATAAAATGTTATCTAGAATTGCAGTTTCTTAGGTTTTCAATACTGGTATCTAAATATCTGTAAGATTCTGTGACCAAATTCAGTTGCCATTCATGTCCTGTGCACTCTTAAAGCTCTCGTATACCTAGAGTTTTTTTTCCGCGTTTGATGACGAGAAGCGTAGGTGTGATAAGGGTGACACTACCACGCGTATCAAGGGCGTCATCGCCAGTAAGCGCAAAGCTCTTAACTGGCGCGCAGGATTCTTGTCGCATTACGTGTACCTGTGAGACTTTCAGAGGTGACCCTGTTATTTTATTGGTGGAAAGCCTGTAGAAACGTTCAATGCAGGGCCCTTGAGTAGTTTTGTGTGTATCTGAGGCGCATATTTTGAGATACAGCACCACGAAAATGCGGTTTATAGCCCTTTTGGATTGTTCTGAAAAGGTGTTTGTAATGTGCGTGACGTCTTGAAGGCACTCAACAGACCTCGTCTGATGTGTGTGCGTGCTTTTCGTAGATCAGCACATTGGACACACGTTTAATAGTTTCGTAGACAAACGAGTACTTCAAACACTCAGTGTAGGCGAGAGACTAAGAGCGTAAAAATGAAAACAACACAACTTTAACATATTACAATTTTAAAAATATCATGGAAACATTCCTACCCTTCCCGTCTTCTCTTCCACCAACCACAATTCGAATATAAAATTGAGGAGGGTGTTGTAAGGAGACCGCTGGGGCGCCAGCAAGGGCAGACACGATGCTTTCAGGATGGNAATATAAAATTGAGGAGGGTGTTGTAAGGAGACCGCTGGGGCGCCAGCAAGGGCAGACACGATGCTTTCAGGATGGAAGGCGCCGTGTTGAATTTCCCTCCAAACCCCGAACAGTTCACCCCCTCTACCCCTACGCAAGGACAAAATGAGGGTTCCTTGTGTATACACCATACACCACTATATGCTCGCAAGTCGTCGCTTTGTCGGGAAGGGTTGTCTTTTATACGGAGCCCGTATTTTCAGCATGAGTGTGTGCGCGAGTGGAAAAGGGACAATACGGTCGATCCATTCGCACGTATCGAATGCACTTTCGTCGTTACAAGTGCCATCCTTCCCGTCCCCTTTCCATTTTCCTCCACAAACATAAAATCCACGCGAAGTTTCTAAAGTCATTCCACTGGAATATGACAATGTTATTGCAGATAAAAATTACAAATTGTGTGGCAGTTCTAAGTTCTTTTTTTCCGTACAAATTTTTGCTTTTAAAAATTGTATTTGAGAGCTTTCCAGACGTAAAAGAACGCTAAACGACTCTGTTGCGTTTCATTGACTCTGAAAGCCAAATTTCTTTGGAGGGTTGGTGATAGGCGACGAAGACTAAGAATAGGGGAAAGCAGAAACGCAAACCACACATTTAAAATAAATTTTACAACAAATTAGTTAACAAGAGAGTTGAGTTAATTTTATGTTTTTTCTGACGTCGTATAAAACATGTGTATAGTGATTTTGAATAATGTTTTTCAAAGGACTGCAAACAAAGATTCCGACAAAAACGCCCAGAAAATGGGGTTTATAAGAATGCATGGAACTATTCAACAGGAAATGTCACGCATTCGCAATGATCTAGATACGCCACAGTGGCTGTGAGGATCGAAAATAAACTCCATGTCAATAAATTACGATCATTACACAGNAATGATCTAGATACGCCACAGTGGCTGTGAGGATCGAAAATAAACTCCATGTCAATAAATTACGATCATTACACAGTGTAAATAAAAAAATAATATTTTCACCTTCTGCGAAAGGCTCTTTTTTTTTCATTAATGTCATTAAAAACAGTTTCAGTAAGTGCACTTTTACTAATTTTGTTAGTAAAATAAATGCCCGTTGTNTTTCATTAATGTCATTAAAAACAGTTTCAGTAAGTGCACTTTTACTAATTTTGTTAGTAAAATAAATGCCCGTTGTTGTATAATTCGAGGAAGGATACACATGGATGATAATCGATGAATCAGGCGACAAGCGGAACCGCCTGTGAGAAACAGGCTTATCGTTCTCGGCAAGGCCGAACAATGAAGATGAGAGACAAGGCGAGACTACAGAATAGGTAACTATACAGAAGTAGAATGACAAGGTGGTTCCTTTTATTTGGACGTGCTCATTCCCTGATTAGCTGCTCGGAGCTCTGCGAATGGGCCTTGTGTCTGATTGGCTAACGAGTTTTACGAAAAATTGCCTATTGGCTATGCGGCCGGCTGAAGAGCAAGTTAATAGGGCANGTCTGATTGGCTAACGAGTTTTACGAAAAATTGCCTATTGGCTATGCGGCCGGCTGAAGAGCAAGTTAATAGGGCAAATTGGCGAACGGCACTCCGGCATTTTGCTGGCCAGTGACGCAATTTTGCTTACGTGTGCAGCTGGAGTTTGTAGCAGAATCAAGTTAAAATGAACAAATAATCTTCGCGCAGCTTTGAGGGAGGGGACGTAATGTAGGCAGTGTAATGGATGGCTCTCTCGAACGCTTGCTGCATGAAGGAAGGAAATCACCTAACATTTATGGCGCTTTANGTCTGATTGGCTAACGAGTTTTACGAAAAATTGCCTATTGGCTATGCGGCCGGCTGAAGAGCAAGTTAATAGGGCTAATTGGCGAACGGCACTCCGGCATTTTGCTGGCCAGTGACGCAATTTTGCTTACGTGTGCAGCTGGAGTTTGTAGCAGAATCAAGTTAAAATGAACAAATAATCTTCGCGCAGCTTTGAGGGAGGGGACGTAATGGAGGCAGTGTAATGGATGGCTCTCTCGAACGCTTGCTGCATGAAGGAAGGAAATCACCTAACATTTATGGCGCTTTANAGGCAGTGTAATGGATGGCTCTCTCGAACGCTTGCTGCATGAAGGAAGGAAATCACCTAACATTTATGGCGCTTTACATACCGAACTGATAAAACCGTTCTCTGGTACCGCGATTGTACTGTACAACTAAGAAAACGTACATTTTTCCGACAAGTAATATGCACGCGTTGAACAGCTCCCGCCTAACTATACTCGGCCGCTGCCACTACTTAACTAAGCAACCCCACCTCTTCGTGCAGCGGCAATCGACTTTCTCGACACGTCCGACGCATTTCGGACTTCTGCGCATTATTAGCTTATTTGTATTACACTCTGAAAGTGGAGTTTTGCTTCTGTTTTCTTATTTATTCTGTGGCGTGGCTGTAAAAGCGTAGGAATGCAGGGTGAAAGTGGACGGAAACATCCCTACAAAATACCCAATTTCCCCAACAACGGGAAATTTTTTCACTCGTATTCGTTAAGTTTAGAACTAAAATTGCCATGGTGAATACCAGCGTGCTACTGCATAAACACTGCATTAACACCACACTTTACTGATTTGCGGATAACTGAGTAGTATTAAATCCACGTAAGAGGTCCTGCCAATAACTACGAACGTTTTAATGGAAATACGGACTGGCATATTTAAGAAAATTTGGTAACGATTTTCAAAAATATTCTACGTCTTATCATTGCATTTAAAACGTAATGTTTAAATTTATATAAATTAAAAATATGTAATAAAATTTATGTTGGTTCTATACACATAAATGTACAGTTTGGCTTATTTTTAACATCTGTAGCGTTTTAAAATTTTAAATAAACACACGGATACAGAGATTAGATTCCTTGCAATGTTGATTTAATAAATGGTGGAAGATTAGCGGAAAATTAAAAACTAAGAAGGGATTTTATAGATTTTGAGTTAACCGCCAGCAGATTGTAACAATATTTTGACGTAGGGCTATAAAATTATACAGTTGCCGTGTGATCAATCTCGCATTAGAAGACCAGAATAACATCGCCTATAGACAAACATGCCGTGTATGTGTGTGTGTGTGTGTGGTGTTTCGGACATCGTGCACACATCCCAACAAGACATTCTGGTGCGCTAGGAACATGGCGCAAGTTCATACGCTTGCGAATTCACTTGCCGGACGCTAATCAAAGCAAACAAGTAACTTTGAACTACATTCCAGACGTTACCGAGTCACACTGTACGTTTAAGAGCGACATTTTTCCAATCAGCAGACGAATGCGGCCATCTTAAAAACACCGATACAGTACGTTGCTTTGTTTTAATTGTCTTATCTATACAGAAATCCTCTTGAGAAATTGGTTGCAACTATAATTTCCGGCGTCAGGGTTCTTTCGTTCGGATCCCGAAAAAGGCATATTTTATGTCCGCACCAAGGGATAGTACAGTGCCAAAATGCTGGCCTCGCATTCGGGATGACATGGGTTCAATTCTTAGATCCATCTATCCAGAAATATTTTTCCATTGTTTTCCTAATTCGTTACGAGTGAATACCGGCTTGTTCCTTTATATATCATGATCGATTTCTTCCAGGTTGTCTAATCATCATCTGATCCCTTCTATGATTACTCCGCTATCAAAGAGACGCTAAACAGAAACTAAAAATAAATACTGTATGCCATTTCAATGTCTATTTTTGAAGTCATTGCGATAAGTTCCCGGTACCCACCATTCTATGATGCTAGCGTGTAGTGCAAAATTGGAGCGTAGGTTATGTCTTAAGAATGAAAATACATCACCGGCGGGATCTAACCAGTAGAGCAGCAGCACAGGATAAATAAGTACACACGAGGATGTGGAGTAGAGTGGGCGGCTCTTAATAAGATGGTCTTGAGAGCCGATGAGGGTGAAACGAGGTAAGTATGGAGCAGCGCCAGAATGTATTTGCTGGTGGGGGGTTGGGAGGTGTGAGGGAGTTCCCCGAGATATCCCACCGATCAGCGGCACCGTCCAGCACGATTCCCATTTGCGAATATCCAGGAGCGAGGCCGCCGGGGAACAAACCCGTATACAAGTAAGTGAAATGTCGTTGCTGTTCCTGTGTGGTGTAGGCGTACCCATTCGATGATTGATCGTGCGAGGTTCTGAAAGTGGACCTTCGTCTCTGGCGGTCTTTGTGTGCGTCGAAGAATTTCCCATCGGTTGGAGACCACGGTGGCTAAGCGGTTAGCCNGATGATTGATCGTGCGAGGTTCTGAAAGTGGACCTTCGTCTCTGGCGGTCTTTGTGTGCGTCGAAGAATTTCCCATCGGTTGGAGACCACGGTGGCTAAGCGGTTAGCCTTCTCGCCTCTCACCAAGGCGAACTTGGTTCAATCCCCGGCCGGGTCATTCCCGGATTTTCGCAAGTGGGAATCGTGCCGGACGATGCCGCTGGTCAGCTGGTTTTCTCGGGGATATACCCTTTCTCTCTCCCGTTTATTACGGTGCTGCTCCATACTCACCTTAATCACCCTCATGAGCTTTAAAGACCTCGTTGTAAAGAGACTCCCAAATCTCCATTCACACACTCCTATTTGTTGGTCGGCCGCCTGAAATGTAGGTTACCAGGTGTTGATCTTAGAACGTCTATTTGCTGGCAGGCGGGGGCTGGATTTCAAAGTAAAATATCATGTTTCTATTCTGTATTCCTAAGTATTCTGGAAGCGGACTGTATTATGGAACAGCTTTTCCACCGTCAACAACTTTCAGATAACAAATTCAATTATATAAATTATGGAAAGTAAACTGGTTTTATCCATAAAGAAGGGAAAATACTACAAAAATATATCTCTCTATTGCAGTCTCTCCAGGTCGAATACCCGACCTTCCGAATGCTTGTTGGAAAGGCCTGTGTTGTACTCACGAGAGGAATTGAGGAAGTGACGTAATTACAATTGTTATTTCCTATAGTGGAGCGATAAAGTGCCCAAAAGATGCACCAATAAAATTTGTTTTTCACACCTATGAAGTGTTAAGAATTTAAACCTACAATTCATTTAACAAAAATTACTTCAAATTGTTTGAAAAATCACAGCAGTAGCGAGGTTGTAGCTCAAAATCTAGNACAATTCATTTAACAAAAATTACTTCAAATTGTTTGAAAAATCACAGCAGTAGCGAGGTTGTAGCTCAAAATCTAATCGTATGCTCCTTTTTCTGAAACAGTGACGACACACAGTTACATAAACGCCTAATTATTAATGCACTGTAAAAACAATTCCTAATAACTTTCTTACATAAAGTGGATGTTTTTACCATACACGGAGTACGTGCACATTCTATTTATCAGGCTGTCTTTAAATAAACGGTAATAGTAGCTACAATGGGAACTTCACTACGCATTTATCTCTTTCCTGAATAATATATTGAGAAAAAAAATGTTTTCACTNAGTAGCTACAATGGGAACTTCACTACGCATTTATCTCTTTCCTGAATAATATATTGAGAAAAAAAATGTTTTCACTATTCGTGCTTTTTAATTTTACATATAAATCTGCGAATATATTCTTGCAGCGCAGACACTTTAAAATGTACTTAATTTATGTTATTATACAGTCTCCATGATTTATAATGAAAAATAAGCCTGTCTGACGCGACTGTCTAGTGCTGGGACGGCGTGTGAAAGTGTGTGTACGGTTAATACCATGGTAAATAGTTTTAGACGTGTCACGGTTATCTACNTGCTGGGACGGCGTGTGAAAGTGTGTGTACGGTTAATACCATGGTAAATAGTTTTAGACGTGTCACGGTTATCTACCACGATATCGATTACAAGCAAAATAAATACCTTTTCCATCTTTGCACAGGCCACATTGCTCCAAAAAGTTTTTTTGNCACGATATCGATTACAAGCAAAATAAATACCTTTTCCATCTTTGCACAGGCCACATTGCTCCAAAAAGTTTTTTTGTAAAATTTTGAATTCCCCGAATATTACGAGCCAACTAAGATTTATTGACTTAACATACATAAACACAAATACTTACTAGTTTACACCTAATGGCTCTCTTGTGTAATGGCTCCTCTCTTCAAAGTGCACGAAGTGTTTATTTGAAAGCAGTATTGTGTAAGGTATCTGAGACTTGCACAAAATAATTTAACATGTATNAAGTGCACGAAGTGTTTATTTGAAAGCAGTATTGTGTAAGGTATCTGAGACTTGCACAAAATAATTTAACATGTATAATCCTACTCTTTCTCTCGGCCGGACCCGCACTAACCAACGATTTTATTTATTTATTTTTTAAAGAAGATTGAATTATATAGTGTTTTCACAGTTTCTTCACACTTTTTATACCTACCCTTTTAAAATTCACCCCATGTATGAGGTGTTTGGTTGTTCCCTAAATATGACGTGTTTCACAAGCGTTGTATACTGCCGTTAACGTACAAATACCTCATTTAAAAAAAAAATTAAATTTTATTTATGATTAACCAATAAATTATAATATTTCCTTTTCAATTAATTCGAATGAAAACGGTGAGAAAATAAACGTGTTGGCCATGCCTAGTACGAATCAATACTAACAAAAATCATGAATACATTGAGTGCGCACGATTACAGTGCGCAGTCCATTTGGTGTAATTTTATAGACTTACAAGTTGGAGAAATATCCTGGAAGTAGTTCTTCAGCAGGGCTTCAGAAAAGTTAGAAGTAACCGTGAATGAATTATAAGAATTTGATTTCTGGGAAGACACACATCAATATAACATTACTGTTCCGCGACCGGCAGTGCGCGGAACACAACCGACAACGATTTTCGCTACACGTGCCAGAATACATTCTGGCATAGGTCAGGGATATTTGCTCCACCGAATCTGGGCCACCTGCGACGTGCACCGGAACGCTGCAGAAGGGCGAAAAACAGACGCCGCCTCGGAAAAGAAAAGGGGAGGGAGGTGAAGGGATTAAATAAAAGCCGCTACGAATGGGTAGGTTCGTGATTGGTGTGGCAGACAGGGGGAGAAGTTCCGAGAAAACAGGGGAAATCAGAAAAAATAGTTTTTGGCCTGCATTCCTCCGTACAGTGGCGTTCTCGTTAATCCGAGCACTTAAAAATGTCTGCCTTTCTCTATGATTTCGGTGGCGGAATGAGTCATAATGCTGGTCCGCGGGTAACTGAAAACTTGGAAATCAACCTCAGAAAAAATAATATATGCGGGAACTGTAAAAAGTTAAACGCATGCACTGTATGGCACGTATGCAATTATGTTGGCAGCCAATAATGAGAGGTAAACGTATTTAACAACGTCACGTGTATTGCCTAATATTTTAACTAGTGGTTACTGAAGCTTGTGTATTATGTTTTCTAAAAGTTAGAGCAAACTCGTCATAATAGTAACATGGACGTGTTTACAAAAACTTCCAAACGTTATACTTGAGCAACAGGCAAGTGCTATTTTGATTGAAGAATACGCACACCACAAGCAGAAAAGAGGAACTAACTAAGGTTTCCAAAAGTGCCCAGTAAAAAGCGGAACAAATGTTTCTGAAGAAAAAAAAACTGTTAGTTTCCAAGTCTACCGAGATGAAATTGCTTATTTTGAAGCCCTGAATTTTTACTTCAACAGATGAATTGGGCGTGGAGAAATATACAGCAAGAATCACTTCGTCTCAAGAAAGCATTTGACGGGTTGAACAAATACAGTGGAGATTAACACAGGTCAGAGTGCACATTTCTTTGATGAAACCTGGCTGTGTTCTTAGTCCAGGTTGTAGTGGCGGTGTGAACTGCAATTACCATATAGCAGCACCTTTCTTCAACAATACATTAAATTGAATTACATTTTCAACAGCAATATAATGGATCCGGAGAGTTGACTTTGTTTTCTTCCTGATAAGTAGATCCACGAATATTTCGCGAAATTATTTATTGGCAAGGTAGACATATATTATTATTCATTAACTATAATATAATGATTGTGTCACAGTTATTTAAACACGCCCAGTTTAATTCTGAGCCAGTTATGTACATGCAAGATGCACTAGCCTAGCCCATTTTTGGTTTACTTCAAACTTTTCTGAAGTGTTTCTAAAGTTCTACTTTCAGGCTATTTTTCCGCCTCATGTAAACAAAGCGTAATTAATTCTAGAAAATAACGCCAAAGGGATCACATTTGTGCGCACCATGTTTACTAACAATTTGCATAAAACTATTTCTTATTACGCATTATTAAGACACGTATTTCCTCGCTGGTTTTATTCATCTATTGTAAACTAAATATTAAATCTCATATAGGAAATATTAATAAAAGTTCACTTTTACCCAAAATAAGATACTTTCATGTTGACAGAAATAAAACAAGCTTGTGTTACATGATATATTTTGAAAACCAAAGGAGTCATACATGGAGTGATTTTTCATAGTTTTTATTANAACAAGCTTGTGTTACATGATATATTTTGAAAACCAAAGGAGTCATACATGGAGTGATTTTTCATAGTTTTTATTAAAAAAGTGCAAAGATGACGCGTTATGGCAGAAGTCAATAAAAAACACACTACCGCCTCAAGTATAAACAGGTTTATTAAATCTACTGTCGAATCATTCCACAAAATACTCGGTTTATAAGTTTTAAGTAATAAGATAATTTACTAATATAAATTAAGTCGATTGAACATAGATGAACTCTTAATCTCGAAATGTCGAATACATGCAAAAAAATTGTTTGAAATCCGCTAAAAATCATATATCCTTAACACATTTGCTTGATATTTATTATATTGTCACGCCTTACCACTACTGTTTTTTTCCCTGGCATATATTCTTGGTATACAGCCGTCCAATATTGGTCTGTACCTATATATCATATTTACTGTGAACATTTTCAGAGACATCTTTAAAACTGAAAATGAAGAAAAACATCAGTAGACAACCATTCATATACGGAGTGGAATGGAGATATTTGGGCAGCTCTTAACATCGAAGCATTGAGAGCTAATGAGAGTGAAGTGAGGTGAGTATGGAGCAGCACCAGAATGCAAGGGCGAAGGAAACGGGAGATCCCCGAGAAAACACGCCAACCAGCGGCATACAGGCTATTCGTAAATTTAAGCCTTGCGGAACATATAAGTAAGTGATATGTATTGGCGCCGGTATATATATTGTTACAAAAATACTAACTTATAGTATTAGCCACTATTTGTATGAACCACTTTAAACCTGGTAAAGAACTGGCATNTTGTTACAAAAATACTAACTTATAGTATTAGCCACTATTTGTATGAACCACTTTAAACCTGGTAAAGAACTGGCATATGACAACTGTTTAAATATTCAAAACTATATTTCTGTCCGCGGCTTCGTCTTTGTGTATGACTTTTCCCATTCTTATGGGATGAATTTTCGGACAATTCCTGACTTTAACGAACTACTTTAGTGATACGTATATGAGGAGAACTTTAAAATGCATTTTATTCTTTATTGCCCTTTTAGGAGTTGCAAAAAAAAAAGTCCTCAAGTTGCTTTTTAGGCATTTCTAAGGGTAGCTTCCAGAAACAAAGAGTTCAATGATGCCTTATCGGGTTACTTAACTATTAAGGAATCCTCTAAAACAAGTTTTACTCTTTTTAACCCTCTTAAGTGTGGCATTTAAAAAAAAATCAGGAAATTAATTTTTAGGAATTTGTTTAGTATAACTATTGAAGCTAAGGACATAAATATATTTCATCGTGTTAGTGCACTATTAAGGAGTCCTCTCAAACACATATTACGTATTTACACGTTCTTAGGGGTTAAATTTTCAAACAATCCTCATGTCAGATTTTAGGCATATCTACAGGTATTCTTTTAAAAAAAAAAAAAAGAGCGTACCTGTGTCTTATCTGGCTAATGAAATATTGAGTGGTCCTCGAAATCGTTTTTTTCGGCTCTTTTAATCCTCTTAGGGGTGGGTTTAAAATATATTGAAATGGGAATCTGGTATTTATATTCACAACAGTTTGAAGCCAAGAGCATAAGTATATCTCATCGCATTACTGAGCTGTTGAGAAGTCCTTGGGAACACAGTTGAGTTAAGAGCTTTGAACGGCTCTTAACGAGGTCTTGAGAGCCGATGAGGGTAAAATCAGGTGATAATGGAGCATTTCTGGAATGCAAGGGCAGAGTAAACGGGATATCACCGAGAAAACCCGCCAACCAGTGGCATTGCCCTTCCCGATTCCCGCTTGCGAAAATCCGGGAGATACCCGACCGGGTATTGAACCGAGTTTGCCTTGGTGGAAGGCGAGCAGGCTAACTTGGGAACACAGTTTACCCCTTTGCACCCTTATAGGGTCTGAAGATCCAAAACTACTTTTTTGCCTTTTGTATAGATATTTCTTTCAAACAAAGATCATAACGATATATCATCGGGTCAGTAAGCTTTTGAGGAGTCCTTGAAAATACATTATACCCCTTTTCACCATCTAAGAAGGAGTTGGGGGGGGGGGAGGAGAATGTTTAAATTTCGAAAAATCCTAAAAATGTATTTTAGTATTTGTGAAGGTATTCTTTTAAAGCAAAGAGCACAACAATATTTTATCGGGATAATGAGCTTTGGGAACAAATTTCGAAAAACCCTTTCTTATTGAGTGTCTGCATCCTAAGGGTGATTTTCTTCCCCCACCCCTCTCCGCTTCTCTAACTTATCGTGGTTTTGTGTCCATTGATTTTGGCTATTCATTGATGAGTAAATAAGTGAGTCAGTCAGTCAGGACACTTCGTTTTAAAACGTAGAGATTTATGTTTCAATTTCACTCCACTGCATTCTTCTTTGTACCGCTAATTAGCTGTGTTAATGCAACACGACTTAATGCAGTACACCAATAACTATAGTTTAAGCACTCTAGAAAAAATTCGAAAATTTACCCCATAATCGTATACAAGTATTGAGAGGCCACGAATGTTAAAGCTTTTTTTCTATTCATGTATAACATTTTTCCTATATTTGTTAAGGAAAAAGTCAAATACGTAGTTCAATTCTAAACTTTATAAAGGAACATGGCTATACTTGCAAATTAATGTGTGATAAATTTCTAAAACAAGTTTAGGAAGTTTATTGGAATATTTTGACTAAATACGTCTTTAAGATCAGAACAGCAAAATTAATTCAAGTCATTTCACACTGCTGTTCTTGAGCGAATTTAATTTTTGTTGGTATGCAACGTGATAGTGATTTATGCAAATGTTAGTCCATTAAACACCTATCAAAATAAATTCCTTAGCCAATTAAATGCTAAATCAATAACCAAAATATAAAGCAAATTTATAATTTCAATGTACACAGCCCATCTGTCCTTTTGATGACGAATCATCCAAACAGCGCAGCATTTGCATGTGTGGTAAATAAAGAATGTTTAGTAGGCTCCGTGAGAGACATGTATCTTTTAAAAGTTACAAAATATGACTGTGTGGAGGTACAAAAGAGGGGGAAAAAATGAAAGCTATGATAGATTTATCTTCTTACCAGCTGGGAAAGGGGTAAAGTTTTCTGCTGGTCTGATCACATTAGAGAGAAAAATAGATATATCACCAAACTTGCACGATAAGATTAGATTGAAACATCTACAAAAGATGGTTTCTAAGATTTCGTAGGGCAGTTGCAAACACGAAACTGTTCATGGGGT
>NQII01001460.1:112394-394273 GCA_002778355.1 Clitarchus hookeri
TGGCCTTTTGGCGGGGCTGCGGATCCTCCGCGATTGATGGCGTCAACCGCCCGTCAAGGGTAAACAAGGCTAAATGGAGTGCGGCGAGGAGACGCTTCAACTGCAGTACGCGATGGACTGGAGGCTGAAGCCCTTAGGGGCATAGATGAAATCCCGGATTTTTTTCCCTTATTAGGTCCCGTGACTGTAGCGTGGCTAGAGCTCTGCAGTGAAAATTTCATTATTATACTCAACTGTTGCTTAGCTGAGAGTTGTAAAACACACACATATATATTTGTATATGTTATGCTAATTATTATACTAACATTAAAAAAACAAAANGGAGTGCGGCGAGGAGACGCTTCAACTGCAGTACGCGATGGACTGGAGGCTGAAGCCCTTAGGGGCATAGATGAAGTCCCGGATTTTTTTCCCTTATTAGGTCCCGTGACTGTAGCGTGGCTAGAGCTCTGCAGTGAAAATGTCATTATTATACTCAACTGTTGCTTAGCTGAGAGTTGTAAAACACACACATATATATTTGTATATGTTATGCTAATTATTATACTAACATTAAAAAAACAAAAACAAATAATTTCTGATGATCATCGAAAATTAACATTATAAGTATGAGCTGTAATTGACATATTTCCTACAATATTACAATAATAAAGTCAATCACTGTTTTACATTAAAATTGTGTAGTTACTAATAGAACGTTTTCCTCGTATGTTTACTTCAAATACAGTATGTTCTGTTAATAGAAAATCAGGTTTGCGGGATACTTCGTGTTGCGATCAGAGTACATTGAAATAAGAAGAAATGCATTGCTTTACTGAGCAGTCAGGGATTACCAAACTTATTGTCTCNTTCGTGTTGCGATCAGAGTACATTGAAATAAGAAGAAATGCATTGCTTTACTGAGCAGTCAGGGATTACCAAACTTTTTGTCTCTTGTTCCCAGAGCTGAAGGAACGGCTGTCAGAGATCAATCATAATTAATAAGAGTAGGCTGTTCCAGTGGAGCTGGGTGCCCGGGATGGCCAGACATCACACTAAATGATCGAAGGGTCGTATTGTCAAAATAATTTTTTTATTCTCTAACAAAAAAATCTTTGACCAGGTGTTCTTAGTGATGAGCACAAGGACATTGCGGCCCATCCCACAATTCCAAACCTCCTATAATGAAGTGGACTATATCAATTACATCTTTGTGATAAGTTAGATGTATGAAATATACAAAAAGGATTCTTAACAGCGTCACGTGAGGGGAACGGAGAAAATGTAGTTCATAATTAGTGGCAAAACAATTGACTGTACAGCAAAACAAGTGCGAGGAGCTGAGTAGCCGGTGAATTTCAGGGCGTTTTTCAAGGGAATAGTCATGGAGAAGAAGGATGGTTGTGACCTCGTATCGTGATTCGTGACAGAAGGACGCGTAAGTTTTGCGTCGTCTAACATCAGGACCTCCGGGGGGAGCCTGATTGCAATCCGCACATTCAAGGAAGGCTAGCTTGCAAACTTTTTTATAACTATTCTGTGATCAATAATACTTTAGGTGTCCGGATATCCAGCGAGGTTAGTAAACAATAAGTGGGAATTTTTGGTACACGTCGGTATTGGTGCCTCATAGTGAACTATACTGCTCTCTCAACCGTGAAAGGCAGTGACCTAGTTGACAAACAGTCAGTCGTAAAACTCGAGAATGTAGCAACCCTCTCCAAGCTATCTGGTGTGGTTTTTACTAATAAATTAATCTTCAGGGCCCATACAGGGAAGGCTGCGAGCACCTTGCCCCGAAGGACATTACATAAAGTTAAATATTTTACAAGGAAAGTGACTTATACATTGTGTTGTGTCGGTAGTGTGACGCGTTAAGAATCGGTATCACACGCCATGTCGAATTACTTTTTCTAGCCTATTTCAGTTGTTTAACGACGCTTACTTTTGAACTACTACTTTACTATCTAATCAGAAATATCCGGACAACCCTCTGTAAACGCAAACTCGTGCCTAGATGTCACTACAAACACCACTGCCAATGTAAAAGGAGGCAGAGGGCTCGATATTAGCCAGTGTTAACGCTATATAGACATAATAGGTGGAGCAAGGGAACTCAGTAATTTCGAACGTGTTGTTCGAGTAGTTATTGGTTGCCCCATCAGTAAACAATCCTTTAGGGCCAATACAGCCCTTCTCAAGTTCCCAAAGTCAACCGGCGGGGATGTGATTGGGAAGTTGAAAGACACAACCAAAATAAAACCACTGCCGGTTAGATCACATGTTGTAATTTTGGTTTTTAAAATCACACACCGAATTATTAGAGGATGCACACTGTGAGATAGAACGCATAAGGTAGGTTTGGTAATCATTGTATTAATTAAATATCAGTTACAGCTCGTTAAAATAACACATATTATTGAATCGCGGGAAGATTGAAGACAACTTGATAGGTTAAAACGTTAATTTAATTATTATTCTCATATATTTACAAACCATGGTGCATTATTAAATATTGAAGCTATTAACGTGGAATGTCTTCACCTTAGTCATGGCTCCGAAGGCTGATGTCTCCATCTGCCGCGCTTCCTGCCTTAATATCGAGCGAGCGTTGACTCACAAACAGCCATTGGAGTGGATTCCTTTGTGGTTTAGGTCCTCACGGCTCGCATCTCAATTACCGGCGAAGACTAGCAAAAGCCCGATTGCATGATCATAGCAATGTGTTGATCGACAGGGACCGTTGAGTATTGAAGATGGTGGTACGGGGAAATTGTGTTTTACCTTTTGACACCATCACTCGTAAATTCCATAGTGCCACTAGTCGTGCAGCTAGCACCATAACTGGGCGCCGGTGGTTACGCGAACTAGGGTTCAGAGCTCAGGCAACTACCCATCTATTGCACACTTCGCCTGTGAACGTGAAGCGCCGCTTTCGGTGGTGTAAAGATCGCCACCACTGGAATGTTGATGACTGGAGATGCATGACTTGGAATGACGAAACACGCTATACTATGCTGCTGTCCGATGGGAGGGGTTCGATGTGGTGAATGCCAACAACAGGAGTGATGTGTGGAGGTAGATTACTTGGTCCTGTCGTAGTACTACGGGGCACATTAAAGGTGGAAGACTATAAGGACATTTTCACCGGCTGCCTGTTACCTACCAGTTCAGAGGTGATAACTGTGTGTTTCAGCGTGAAAATGCTACGTGTGAAAAACACAGTTCGTGCGTGAGTGGTTTGTGGACAAAATGGGTTCTTGAAATGGTCTGGCCAGCCCAGAGCCTGGACCTCAATCCCACGGAACACCTCTGGGATGAACTGGAACGCCGACGGCTNAAGACTATAAGGACATTTTCACCGGCTGCCTGTTACCTACCAGTTCAGAGGTGATAACTGTGTGTTTCAGCGTGACAATGCTACGTGTGAAAAACACAGTTCGTGCGTGAGTGGTTTGTGGACAAAATGGTCTGGCCAGCCCAGAGCCTGGACCTCAATCCCACGGAACACCTCTGGGATGAACTGGAACGCCGACGGCTNAAATGGTCTGGCCAGCCCAGAGCCTGGACCTCAATCCCACGGAACACCTCTGGGATGAACTGGAACGCCGACGGCTCACCAGACTCAAAAACCCACATCACTTATTACACTTGCTACAGAGTTGCAGGAAGAATGGTCAGTCAATCCCACATAGACGTTCTGACACCTGGGTGACAGTCTCACTTGTAGGGTTAGCTCTCGAAAAAAGGCCAAGTGTGTGCCTAACCCGTATTGATATCCGCAACTGGGAAATATATCCGAGGTCGGAATACTTATACAGCAGTTTCGCGTGTGTACCCGGATACTTTATATCATGTCGTGCACACTACTCCGGCAATTTACAGAACGCTGCAGAACAATCACAAATGCTGAACTTTTGTAAAGTAACGTAAGTACAAATAGTATATAAGATTGTGTCAAAAATTTCCACAGGCTTTGCACCAATAAATGACAGGGTTTCATAATTGAATGCTGCATGACTTCAAAGACTGCACGCTGGCTTGTTGCCTTTTGCATAGAAGTGACAAAGAACTTGGTCTGCGTGACATTGTTTCCGTAACTATTGCTGTTGCTTCTGTGCTTAAATGTTGAACTTATTAATTTGTAAGGCACTTAATAATTGCGGCTCTAGATAACAAATGAGGGTGCAGAGCAATAAAGATTCTCAGTAAATTGGTTATGTTTTATACGAGAAATTATTTGAATATTACACTGNGTTTTATACGAGAAATTATTTGAATATTACACTGTATGCTAGAAATTCTTTGTAGCAGTACATATAAATTTTAAATGTTAAAAAATACATTGTTATAGAACATACAAATTTGTATACGCATCTCCATGTTTAAAGCAAATGTGATATTTGCATTACTTGCTTGAGAAAATACAACAGCTCTGTATGTTCCACGGAAATGTGTTTTTAAATTTGCTCTAATTTACCTAGGGTTGTACTAAAATAAACATGGTAACCAGTTTTCTAAAGTTTTAANAAGGCACTTAATAATTGCGGCTCTAGATAACAAATGAGGGTGCAGAGCAATAAAGATTCTCAGTAAATTGGTTATATTTTATACGAGAAATTATTTGAATATTACACTGTATGCTAGAAAATTCTTTGTAGCAGTATATATAAATTTTAAATGTTAAAAAATACATTGTTATAGAACATACAAATTTGTATACGCATCTCCATGTTTAAAGCAAATGTGATATTTGCATTACTTGCTTGAGAAAATACAACAGCTCTGTATGTTCCACGGAATTGTGTTTTTAAATTTGCTCTAATTTACCTAGGGTTGTACTAAAATAAACATGGTAACCAGTTTTCTAAAGTTTTAACTAACAATTAAAAAAAGAAAAAAATCTGTTTGCCTCCACAGCGGAACGCAAGGGCGGAGGAAAACGGAAGTTCCTCGAGAAAATCCCGCGTGTAAAACGAAATTTCCTCCACGTATGCCACATGCGAAACTCGAGAACGGAATAATTAAGCAGACGGAAAATATTCAGCTAACTCAGCGGCGAACTCCAGCCGTACAAAGTAGTGTCACTGGCCAGCAACATGGCGCAGTGTCGTTCGCCAATCAGCGCCTTGTAATTTACTTATCAGCAGGCATCCCAATCAATAGGGAATCTTTCGCAACACAAATTATCCATCACACAGAAGCCCGCCTTCCAGAGCCTCGCGCAGTCGATCAGCGAATGGGTTTGCGTGCTGCAAATGAAACCGCAATGGCATTTCGTTTCTGTGTGCACATCTATTGTGTAATTCGGGAGTTACCACACTGGAAGTTGAACCCTGGTCGGATTTTCGGGTGNGCACATCTATTGTGTAATTCGGGAGTTACCACACTGGAAGTTGAACCCTGGTCGGATTTTCGGGTGACCGGTGCTCTATATACGAAATTACAAGAACCTCTTTATAAGCCCAAAAACTATAAAATTATCTCCTGTTATGCGACTAGCCTTTAAACGCTTCTATGACCCCTCAGCCGCACATGTACCTCTCTCAATGATATCATGCGTTCATTTCTCGACGGTTTTTTATGCGCTGTGGTTATTTATTTTTTAACTGAAAACCGACATTAATTATTTTAATTTATGTAGGAACAGACTTGAAAAGAGTTGAGGTGGGAAAGACGGGACTAGAGCGGTTTATGGTACGTACCCCTGAGAACAACAAAATAATTCTATATAAATACAGAACAGCTATTCAATCGTTACCGCATTACAAGCCTTCAAAGATACTGCTTATATTGTAAGGCACCAAAGACCTTAAAATATGCGGATTCATTTTGGTACAAGTCAGACTTCGAAAAGTTGTACGTTAGTGTTTGCTTCGCTGTTGAAACACTCATTGCTAGGCACGCCTGGAAAGACTCAGTCTTAGAACGTAATTTTACTTTGTAATATCAATTAACAGTGTAAAATATGCATGACTGTGGAGAAGAATCACTTATAATTGAATGAAACTAGCTATATGAAATTCAAAATGATGTGATGTTTCGTACAAATCTCAAAATGTAAAGAAACTAAGACTAGTTCAAAATAATTTTTCATGTTATTAGAAGGGCATTAATCAAGATCCTGAGAAATTGGTTTTGTGGTTCAGCCCTACGTCAATTTTAGCTGTTGAGATAATATTGAGTCAAAATAGTCTTACCACATATGAACCAAGAGTTAAATTCCTAAGAATTTGCANTTAGCTGTTGAGATAATATTGAGTCAAAATAGTCTTACCACATATGAACCAAGAGTTAAATTCCTAAGAATTTGCATTATTTCACATCTGCGACTTCAATATACTGTTTTTGCTGAAACCACACTTTGTATTAAAGAAACTTTTTAAATTTTTATGGAAAACCAANATATACTGTTTTTGCTGAAACCACACTTTGTATTAAAGAAACTTTTTAAATTTTTATGGAAAACCAACTTCAGTTAATTTTCTCGTATTTGTGCTGAGAAAAGATTCAGAATTATATTTTTCGAGTGATTTGGTATTTTGATCAAGTTATCGTTTATATCGTGTCTAAAAACTAATAAAACATGTCATTTCCCCAAAATGTATTTGAAAAATTGGATATTGGACAGTTTTAATGCTTAACTGGCGTTTAACTGTGGCAGCAGTTGGTGGAAATTTCTTGTGGTCTGAGTACACTTTCGAAATTTTCCGATCTGTATTGATAGCCGTACATGTAGCTGTACCTCTCCCTACCTGTATGCCAGCAATGACGCCTCGCTCTACCAGAAGTGATAAAAACAATTTCACCTTGCACCTGAGCACAAACCTGCAACCGCTTTAACGTTAATTGCTGAAGCTGGTGGTATCAGCAACATTTCGTATCTGACTTGAGTTTTACGTCAACACAGCAAGCGAACCAGCAACACACATTCGAAGTCAATAATCTAACTTGGGACCGGAACCGAAATTGAGCATGATATAAAAATTATGTACCCGGGATTAAATTCCATTCCGAAGTTTCTGAACTGAAAAGGGGAAAAATCCGTCCGTTCGAAAATTAATTCAGAAAAATATTTCAGTTCATTCGACTTCGGACTTGAATAGCAATCGGAGCCGCTATATCCGGACGTGGAATTGAACTGGAGTATGAGAAAGTCATTCCACAGGACTTAAATTCGTAAAGTAATTTAGTTGTGATGCAAGTCCGGATTTAAATCAGACAATGATCCACCAATAGTGCGAACTGAAATTAAATATTGCATGTGGCTATAATGAATGCGAAGATTAAAATGGAACTGACTTAACCAAAGATCTCACTTTCCGGAATGTAATTCGCAAGGTGGCTTCATTTATGTTCTACCCCAAAGTGCATCTAGACAATGACCTCCAAATTTTGCGAAATGAAAGTAAATTTTCTGTGAGAAAGTAGTTTATATAACAGGAAAATTGAACTGATTTAATTGAAAATCCGTTTTTCCAGGCTGTAATTCACAATATGGCTTCATTTCCATTCGAGCACAAACTGAAACTAAAACAATGACCTCCTAATATTCCGAACTGAAAATACATTTTCTGTGTGGAAGTAGTTAAGACAAGAATGCAAATTGGACTGATTTTAGTTTAAAGCCAGCTTTCTGGAATGTAATTCACATTTTTTTGCTTAATATGAGTTCAGGACCAATCTTAAATTAGACAGTGATCCCCTAACTTTAAACATAAAATGAATTATCTCTAAACTAATATTCAATATTACGAATTTAATTATTAGACATGTTTAGCCAGTTCTAGCGAAGGGGCTGGCGAATGTTGTTTTGGTGCTGTTTCCGCCATGACGTAGAATTTTCGGCCATTTTGTTTTTGTTTGCTATCTTGTTTTGTGTTGTATTTTGTTTCATATCCCCACTTGTCTTTTTGTTTCTGCTCGATTGTCATGTTTACATGAGCTGTCATAACGTTGCTGTGCGCGTCTGATTCACCATATTTGTTTACGGCCTCTAAAAATTACTGATATCGTTCATCATCTTTTATAACTGCCAGTGTGTGCCAGTGATATCCGCCATGTTTATTTTCTCACCGTCGCCGGCATGGATTATTAATTGTCGATTACTTAATACTCACGTTTACTTCATGTACATTCATCCCAAAATCTTTGTTTACAATACTTAAAATAGTGAGCATTTTAATGGTGAAAAATTTATTATATTGACAGTTTGTGGTACTGCTTGACAGTGCAAAATACTGTGCAGTTTATCATCACGCTTGTGTTAGATGTAAAATTTAGCCCACAGTTTTACATGTGTTATGTCATGGTCTATTACAATATTAGTTATCATTGTTTTTGGCTAATAGTGCTGTTAATATAAAACTGCAGAATAGTATTTGTGCTTACTGCTGGTGCTTTTATTTTGTCGTAGGCCTATTGAAAAATGTATATTTATAGTAAAATTTGAAATTGAAATTAAGTTGCTCTAATTAATTCCTTTTGTAACAAAGCATTGAGATTTTTAATCGTGCATTTAAAGTTTCATTTTACAAGGTTTTTGGTCTGAAACGATAACTGTTTACAATAGTAATTTGCATTGTTATTTCAGTAGTTCAGAGGATAAAATATTTTTCAACTATATAAGGATTCAGTAAATTAAATAAATCACTTTATTCAAAGTAATTTTCCGAATTGAAATATTTTTTATTATTAACTTTTCTTTCGTGGTTGTTCAAGAAATAAATTTGGTGGTTTAGTGGTTATTACACCAGTCAGTCCCACAGTNATTAACTTTTCTTTCGTGGTTGTTCAAGAAATAAATTTGGTGGTTTAGTGGTTATTACACCAGTCAGTCCCACAGCATTGCATCTTAATCTCGAACACACATGAACACGGTTCGGATACTGGGATAGGAAAACTTTGTTGGTATTGTCAATGGATGGGTTTTGTTTTTCAGGTAGCACTGTTTCTCCGTAATAATACCACATCAGTTTTTATTTACTTGCTTCACTTGTTCACAGGAAATAGTAAAATTGTATTCTTTGATTGCAAACAAAGTTGAGTTTCGTTGTGTCACAATTTCACTAAACATTAATTTTGTAGCCTCAATGCCATCCATACCTTACGAGTTGGCTTTCTCATGAAAATAAAATATACTATTTTTGAAGGCATTGATTTTACTCACATCACANCCATACCTTACGAGTTGGCTTTCTCATGAAAATAAAATATACTATTTTTGAAGGCATTGATTTTACTCACATCACAAAAGGAAGTCACCATGTTCATATGTATTTATAATTTGATGAGTTTGTGTTGTTCCTGCAATGTGTGATTATGGCTGTTAAATTCTATAGCGCAGGATTAAATGGAGACCATGATTGCTCGCAGCAAAAGGTGTTAATAATATTATTGAACTTCGTCATTTATTTTACAATTTCTTACATTCCTTACTTTTATTTTTTTGCACTACAATTTAAGATGGAAATATTTCTATGGCAGACACATTCGTAGAAGACGCGACACTTTAGTACTAGAGGAACAAGAGCAGAGGACGTTTTTTTTAAGGTTCTAGTTCCCCCCTCCCCCCTCCCCTCTCTCTTGCTTGACCCGCAGGCAACGTAGCAACGTCGCACAACTAGCACTTCACAGTGCCTGCTGCAGCGGCTGGCAGTGGCGTGCGGCATATCCACTACACACGCGCCGCCTGGGCGTACTTAACTGGCGCTGAAGCCATACTATTGTCCTTTCGGGGTCCATTAATGATACCACCAAAACGCTGCAATAGCACTGGGCTCCAAGTGAAGGTTTGACAAATAGATGTTATCAAGGCCATATCTCCCTATTCAATTTCAGTCTCCGTTTTTTGCCACTGCAAGGCAAATGTGCATGGGGGAATACTTTGTATATTCTAGAAACAAGCAATTATAATTGCGCATTACAGATATAAATGTAGTATATCATACAAACATGTAGATATGTTACCTTCATAAGTATAGCTTTCGATATTCGGCCATAGTACTCGGTTCCTAAACCCAGTCACTCAGTGCTCTTCGTTAAGTTATATTTAAGTAAGTCCATATAACCATACCNTAGTACTCGGTTCCTAAACCCAGTCACTCAGTGCTCTTCGTTAAGTTATATTTAAGTAAGTCCATATAACCATACCTGTCTATATTTCTCTCTATGAAAACTAGTTCCTCTACATCAGATGCAGCTATACAACTATAACTCCACCGCCGCCATGCTTAAGAGACGTTTGCATATGCTGGATGTCAAGTTCGGCCATGTGTTTCCTTTACTGTATATCAAAATGCGGCCGTCATCGTGAAAAATGTTAAACTTTCTCTTATTCTAAAACAAAACAATTATCCCAGAAGTTCTGGTTCTTCCCTATATAACCTTTTGCGAATGCTAAACTCTTCTTTATATTCGTTTTAACTTGTGTGTGGCATCATTATTGGTGGCCTGNTTTAAACTTTCTCTTATTCTAAAACAAAACAATTATCCCAGAAGTTCTGGTACTTCCGTATATAACCTTTTGCGAATGCTAAACTCTTCTTTATATTCGTTTTAACTTGTGTGTGGCATCATTATTGGTGCCCTGGCTCTGTAACCTGCAAGATTGAGAAGTCGTTTTATTGTTCTTGGTGTTACTTGTTTTCCAATTTGTTCTTGCACATTTGCAGATAATGCAGAGGACATAACTTTTGCATCTCTCTTGATCATTCTTTAACATCATCACAAAAGTTTCCCGCCAGACATCCAACATTTCATTTTACTTTTCTCTTATCTTCATTTTGCCACTTGGTGCAATTAAGATTGCATATAACTATACTTTTCGGGGGTGCTATTTCTATTGAAATGTGATTTAAATGTCTGTTTGTATAATGTGTATGTGAAATATGCTTTGTTTTATAACATTTATGAGAACTTTGGTTACATTGTTAGTCAATCACTCACTAAATCTGATCCGTTTGCATTTACTTTCGTAGAGAATGTTAAGAGACATCCAACGAGTGGTCGATCCTTGAACTCGGAGGTTCGCGAGATATGAGTGCTTGAATTTCATAGTGAATAAATTCAACATTAATAAATTCATTTGCTGTGTTACCATGCCAGCCAGATTTTGTAGACTCCCTATTTTCATCGGTTTATGACGAAAACACTTAAAACCACTCAAATAATCATAATAAAACGACAAATTCTATGAAACGTGACCGTATTATTAATTATATGTTAATGTTTCCTAGCTACACAGAAATCTTAAATAGGCTCTCAAGAACTCGTTAAGAGCCGTCCAAATATCTTAACTCAACAACAGAACACTTAAAATGAAATAAATGTATCTATTATTCTAAACCAAATAACTTCAGTAATATTTTTTGGGTACTTTAAACTAAATATATATTTTAAAAATAAATTTTACGTTCGTAAGTCAAATATAGGGCGCCAGTTGATAATACAAGGGCTGTGGGTTCTAGTCCCCGTGCTGGCAAAAGTGTATTTTTTATTTTTCGTAAAATGTATTTTCAATTTTTTTTATTAATTCTCTGTTATTAATTCATCGCATTTGTTTTCTAGAAGAAAAAAATACGTACACTTCTCAATAATGTACGTTTTAATATAAAGCTCTAATTTATAATATTAAAAATAAATCTTTTGCCGATTTTACCAGAAGACTTTTTGTAGTTTTACAAATGGTTTTCTTGGCAACCGGGTTTCCAAGGATCTTTTTTGTAAAAATGAATAAAAATTTGTAGAATGTAGTTACACCACACAACAAGTTTGAGGCATAATTCATTAGACATAGTTAGCATAATGTTCAAATCACATTTTTTTACACGTAACCACAATTCTAGGAAATCAAAACAAATTAGTTACATCGATACTAAATACTTGCAATGATTAATCTATTACACATAATCAATAAGCATGCACGAGTCTTGTTTATGTATGTTCTACATATAAGTACACTGAATAAATAGGGACATTTTAATAGGCTGGTTAACACAGTTTTTCGATTCTGTAAACCATGTGCCTACAAATAAAATATAGTCGCCGGCGTGCGGAAATAATATGTGGGTCACGACCACGGCTACCTTCCAATGTTAAGAATATTCAAAACGGCGGTTGTAGTTGAGAGATTTGGGTGGCTCTTAACATCAAGGTCTTGAGAGCCGATGAGGGTGAAATGAGGTGAGGATGGAGCAGCGTCGGAACGCAAGGGTGGGGCAACAGCAGATACCCGAGAAAACTCGCCACACGATTCCCATATGCAAAAACCTGAAGCGACCTGGCCGGGGATTGAATCCGGCTTGCCTAGGTGGGAGGCGAGTAGTATAACCACTCAGCTACCGCAGCTTCCAAGGCCGTTGTGTATACGTATTGAGCGAACATGAACCGTGGTCAATTAGCTCCAAGATAAAATTTCTTAATCTTGCACCAGAATTAATTGTATATTTTTAAGATTCTGCGAATATTAGCTGGCCTCTGATACTCGGATTAAAAATGTAGGAATTGAACAAAATAAAAAAGTATGAAATACAGTTCGAGGTAGAGTTCTTTAGCGTTTCCTCTATACTGAACTGGAAATGAAAAATGAAACACTATATCAGTTCACGGAAGGTAGTAAACATATATATTGGAATTTTTCACTTCGAATTATAAATGTCGCAATAGAATGGCATAAGGAAGTACGAGATATAGTTCATGATACAGTTATGTCATATTTACGCTTCAATGAACTAGACATCAAACTGGGAATTTAATTGTAGTTCATGGTAGGCCGTGAACATGTACTGGAATATTCTACCTTGAATCTTAAATGCCGGACTAGAATGAAATAATGATGCACGAGATATTGTACGAGATGCAGTTCTTTCATATTTACTCTGCAGTGAACTGGAAATGAAATCGCGCAATTTCTTTATGTTAAAGGCATTTCGTGGACTTGAATAAGAACTTTATTTATCGGACTGTTAATACCGAACTGTGTGAAATGGGGCAGTAAAGAATTGCATTTCGAGAAATGGTTAAATGATATTTCCATTCACCTGGGATGAAATATAGAATTGTACAAACGTAAATCAGTTTGGGCCGGACTTGAACTTGAACCGAAATGATAATATTTTGTCAGTCCCTAAATCTAACATATATCCTAGTGAAACTTAGATGCGCNGGACTTGAACTTGAACCGAAATGATAATATTTTGTCAGTCCCTAAATCTAACATATATCCTAGTGAAACTTAGATGCGCAGGCTGCCTACACGAGCAGACCTGCAACTCGAACACACGTACCTATCATACATGTAGTTATATGGACCTTTAAGTGTTGTTTTGAGCTTANGCAGGCTGCCTACACGAGCAGACCTGCAACTCGAACACACGTACCTATCATACATGTAGTTATATGGACCTTTAAGTGTTGTTTTGAGCTTATCTATTCACTTCCTATTTTCTTCCGAAATAAATGGGAACGTCATCACATTCACAAAATCACTCGAAACCCAAAGCCCAAACGCTGGAAGATAATTACGTATTCTAAATAATAAAGCATTTTAAGCACATCTTATTACCTACAATGATTAAAAAAGATGTACACATTGTTGATTTAAATTAACTTAAAGAAATTATAAGTAAAATTACTATATCAATACATACTAATAGTGAGAAGTGCGAATGGTAAACTGTTTTCCCATACATCCNATTATAAGTAAAATTACTATATCAATACATACTAATAGTGAGAAGTGCGAATGGTAAACTGTTTTCCCATACATCCATGGTACCGTTTCTACATTCACTCACGAAGCAGTCAAACGCGTAGGGAATTCACTAACCTTGTATAGTAACGACGCTCAACATTCCTGTATTTGCTGTCTGACATGCATTATTTCTATACANATTATTCGTAAAATTACTATATCAATACATACTAATAGTGAGAAGTGCGAATGGTAAACTGTTTTCCCATACATCTATGGTACCGTTTCTACATTCACTCACGAAGCAGTCAAACGCGTATGGAATTCACTAACCTTGTATAGTAACGACGCTCAACATTCCTGTATTTGCTGTCTGACATGCATTATTTCTATACANGGAATTCACTAACCTTGTATAGTAACGACGCTCAACATTCCTGTATTTGCTGTCTGACATGCATTATTTCTATACAATGTAAAGGTGAAAAACTTCCATTATAGTTAAGGAAGTTTATCAGAACATTTTCTTACAGTGAATGTTTGAAAATAATTTTACTTCAGAGCATAAAGACTACTTAAGATAAAAATACAAAATTCTTAAATATTTTTTTATTAATTGGTGATATTAATCCATGTGAGTGTTATATTATTACTTCTCTTCAATGAGAAAATTAGCGGTGCCATGTAATTTTCGTGATAATATTGTAAACCATGGCCTGAGTTCAAATATTTTATTACGGATATAAATTATCACATTTCGTTTAAGAAAAGAATGTACAATGGTGGTAGTCCTGAAAAATAAAAGAAAATAGCTGTCAACATTGAAATGATGCAAGGGTTTACTTGCTGGCTTTGTAATTTGATATATATATATATATATATATATATATATATATGATATTTTCATGTTCTTTTACAGGTAAATATGTATATATTTACCTGTAAAAGAACATGAAAATATAAAAAAAAATGGTCACTTCATTTAGATTTATTTTTAAAATTATAACTCCTATATTCAGTTAGTGACTCTTTTCATAACATAGCTTGAAAATCTCGATAGTCAAAAACGCTTGTATTTCTTACTAATCTATATAGGTCCGAAGTTGCCTGACATTTGCTTCCCAATTTTGTATAACGAGTCATTTAGCTGAGATTTCACCCAGAGTTCAGAAAAGTCAGGTTTTCTGACTAACTATAAATACTATTGTGGTGCTTTGCAACAATACTACAACTTAAAGCTGCAAAATAAATACAGGTGTTAGAAAATAACCCAGATCCTAGGTACATGAACTATTTAGAGAATTTTTCCGGAACCAAATATTTTCTCGTGTGTGTTTCACTTCAGGGATGTGCATCTAGAGATTTAATGCCAGCCATTTAGTTAGAAGAGCCGAAATTGTTCCCATTTTTGTAGGTATGTCAATTCGCAGGTACATTGAAATATTTATTTTGAGTATTCAATATGGAAAAATAATAAATTAAAGTGAGTCGAAAACAAAATTCACTTTTTTCTTGAGGTTTGTACGCGTTTATCGTACTTTAAGTCACAACTACGGCGCATATTAGGTTCGGCTGCAGATAAACACACACCTAGAATAACGGGAAGTAATGGTTATAATTATCATTGGCGTCAAGAGTGACTTTACGTTAATGCTATTGAATCACGGATACTGGAATCGTGATCACAAGGAAAAGTTATCGTGACTGTCTCCCGCCCACAAGATCAGAGATCAGCATCACACACCACAGCAGCCGGATATGAAATAAAGACATCCAGCAGATTGCATCGCAGTAGAAGAATTTATGGGACTGCACCGGACCGGCTGTGTAAATCCTGTTTGGAGCCCCCACCATTTCCCCATTGTATGTCGTCCCGCTACACAGAAAAATTGCCACTAAATTAACGTACTCTTGTAGAAAAAATAATATTTTCTTAATCACAAGATTACATTTTATAAATCTGAAATTTGTTCACTTAAAAGTCCATCACTTCTGTGGACACTGATATTATTAATTTTATTACCATTTATGGAAATTTTATCAGTTCCTATGGTTACTGAAAAAAAAAACTTTAATTATTAGTGACAGGAAAATTTCACCGTTTCAGTGAACTGTATCGTACAATCCTCAGTCCTATCAACACTAAATCATCAGCTCTTTGTTCAACGACTGCTGCAGTGAGTGGTCAGCTGTATTCAAGAACAACTAGCTGGGTGTTCGGTGATTTTGACGTTTGAAGAATTGTTATTGGCAAATATTTCTGGAGGGCGTGTCTTATAAATTGTGATCCAGTAGCAAACGTGACTTCAATGTACACGTCTATGGAGTCTCGAATATCCTCACATTTATTCTCGAGTTTTCCGTTCAAAAATTACCATATATGTTGTATTAGAAATATACAAATTGTCTGTTGGTATAGTTTAAAGCCAAAATTAGTCGTTTTTAATTTAAAGCACGGAGAAAAAATCTTCATTTTCAAGGTTTTTTTAAACATTTAAACGAAGGTTTAATATAATACTGTACCTTTCTTGTAGTATTTCAATAACTTTTTCGACGACTAGTTTCTCTGATTTTCATACGTGGCTGTACGGGAAAAAAAAAAAGTGTTTACTGTGTAGCTGCCTCGATTTCAGGCGGCTTGGAGAGGGAAAGATGGAGAGAGGTGTTTGGGGGTGACAGGTCGGCCATTTGTCAGCCCCTTTGGCAAGCTCGCGGGGTGTTCCCGTATTTTACCAGCAGCGCCACTTAGCGCAGCGTGACGGCGGTAAACAAGGCGCGCCAATGAGCGAGAAGCGCCAGGCGTCCATGCAACCCGGCCGGCACCACTCCCTGTCCTTCGTAACGACGCCGGATGCTTGTTTGGGCTGGGTGCATTTAGGCCACTAATTTGAAGAAGATGATCCTAAAATACGTTTTATAACTTCCGTTATTAAAAACAAAACGGTAACTGGAATGGGGCAGCGGTAGCCGAGCGGTTAGACTGCTCGCCTTCCACCGAGGCGAACCGCTCTGAAACCCCGGCCGTGCCACTACCGAATTTTTGCATGTGGGAATCGTGCTGGAAGATGCCGCTGGTCAGGGAATTATCTCCGGGATCTACCGTTTCCCAGCCCGTTCATTCCGGCGTTGCTCCATACTCACCTCAATCACACTCATTGGCTCTCAAGACCTCGCTGTTAAGAGCGTAGGTAGGTAGGTAAGGTAGGTGAGGTAGGTCAGGTAGGTAATGTAGGGTAGGTAGGGTAGGTAGGGTAGAGTAAGGTAGGGTAGAGTAGGTTAAGGTAGGGTAGGTTAAGGTAGGTAGGGGTAGGGTAAGGTAGGAAGGTAGGGGTAGGGTAAGGTAGGTAGGTAGAGGTAGGGTAGAGTAGGGTAGGGTACGGTAAGGTTAGGTACGTAGGTAGGTAGGTGGGTAGGTAGGTAAGTGGTAGGTAGGTAGGTAGGTGGGTGGGTAGGTAGGTAGGTAGGTAGGTACGTACGTACGTAGGTAGGTTGATAGGTAGGTAGGTAGGTAGTTGGTAGGTAGGTAGGAAGGTAGGTGGGTGGGTAGGTAGGTAGGTAGGTAGGTAGGTACGTACGTACGTACGTACGTAGGTAGGTAGATAGGTAGGTAGGTAGGTAGGTAGGCCCTAATGCTTAGTCATTAGGGAGTTCATTAGGGGCGATGCAAGTTGCTAAATGCGAGGGTGCGGAGTGAAAAGGTTTGAGCAACTTCTCTTATCGAGGCCTTGAGAGCCGCTCAGTTGAAGTGACGTGATTATGGAGCATCGTCGGAATGTAAGAACTGGGGAAACGGGAGATCCCCAAGAATGCCCGCCTACCAGTGACACCATCCAGTACGATTCCCAGGTGCGGAAACCCAAGAGTGACTCCACCGGGAATCGAACCCGGTGCGCCTCTGTGGGAGGCGAGCGTCCTACAGGTCAACTGTTTTACAACTGCGGAACGTCGCTTTGTCTATAGCGAAAAGGTATGCTGCAACCTTAAGTAGAAGTAAGAATATCATGGTGAAGAGTTTAGGAGGTTTGATCCCATAAGCGCATGCCATCACATCGGATAAATGTGGGAGAGATGCCTCACCTAAGGGAAACACTCGTTACAAAATCCAGTATCTTGTTACATTTGATAAAATATATAATAATATACATGTAAACATACATATTTTGGCCATCTATACCTTGCTATGGGTGATATACACCATGTCGGAGAGATGCCCTACAAAAAAAAAAATTACTAAAAATACACTATATGTTAACAACATAGTGTTGTTTAATACAATTAATCAATTAAGTTGTTAGCCATAGGCTCAAATCAAAAGTTAAAATTTTTTTTATTTTACTGCAACTTTATTTTTGGGCGTTTTGCTTCCCGGCCCCAAATGTTACACTCGGAACCATACATACTGCAAGTTTCGTGCAACCTCGTTTTACATGAAACATACTGAATCCAGTATTCCTTCCCTTTTGTTTGATTACATTTTTCATAGCATTCAACACCAATTTCGTTTCCTTCTTCATCTGAGCCACGAATGCCAAAACTTCATTTTCTTCTCCTATTTCTTGGGCTTTCCTTTCCTCTGACGACTTCCCTTTCTTGGTTTTTGCAGCTTTTTTTGTTCCTTATTTTCTTTTTCTTTCTCCACTTGAAATAAATTCTGCGGATTGCTTTCTCATTTTCGTCCCGAATTTGGGGAATGTAGGTATCCGACTCAATCAATTAAACACTTCGTTGGTGTTTTCTTTGTCAGATCAACATTGTCAATATGTGATAGGCCAGAAATCGTAGATTCAGAAGCTATTGAATACGTCCTAAGCCTGGGATTTGTCATTTCGTTACCAACAGTGACTGAATTTATACACTTTTATCTAGGAACACTGGTGTCAAAATAATCATAAATACGACTACAAAAAATTTCTTGTTAAAAGGTGTAATAGCTTATAAAAAGTATTGCAGTATAAATTTGTAATACTGCAAATTAAAGGTTTAATTGTATTATTTACAGTGTTAAGGAGTCCGCCTTCCTCACGCTATCTTCCGTTGTTGAGGCATGTAAGCAGAGGAGCCATACTAGCCGCGCGACAACGACAGTATAGCTTCTAGGTAATGCGTGGAGCACTCAGCGTGCAGTGTTTTCGTAAGCCACGTTTTTCTATGACACTTTCAGCGGTGACCCCAATTTTATGGTCGCGCCAGTTGTAGCCTATGAAACATCAATATATGTCCGTCGAGTTGTTTCGTGTTAGCACATGCAGTGCCAGCGTAAAAACTGCTGCCAACAAAGTTTTTTTTTTTTTTTTGCTTTTTTGCCATTTTTAAAGTACGTCCAAACCATGCTAGCAGAACCAATGCAAACGAGGGATAAACAATATACCTTAAACGCTGTTATATAAAATATCTAGGCGCGTACATTTAACTGTTTCCGTGAACTAAACTGCAGAGAGATTACTTCTCATGTAGGCGGGTCCCGTAAGTTATAACATTACAAATAAGCTTTTTTTTCACATTTGCTTCCTGAAACGACTTTATGAAGTAAATAAAATGTTATCTGACAAAAATATTTGCCAAAAAAAAAACCTATTAGGAGTGAGATTCAAACCCATAACCCTAATGGTGTTTGTTCACACTCGTACCCACTACTCCAACTTGCCTTAGGATCAGGTGAGTTATTTTAAACCAGAAATCTTACTATCTGCAGCTCTTAACAATTACACCAACTTGCCTTGTGTTTGCAAGTGTTATTTTATAGGGCTTAAGCAGAAATATTGCTATGTGAAGGTAATAGAACCAGATTTGTAACAGGTTTATTAATTATGTATGTCGTGACATACACGTGCATGGGTTCAACAAATTAGTATCCACTAGTTCAAACTAAAACACAACACTGAGATAATTACCCAGCCTAGGATTACCTTAAAAAAGTTTTATTAAATATAATTTATAAATTTTATCAAGCTTCTGTAATTTAAAGTTACTCGATCAAAATAAAGTTGTAATGCGAATTTTCTATTATATTATATGTTTGTGTAAATTACAGAATTTATTAACGTATATATTTCGGGGCGTCTCTCCCATCTGGGGCAACTATCCTTTTGTGTGAGAGAGATGCCCCACGGAAGTTAAAAACACGTGTCTAGAACAATATGACTGCGAAGGAGGTTACGTTCACTGCAACGAACTTAGATTCACCTCACGTTCACAAAACGTAGGCTGTACATTTCTTGTGTACGAAACATACGTCCAGCATACACACAATATTACAACACAAAGCACGTGACATATTTACTGACCTTTTTGGAGAGAAGTTAATTAACGAACACAAAACTTGTACGTAACTTCGCGTGGCTCGTTTAACTCCGACTGGTAGGTACACCGCTGCTATTCAAACCACGCGCCTGGGGGAAACTCTGTGAATTAGACACGTTGGGGCAACTCTCCCACATTTACCCTAAGTGAGACATGTAATAATGCTGTAGAATGTGACGCTAGTGGAATGAAACGGTGAAGGAAACATGTGTGCTCCGAATAAACCTTCTATCCATAAGCAGCGTCCGCTACTTTTCTCGCATGCAAGATCCTGGGTGTGATCTTTTTGAGATTCTAACTAAGGTTGCCAGTAACGAGAGAATTATTACCAATAAATTCCCTGAAGTTCCAAATTGTCGCCCCCATTTTTCTGAGTATATTTCCCGTTTTTGCAACGCGGTATCAACAGTAATGCGACAAATATACAATAATTAGAATCATTTTTAACACTTGATGTTAGGTATATTTCTTAATTGTAAGTTAAAAATTTTGGCCCATAAATTTTTAAGTTATTCGTTAATAAAGTTATTGTTCCGGAAAGTGGTTGATCCACAAATACAATTAACTCATGGCTGTGTTAAATCTGAAATTTGTCGTAAAACTTAAAATAAAACCGCAGGTGAAACAGGGACAGCGTTGGCTGAGTGGTTATCCTGCTAGCCTCCAACCAAGGCGAACCGTGCTCAATCCCCGGCCAGGCCTCAGGATTTTCGCATGTGAGAATCGTGCCAGACGATGCCGCTGGTCGCCGGGTATTCTCTGGGATCCCCCTTTTCCCCCGGCCGATCATTCCGGCGCCGCTCTATACCCACCTCAATCACCCTCATCGGCTCTCAAGACCTCGCTGTTACGAGCCCCACAAATATCAACACTTATTCACAGGTGAACCACAAATAATTTCTAGAAAATATCTCGTGTTAACATGGTGTTTTTAAATTGGTTTCACTTGATTTATAAATAAAAATTTATCCCAAGTACCGTAATTGTTTTTGAAAATAAATATCGATCAATTGGAACTTTTAGAATTATAGTGTTTAACGTCTTAGCAAACTGCATAACTCGGCTGGCCATGTAGTAAGTGACTTGACACTTCAACAACCATAACTGAGTTAACTTGCCCGTTTGATTTTGTCCAACAGTGTTGATTAGTTTTATATCAGTAGCACGCTACATTTGTGTTGCATGTTTCACATTTTCCGTGCTTTTCTTCGTAGAGAGCAGTACAATAGATCAGCATTGTTGTTTGTATGTATCCTTAATTATCTACTATGATCATTATTACTTTCATTGAATACTATTTTCGGGCCACGTTAGTATACATACGAATATTTGTTTCGTATCAGGAATGTTTTGTAGTAAATCTAGTAGACAGTTTTGGGTTTTCATTAATATCACATAAGAAATTCANGTTAACATGGTGTTTTTAAATTGGTTTCACTTGATTTATAAATAAAAATTTATCCCAAGTACCGTAATTGTTTTTGAAAATAAATATCGATCAATTGGAACTTTTAGAATTATAGTGTTTAACGTCTTAGCAAACTGCATAACTCGGCTGGCCATGTAGTAAGTGACTTGACACTTCAACAACCATAACTGAGTTAACTTGCCCGTTTGATTTTGTCCAACAGTGTTGATTAGTTTTATATCAGTAGCACGCTACATTTGTGTTGCATGTTTCACATTTTCCGTGCTTTTCTTCGTAGAGAGCAGTACGATAGATCAGCATTGTTGTTTGTATTTATCCTTAATTATCTACTATGATCATTATTACTTTCATTGAATACTAT
This sequence comes from Clitarchus hookeri, assembly GCA_002778355.1. Classification (NCBI taxonomy): domain Eukaryota; kingdom Metazoa; phylum Arthropoda; class Insecta; order Phasmatodea; family Phasmatidae; genus Clitarchus; species Clitarchus hookeri. The sequence goes on from NQII01001460.1 coordinate 134,157, forward strand.
TTTCGGGCCACGTTAGTATACATACGAATATTTGTTTCGTATCAGGAATGTTTTGTAGTAAATCTAGTAGACAGTTTTGGGTTTTCATTAATATCACATAAGAAATTTAATTTGCCAATCCGAATCTGCTTTAGTAAAAATTAATAGGGCGAACTACAATCAAGATAATCTAACCACGAATAAATATTTTTAAAACCTTACGTTTTTAACGTATGTTGATATTAAAGCATGACGGGTACATGGGATAGGCATTGCGCTGTATTCACACCCTGGGGGAAAAACCCTTGGGGCAGTCCCGACATATAAGGGCACACGGGGAAGAACCGAAATCGAGACAAACTGGGTAAGTCCCGAGAAATAGCTGATATGTGGCCCTCGACGTAGGAATCAGGGAAGCCCCCTACGAGAATTAATGCATATCCAGCTCACAGGAATCCCCGAGACGTCCTGCTGCAGCCTCCCACAGCCCTAGTTGGAGCACACAAGCAGCTGACGACAGACGAAATTCTACACAAAAATGCGCGAGGTATACAGGAGATTTCCCGATTTCTCTCCCGATGAACTGCTGACAGCTAACTTGAATATAGCAGGACACGAGTTAAATTCAGGCGTAGCGGAGGCAGGGGNAGGGCACACGGGGAAGAACCGAAATCGAGACAAACTGGGTAAGTCCCGAGAAATAGCTGATATGTGGCCCTCGACGTAGGAATCAGGGAAGCCCCCTACGAGAATTAATGCATATCCAGCTCACAGGAATCCCCGAGACGTCCTGCTGCAGCCTCCCACAGCCCTAGTTGGAGCACACAAGCAGCTGACGACAGACGAAATTCTACACAAAAATGCGCGAGGTATACAGGAGATTTCCCGATTTCTCTCCCGATGAACTGCTGACAGCTAACTTGAATATAGCGGGACACGAGTTAAATTCAGGCGTAGCGGAGGCAGGAGATCAGTTGTTCGGAGTCAGTTGTTCGCAGTTGTTCAGAGGTAGTTGTTCAGGACAGTTGAGTCTGCGCCGTCGGGNGATCAGTTGTTCGGAGTCAGTTGTTCGCAGTTGTTCAGAGGTAGTTGTTCAGGACAGTTGAGTCTGCGCCGTCGGGAGAATCATCAGTCAGGCAGACATATAGCACGCAGAGGGGCGACAGTCGGGTGAGGCAGTCGAAGGCCGGGTTCGGATCCCGGAAGAGTCAATTGTAGCCAGCCGAGACGGGAGTTGTTCGGCGGCACAGCCGCGAGACAAGTTAGCTGTTCAGCCGAGACGGGAGGCGAAGAATACACGGGAGTAGGCAGCNGTTCGGCGGCACAGCCGCGAGACAAGTTAGCTGTTCAGCCGAGACGGGAGGCGAAGAATACACGGGAGTAGGCAGCCGTGTGACTGTAACAGTGACGAGAACTTGAGTAAATTCCCGGAAACGAATGACAGCCCTATACCGAGAGGCGCCATTCTCCGAGAAGACATAGTCGTGTGCCAGATGGCGACGAGACAAGCAGTCAGTCAGTAAGTCAATAGAGACATCACCGGGGAGAGAACACAAGAACAGCCGAAACTGTGTATGTAATTTTTCGAGAGAAACCGAATAGAAGGGCCGAGAACTTATGAGTTCACTTTCTAAAGCGTAGTGAGAGTTTCCGAGGTGGGGAATTCAGAAACGCGAGCCGGATCATTGCGGACGTCAACACAGACGAGGAGACGTGCTCTCCTAGGAGTAACACCAGCCAAGGTCGCAGACACACTCCTAGTCCCCGGGAAACTATCCCAGACTTCCGAGAGAGTCAGTCAAAGCCGAAGGTAGAAGCCAGCTGAGTACAGCACGCCAACAAAAGCCGGTCCGAGGGCCTGTAAAATGGCCACCCAAATCACCAGCCTCAACTACCAACGAAGAAAACTCACTAAAAGCCGCAGTCACAGTTAAGTAGATAAACGTCTCCATTCAACAACCTACCCCGACGCATAGAATAACGCCCACCAGCCCTTCAGGCCTACGACTTGTAGAGGGGCTCAGTCTCGCCAGTGTGTGAAAATACCTATGTTACCTTCAGACAAATAAAATACTGGTGTGTTAAATAACGGAGAATACGAGTATTTTTTTACACCTAATGCAACAACCACATGTGCCCTTAGTCTGCACCAAAGAAATNAAATAACGGAGAATACGAGTATTTTTTTACACCTAATGCAACAACCACATGTGCCCTTAGTCTGCACCAAAGAAATTTAACTTAGTAAACTACTAACCATCACCCTGTATACCTCAGGTGTCCTAGTAGCTACAAGTTAAAATGGCGCCTAACATGGGGCGTATTAATGCATGGCAGGGCATGTTAAGACATAGTTAAGTCTGTATAGACTGAAACAAGAACCAGACTAAACCCGAGAGAAGCGGTTTCACCATTAAAGAGCTAGTCAGGCTAAAACAGACTTCAGGGAGTCTAAAATAATACCCTGTGGTGTCCAGTTCTCAACATTACATTACGAATCCGAAGATGTACGTACAATTTGGTGACGTTTTTATTCTGTTTTGCAAAAGTAGCTCTTCTTATTCATGTATGGCTTCGTAACGTCTTATAATGATGGTGAAGGCGGTAGTGTCTGAGTGGAAAAGCATAAGTTTTGCTATATCTTGTATGACAGTACCACAGCACCCTGCTGCACNAAGGCGGTAGTGTCTGAGTGGAAAAGCATAAGTTTTGCTATATCTTGTATGACAGTACCACAGCACCCTGCTGCACCATCAGCATCTGACGTCAGGTCACATTGATCGAACAAAAAACTGTTAACGGGGTGGTACAATGTTCTTACATAGACACATATTTTACTTACACGACGCAAACATTGCTATAACTAAGGCTCAATGGATACATTAAAATTCATCACTTTGTGACGGTTACTACCGACACATGCAAATAGGACTCCGTCTATTTCCTCAGGAAGATGTTCGATTTTCAAAGAATAGTGACCCCCCGTTAGTGTGTCATCGAGAGGTATCATAAAGTTTAGTCTGGGTTTGCACAGTAAAAGAAAATGTAGTTACAAAAATGCAATTTCCCTTTTTCTGAAGTACAAAAATATCAATCCACAAAATGGCATTACAAAATATATTTAAAAATTTTGATAAAATCCCGTCAATTTAATTACCAAACAACGATATTTAAGTTTATATACACAATCTGTTTTATACAAAATAATTTTAAATTATGATTACATATCTTTTAATAATGACGCAGAGCAACTTCCCCACTTTTTTTTTTAACTGATGAACAACTGTTCCTTCCCTAATAAAGTTCCAGGCCTGTCTCCCTGAACACGGGAACACCCAAGCCTTTTATACAAATTTGTCGTCTTCTGGAACAATTTCCGACGTTCACGGAGCGGAAACGCCCACTGGTGACGTCATGGCCGGCGGGCGTCACCTTGTCATGGTGCCGCGTACGGAAGGGTAAGGGGAAGTAGGCAAAGCACACTAGCACGCCATACGCTTTGCCTTCCATCACTCATGCAGGCAATAGCTGCGAGATGGTTAGTTGAGCTGGTCCCATCGCACCACACGTAAGCCATTCCACGACCCTCATGTAGAAACAGCAATTCAAGGTGATGTGAACTAAGGCGAATTTTTTATGTACGTAGGCCATCACAATCCTCCTTCCCTGATATTCGACCATGTCGGTATTTCTCACACGTCCAGAAAATCCCGAGGCGTCGTCTGGCCAGACAGTTACCCCAGGCTTCTTTTCCCGTGGAAGACAGGTCCCTTTGATAGAAGCAGGCAGCAATAAAACNCTGGCCAGACAGTTACCCCAGGCTTCTTTTCCCGTGGAAGACAGGTCCCTTTGATAGAAGCAGGCAGCAATAAAACAGACATACACCAGGGAATTAAAACGACGACTCGTAGAACGTAACTTCGTACAATTTCATATCTTACACGGTAGGGGCTTCTTTTAAAACACATTACACAAATACCCATATAGGAAACCAGATTCAAAATATATAAGCGTATACTATATCTGGGTTTTTAAAATTTTCGACTTAACTTTCCGTACATTCCCATATATACTTAATTCAACCAACACAATTTAATGTAATTTATTCTCTTTAAAATATATTTTATTAATACCATTCTAAGTACTGGAATTATTCCATTTCTTTAAAAGATTTCATTTCTAAATATCTTTTGGATGACAGAACTTGTCTTTTTACATCCAAAATATCAAGACATCTTACGGGATTTTTAGGGGAAGGGGTAACCTCTTTACACTACATTTGTGAGTACAAACAATTTTTTCCACTGGTAATAATGAGCCTTTTCAGATTTGCTAGTAGAATGTGGATCAATAATCAATACTGTCACAGACGAAAAGAACCTAACTATTTGGTACGGGCCGCACCATTTTACGGCCAACTTAGTACTAAAAAAACCGATTTTTGAACTAAGGTATTGAGCTTCAACTAAAATTAAATCTCCTGGTTTAAAAGTAAAGTCTTTATATGAAACGTTATTCTTTTTTTCCATTTTTTGGTGATACGTAATTATGTTACGGGTGCCATATTTCTTAGAACAATTTATTACTCACATTCTCAAACAAATGCTGTGAAAATGCCACATATTTTTTAGTGGATGCATCAAACGTCTTCCCAAAAATACCTCAGATAGAGTATATTTATGAGAACTATGTGCTATATTATTAAAACACAGAAAAAGCAAATATAACACGTCATTCCAGTGACGTTGCGTATCAGATTGAAAACTACGTAAGGCAATTTCAATGTTTCGATTCACCTGTTCTACTAAATTTTTCTGGGAGTGGTGCAGATTGCACCATCTTTATACCCCCCCCCTCCCGCAAAAAAAATATAATTTTAAATTTATGAACTCTTGAGCAAGAAAATACGTGGCATTATCAGCTAGTACAAACACGGGCGAGACAAAAACACTATATAATCTCTGCATAACTACCTTACAAATTTCTCCTGCCTTTATGGTATGTAACGGAAAAAAATTAACTAAATTTGCTGAAACTATCTACTGCAACAAGGACATATACGTATCCAGTGGTACTACGGAGCAACATGCCAATCACGTCTAAATAAATGCGCTCCCAAGGATACTATGCTACCATACNTATCCAGTGGTACTACGGAGCAACATGCCAATCACGTCTAAATAAATGCGCTCCCAAGGATACTATGCTACCATACCGGCATATTGTGCTTCTGTTTTTTTATTTTTCGGCTTTGCATGCTGGCACACATCCCAATACTTGAGCCAATTTTCTAAAAATTGTGCATTCCTGGCCACGTAAATAAATCTAAAATACGGGCTAATTTTTATCCCGTCCTACGTTTTCCCCTTAAAAGATTGATGATAATACTTAAAAACCATCCCCCTTAATTTTTCAGATGCACTAATTCTGAATTTGCCTCGTTTTGTCCATTATCCTAGAAATCTTTTATAAACTACGTAACAAGAATCTCCATATTTAATATCAGACAGTGTCTCTTTACATTCCGTGTCAGAATTTTGATGTTCTTTTATATCAATAGAAGTACTGGAAAACATTTTCAACGTTTTTAATTTTAAAATATTTATTCCATCAGAAACTGAATCGGTTAAAGGACTATTTAAAGTGGCCCCATTTCCCATTGCCTCAAACTCATCTTCGCAATACATGCGTGGCAACGCATCCGCTACATAATTATCGATCTCCTTTATATGCCGCACAGTAAATATTAAAGCGAGCTAGGCGCACTAACCATTGTGTCAATCAACCAGCTGGCTTTCGTGATTTTAACAACCAGCTAAAAGCCTGGTTATCCGTAAATAATGTAAAAATAAAATTATCAAAATAATCTGAAAACTTTTCCATTCCCGTATACAACTTTAACACATTTTTCATAAATAGTCAATTTCCGTTCTGCCTGAGTTAATAATTTACTGGCGTATGATATAGGCACCAAATAGCTGTATATATTTTAATTCAAACACGCCCCCATNCCTGAGTTAATAATTTACTGGCGTATGATATAGGCACCAAATAGCTGTATATATTTTAATTCAAACACGCCCCCATGGCCATGGAACTTGCATCATAGCGCAAACAAATTTATTCAAAAATATGTAGTAAATGCAAGAGAGGAAAATTAGCTAACATGCATTTTAATTTTTGTAATCAGCTTTCTTTTTCAGCGATCCCAACAAGTGGTACATTTTTCTTTTCAACAGATTAAATAGTTCTCTTAGGTCAGAAAAATTGGGAATATATTTACTATAAAAAGCAACCATTCTTAAAATTTTTCAAAACCTGTTAAATTTTTTGGTTGTGGAAAATTTACAACATATTTTATTTCTCAGTATCAGTACGTAAATTAACATCCAAAATAATTAACACCAGATATCGCACTTGTTGTTGTACCCAACAAAATTTTCTAGCGTTCACCGTCAAACCAGCCATNAAATAATTAACACCAGATATCGCACTTGTTGTTGTACCCAACAAAATTTTCTAGCGTTCACCGTCAAACCAGCCATCCTTAACACGTATAACCCTGTCCGCAAATGCTTAAGGTGTACCTCTAACGTGTTACTGTATACTGTTACGAGTTGTGGTCCGGTCCTTAGCTGAGCGGCCTGCCTGTTCACACCATCACTTATTTATCCAGGACACGGACCGTGATCGCTGAAATTAGTTATGAAATCGCAAACCACAAAAACCCTTCCACCGGCCAGTAAACCCGAAAACGCAGCCGATATAGGGCAGTGTAGTCCGTGGGCGGTGTCTTTTATCATCGGACCATTGGAAAAAGAAGACCACTGAAGACGATTGTGTCCGGCCGTCGACTTGTGCCATCTTAATCAGCCTCCGGAATTATAAACAAGGTGGGGAGTATCCAATTACTGAGAACATGGTTGGTTAAACCTTTATAAAATAATATCATTAAATTTTTCAGTATACATATTTGTATAACTCCCCCANGAGAACATGGTTGGTTAAACCTTTATAAAATAATATCATTAAATTTTTCAGTATACATATTTGTATAACTCCCCCCAATCATATTGAATAATATTTATACTGAAATAACATTGTACAAGCTTAATGTTAAATAAACCTCTTATATATNCCCCCAATCATATTGAATAATATTTATACTGAAATAACATTGTACAAGCTTAATGTTAAATAAACCTCTTATATATAATGTTCATTATATAACTCTTATCAATAAATTTGTATACCGCTATATCCCTGCTAAGGATAAAAATCAAAAAAAATATTAAATAATAACAATGGTGGATGCTTGGCTGCTGCCTACCCTGTCGCTGCCTTGCATTTGATTGTCTACCATCCACCCCTATTTCAATACCACACTAATTTCCGTATTAATAATAAATATCAGCCACGTCCACTTTTATAATTAAAACAATTAGTTTTTAAGTAACTGTATAAGTAAAACAATGTCATAATATATACTTTTAAAATTTATTATCTTTAAATAATAAATTACTTTTTACAGTCCAATATCTTAACTTATAAAGCAATTATTTAAACCTAAATAACAAACATTATAAGAATATTAAGATTTTCAGTATGAACCGCAAGTGCCTAGTAGCGTATATTTACCTCAGCAATAACATTCTAGTAATTTAAATTAAGATATAGATCACCTGTGTGCCCTGGATGTAGTTATTTGAAATGAAACTATTAGTATGATAGTAATTCATAATAATGTGACAATTTCCATTAAATTAACATTCAACTCGTGCTAATTGAATAAATTCCATACTAGACATAATAATTTATAGTAAGATATAATTGTGTTCGGGTAAAGGTACCTGATTTTATTATTCTCTGCCATCAGTCAACATATGTTTTAGAAATATAATTAAGATATACCAGTTAAGAATGAGATTTTTATACACTGATAGATTGCCTGTATTATGTTATAAGTTGTCATATTCAAGGACGAGTAGTCGCAGCTACATGCCAGGCGATGCGACCCAGTTGAATGGTGCCGAGGCAACACATTCCCGCATCAGCACTTCCCTGCTGCTCGAGCGCTGCTGTGTTGCGAAAACGTGTGCCAGCGTACACCACATAAATGTTTCCCCTTGCTCACTTTAAGCTTTACTTGTGTTGTTCTAGTTTTAAGTTTCTCATACTCTCAATATTCTCATACAGTTCCCACAATCCATTGTCTTACGGACACGGGGTAGAATGAATTTTGTTGGGTTCATGCATTATTGTGATTCATGGACTTGGCACATAACCTGGAGCTTTCGGAAGTGTTGAATTGCACACCAGTCCTGAAGTGGATGCATAGACTGCTTAACCTGATGTGAGAAAGTATAATAGTGTGCAGTGTCAAGGGTATTTAACGAAATTGGAATAGTGCCCGAGACACACCCACTTCTACTCTGACTGCCCCCTCACGGTTTACCCACACTCACCCAATTGTCAGGAGGTCAAACCTTTCGTTTCGCGTAAGATACGGAGAAATCTTTGGGCCTCTGGTGGAGTGGTGACATGACCAGATAGGCCTTTCTTCTGTACTATACTGTCTTTGAAAGAGTTCAAGCAGTAGGGGTGCAATCTGAATGTGTTGGACTCTTTCTGCGGGTCCTTTCTATACTACACAGTACCTTGAAAGTATACCATGAGGGTACTTTCACTTTTGACTTCCCTGTTGTAAGTCTTGCGTAGAGATTTCCCCAATCCCCATATGCTACCCTTTTGTGTGGAAGTAGAATTGCAATTAATACCTAGTTAATTATTTATGTGTTCCTTTCATTTCTACTATCTTATTTTTGCAAAATCAGTGTCATGATGTATTACTTATACTACATGTTGTCCCTCGGCCTTGATAACATTTTATTTCTATGTGGAAGTACAATTATAGTTACTCTTTATCTATATGTTCTCCTCTTTATTACTATCTTAACATTTTAGTCATAAATGTAATAATGTTCTACTTATTATGTGTTGGTGTCCTGTGTACTTATTAACATTTTAATAACTAAGAGTTTTATCTGTGCACCCAGCTAACTGAATAAATAATTTTCAGAAAAAAAATTGCATGAAAGTAGGTATTTGTATAGCAGTCCCCATTTGTAGACATTGTTATAAAAAAATAATTTTAAACCCACGTCTCAACATGCAAGCTTCGAAGGTCGGACACACCCAGAAAAATTATAAACCTATATATATATATATATATATTNACGTCTCAACATGCAAGCTTCGAAGGTCGGACACACCCAGAAAAATTATAAACCTATATATATATATATATATATTTAATAAGTCTATGATAGAATTAAAAGGTAAATTTTAAACAACCCTACTACTCATNTATATATATATATATATATATTTAATAAGTCTATGATAGAATTAAAAGGTAAATTTTAAACAACCCTACTACTCATAAACTATTAGAGCAATATTATTTCTATAAAGTAAAATTTTACTGTAAAATGGTGTTTAGATTAGCTGTGAAAGCATTCTGTTAATAAATTCCAATGCAATTTTCAGAACAACGTTACCACCTATTCATGAACAGCAGCAACCAACAGTGACGTCGCATCTTCTCATCCAAAGTCCCTCCGGAGGGCGGCACAAGCAATGTCCGCGATAGCAGAGGCAGCANTCTTCTCATCCAAAGTCCCTCCGGAGGGCGGCACAAGCAATGTCCGCGATAGCAGAGGCAGCAGGACACCTGTTCCGACGTCACACACAGCAATGTCAAGGCGCGCACTTTCATTACACTGCATCAGCTCTACCGTTTAACGCAACTTGCAAGTCGTACACCGGTAACCAGTGGTTTTCATATTTTACATACACCACTTACACTGCACACTGCAGGTACGAGTAAAACTTAAATAACAACTTTACTCTAAAAAATTATTATTGCTTAAAAAAAACTTTAACATATTANGCAGGTACGAGTAAAACTTAAATAACAACTTTACTCTAAAAAATTATTATTGCTTAAAAAAAACTTTAACATATTAAGATTATCGATAAGGGGCCTGCCAAATCAGAGGTTTGTAAATTATAATGTATAATGAAAAAAAAATGTTTAAATTGGTTTTAGAAAAAAAATCATATTTCAATGCTAGCAACATTATACATATTAAGAAAAAAATTGCTACATTAAAACAGTCTACGAATGAAACATTAAATAGTTTACATCAATTTTATGACAAATAAACATCTTAATTATACCAATTTATAGTAACATGGCCACACAATAACATGTAGATATGACATGACATTTTTCATATTTAATTTTATGGTTTTCGTTCTTGTATAAATAACAAACGTTGTTTTAAAATTTAAAAGAAATGTATACACCTCTTATTATTATTATTATTATAAGAGAAACATCGTGTTTTCAAATACGTTTTACATTTGTTACATTAAACATTTGTTTTGTTACTTATAGATACTAGTGTATATTACAATATATTTACTAATATTACGTTCCTTTAAGTATCCCTCCAATAACTCTCTTACGTATTGAAATATAGTTGAAAAGCAGCTGCAGATTTATATTATTTTCATAATTAATGGAAGTTTAAATACTTAATTTAATAACATGCTTCGTTACGATACCGTACTATCACTATTCTAATCGCCGTGACGTCACGTTTCACTCATTACATAATATTATTACATCGCTGCTTTTACATTGTATGTAATAACATGTATTTCATTTCCAGGAATTGTAGTTTTATGTACAAACATAAACCAAATAATCAATGTACCGGGGTAAGAGAGCTTATGTTTTCCTAGTCCAATACTGTTGCATTTCAATTTGCTTCTTTTAAATTATTATTACAGTGTTTTTGAATTTTCAGTCCTTACAAATTATTTATTTTAGTGAACGATTCACGCCACATAGTGTTAGTGCTAGAGACTCACAATCTCAAGAAATGCCGACTCGTTCGCAAACCGCCCGGGGGGCATTTGCCGCGCCAGCGTGAAAAACACTTTGCACACTCAGCGGTATTGAAGTTCAAGGCCCGCACGGCCACTGCAAACACACAGCACAGCGTTTGTTCGGCTCACCTCGCCCGAGGACTGCACGGAAGCANAAGGCCCGCACGGCCACTGCAAACACACAGCACAGCGTTTGTTCGGCTCACCTCGCCCGAGGACTGCACGGAAGCAATTCGCAATTCATAATACCTGGCTACACTGTCTACTGTAATTCCTTTCCAAAAATGTTCCTACCGTAGCGAAGAGGACTTCAACACGATCCATATTCCTACTGCCACAAGATGAACACCGCAACTCCCAATCATCTACATGATCCACACGGAATCTAGGGCGTTATGAGGGCATCTTGCTAGTGAACATTGGGGGAGATGTTACGAGTTGCACTCTGGCCCATAGCTGAGCGGCCTGCCAGATCACACCTTCAATTATTTATCCAAGACACGGACCGTGATCACTGAAATTAGTTATGAGATCGCAAACCACAAAACTCCCTCCACCGGCCAGTAAACGGGAACAACGCAGACGATATATAGGACAGTGTAGTCCGTTGGTGGTGTATTTTGTCGTAGGGCCATTGGAACGAGAAGACCACTGAAAATGGTTGTGTCCGGCCGTCGACATCCGCCATCTCCACCAGCCCTCGGAATCATGAACAAGGTGGGCACTCTCCAATTAGGCTTTACTCAGAATTTGGCTGATTAAATCTTTATAAAATAATATAATATAATATTTCAGTATATTTGTATAGCTCCTCCCACCCCTCGGTTCATATTCAATCATATATTTATTGAAATAATATTGTACAATCTTAATGTTAAATAAACCTCTTTTATATAGTGTTCATTACATAACACTTATAAATAACTTGTTACGCCCCTATATCNAAATAAACCTCTTTTATATAGTGTTCATTACATAACACTTATAAATAACTTGTTACGCCCCTATATCCCCGTTAATGATAAATATCAACAAAATATCAGTGTCATAACAAAACGCACACGTCATCAATGAACGTAAATACGAACTCATACTATTACCGTCCTAATACGTGATTCAACACTCGGGACATATATTAAGGCCTGGACAGACGAGTCCACTGTACAACCCCCAAGGAGTACAAACACTAACGGCACTCTGCTTTCCGTATGTAACTCACACTGTAAAAAAGCAGAATTTAGAACCAATATGGTGAAATATTTAGCTGTTTGCAAGTGTTGGAAAACATTTTCCATAACTGGTACTGGATATGAATCAACATCCCATTTTTATTTAACTTTCGATAGTCACATATTAACCGATATTGACCTGGTGTTTTTTTCGGTAACAAAAATGACGAGCTCACGTACGGACAAGTGGATTCCTCCACAATTTCCTGTTGATTTAAATCATTGATTAGCAACTCAAATATTTTCATTTTGGGCAGAGACACATGGTATATCAAGCATACGAAAGGCTTGCTATCTTTTATTTTCAGAACAACACGAATCTCTTTACAATGCCCTACCTTTGACGTACGCACAACACCATATTCTGTTTTTAACTGGTATAATGCCTTATCTCTTCAGGATGATGTAACAACTGAATCGTTCGACAGCGGGAAGGCTTAGTTTGCAAAGAAATAACGCTCTCAGGCGAAAAACTAAATTTCAACACTTTTCTTGCTACGTCAATATATGCGTGGGTGCTGCCCAAAAAATCAGTACCCAATATCAAGTCATGTGATAAATTTTCAACAACGCGAAAAAGCATTTTTCATAAATAATTTTCAATTCAAATTTTATCACTGCTACAACATTTGATTTAATCAAACCTCCGTTTTGTAAGGAAAATACGACAGACTCTCCCCTTTTTATTTGTACGGTACTAACCGGCGCTTCACGCATAATTTTATTACACGTTTCATGTTTATGAGACTCAGAAGCACCCGAATCTACAAATGCGGACATGATTAAATTCCCAGTTAGTAATTGAACACACAACAAGACATTCCTATTAAACAAATATGGTGTTTGAAACTGAACCTAATCCCGCAGGTTTCCTTGCAATGGACATTTGAATTGAAGGTGACCATGATTACCACATCGGTAACAAATTACAAATTTCACCTGTTTTTCACCATCGAACATTTATTTTACGTCTGACTGTTCCCCGTTTCCTGGTGCTCCCATCACTTTCTGCCATTTTAGTAAAACGGTTTTCCGTTTTGTGATTTACCCGAAATCAAATTTGGCATTTCTGTTTCGTCTCAACTTGTACGGAATTTCCTTCTCCTTTTTGGGTTTTATAAAAACATTTGCCGTCGTATGGTTTGACCGAAAACAAATTTGACACTGCCTTTTAGGTATTACATCCTTATCCATCCTTTACTTACAAACGCAAGCGGTTAATTACATCTGAGTTACCAACGCTGACAACTCGTGCAGCGTTTGAGGCTTTGTGGCAAATGTAAAGAATTAACGGTTTTTAGGCAACAAGTTAAATAACACAATTTCTACCAAATTTGCTTCCGCACAAGTCAAACACAAAACTACTACCAGTCTAATATTCTTCTTTACAAAATGTTGCATTGATTCTCCAGGACACTGAAATATTTCTAAAATTATCATGCGCTCGTGTGCAATGGCTGCTGGAGTACCTGTTTGCCGCAAAATAGCCTGGAAAAATTTGCTATAGGACATACGATCATTGATGGCTCGCCCTACCACACTCTGCAAGGATTCGGGCACTTTATACATTATGGCAGATTATATTACTGTTATTTCACAGATGTTAAGTTAAACCACTTCGGCCATTTAAACGAGCAGTTTTATTACAGCGCCCAAATTCTAACTACGCACTACCTGGAAAAGATCACCAAGACTTATAGGTATATATTAAAGATTTTTAAAAACGGTAAATGAAGCAAACACCCTCATGTGGACCAGCAACTACTCCTTTTCTCACCAGCCCACGCGTCAGATGGCGCAAGACTTCAGTTCAGTCCACCGGCATGTAGGTTACACCCGCATCGGTGAGTGCTTTCCGCAGGGATTATTTTCCTAAAGTTTGAATCCAGGTAGTACGAACGGATCCTGTAGAAATCATTTTGCGAATTAGTTCGATGCATCCAAACTAGGTTCACTCACTTTACCACTTCAGCAACCCCAAACAATTTTCAATGAATTCAAAATTCCTAAATTGATAACCCCTTTCAACCGATCGCACTGACGAAGCAGAGTGCGCAGTTTTTCTATCTAAATATGGCAGTTTCTGGCAACAAATCCATCTCTGATTCCTCAGGAATATTTTTGATTTTCAAGGAATAGAACTCCCCCTTAGTGTGTCATCAAAGGGTATCATAAAGCTTAGTTTGGGTTTTCACAGTAAAATAAAACGTAGTTATTAAAAAATATATTTTCCCCTTTTCCTGAAGTACAAAAATATAAATTTCCAACATGGGATTACAAAATATATTTAAAAGTTTTAATAAAAAAACATGATTTTAATTTCCGCATTAACACATTTAAATATATATATATAGTTTGTTTTATACAAAGTAATTAAATATTAAGAATACATATATTTTAATAATGATGCAAAGCAACTTCCCCACTTTTTTTTTAAACAGAGGAACAACCGTTCCTTTCCTAATAAAGTCAATGTTCTGCCTCCCTGAACAGGCGATAAACCCAAGCCTTTTACACTAATTTGTCGTCTTCTGGATTAATTTCAGACGTTCACTGAGCGGAAACGCCCCCTGGTGGCGTCGTGGCTGGCGGGCGTCACGTCATGGTGACGCACAGGGTTGGATGGGACAGCAAAGGAAGCTTCGAAGCAGCGCACTAGCGCTCCATACGCCATTAGCCGTCCAGCACTAATGCAGGCAACAGCAGCGAGATGGTTAGTTGAGTGGACCCCATCGCAATAAAGGTAAGCCATGTCCACGACCCTCGTGTAGATACAGCAATCTAAGGCGAGGTGGTTTTAGGCGAAATTTGATGTCCGTAGGCCGTCACAAAATACCTTGATTTAACTCTACTGCATGAATACAAAACAGCTCATTTTGCAAGACATGGAAAATAATAGATAGAATTAAAATCTATATTCTGTGGAAACATTTTCAACATACTACGGCCACGTATACGAATATTCTGAAATTATTTCTAGTATAACCGTGTTTAGGCAAATTCTACGACGGACATACAAAACCAAACACATATCATGCCACTACCAGCCGTAGCAGTCAGAAATTAGAAGTACAACATGAAGAAAATGCAACATTATATAGCTTTCTTGCGCTTAGTAATAACCTTGAAATAAAATTTACTTACGCCTTGTCCATGTTCACTGAAACCAACAATATTCCATCGTTTTTTCGAGGATAATACTCCTTCCTCCTGGAGATGTGACAACGAACTTGAACAACACGGGCACATCCTGTTAATTGCCAGGAGATTTTTTTGGTGCTAGATTTCATGTTTCATTGGTAAGGAAGGCAGTTGTCGAATTTAAATGGACTGAACAGTGTGTTTCTCAAACATTTCAAAGTGGTAGCTGCTTGACAGATCTCTTTCAGGGCTTCGGTGACCAAGCGGTTAGCACGCCGGTCAATGGGCCATGGTGATACTGGTTGAACTGCCGGCAGAGTCACACCGTTGGCATGTTGTAATTTGGCGGAAATTTCTTGGTAGCCACACTTTATGGAATACGGGCGTCTACGGTACCCCCACAAAATATCTGTTCTCGGCAGTCACAGATAAGAAGTTTTTTGACACGTGTTGTACTTAAGAGGGAACTTTTCCTGCCACATTGAATTCTTTATTTTTCTAGCTTGTACACATTTTTTTTAAAAAGAACATTTCAAAAGTGCCTTTATACACAACTAGCTATTTACCTTACACAGCATTACAGACATACCAACTGAACTAAGAAATCGTATTTGTGTAACAATATTGATTTTGCCTGATTTTCGGCAGAATTAAATTTTTGACATAATTGTGAGTTCGTAGTACTCTTGTATTGTCTGTACTGCAGTGTAACGTCAACAGTTAGTTGTGTTTAGGAGACTTTCACAATATCTTTTTTTTTTAAACATAAACATGATAGAATAACCAAGACTATAATAGGGAGGGGAATGTTTCCCCTTAAGCCAGCATAAAATCTCTATAGTTATCACAATCAATGAATTGTGGGGTGTTTGTTCAGCTATATATTAAGCATTAATAACCTAGAACAGTAGCACGGTTTACGAATCAGGCATCCTATCGGAAAATCGGTGGTTTTTAAACCTCGCAGTGTACAGTATTAGTCATAAATAAAATGCTTGTGTGTTATGTGCACAATTGTGTACACTAGGTTCTGAATGAATAAAATAAGAACTTCCTGGATAACGTACTAGTAAAGTATTACTATTTATAAGTAAAGTAACGAAATAATTTAAATATTTCTTCATTTGTTACAATTATGTCCATAATATAGAAGAACGTGTTTGTTAAAAAGATGCCTGCTTCCGAGAAACAGAAAAAAAATGTAATGAATCTCCGTGTTTCACAACCAGGTCTGTAAAATGCACGCTTTGTTTGTTATTAATGCGTTTCAGCCGGGTCAAACGTGACACCCCCCGTTCGCATGGATGCGTACTGTTGTGTGTTAAACTGATCATCCGTTGATGTGCTACACGAAGATGCTGTAGCCAGTGACGAACGGTGATGATAGAATTCAAACCACAGTCCGAAACCAATGTGAGTGACGGATAAACGCGTTTGAAACGTATTTTCGATCAATCGCAGCTACCAGCAAGGTCGCACGCTCGCCACTTGAGCAGCCAGAAGGCATTACAGAACCATCGCGTGTTCTCGAATTTGCTTATCACAGTTGTCGTTACATTTTTCTCAGTAACTAGAGCATTCTACTTGTACAGTCTGTACTGTTTTCGTTCAAAACATTCCGTTTTAGAAGTCCTTAAATGTATTTGAGTTATGCGAAGTAGTATATTTGCAGTCACTGAAACTGATGTTTTCGAGTGACCGAAGTGAAACAAAATGTTCTGAAAATAAAACACTTTGAATTATAGATGAACCAAGGTCGATAGCAACGAAAGCATTATTACACATAAATATCCTCAATTTGCAACTTTTCGCCTTCTTACATTCTGAGGGTATTTCACATTCTTATAACACGATTAAAAGCAGTTGAACAGAAATACGTAGTCAAAAATAATTTAAAGGCTTTATGTAATTTAAAACTTATTTCAGAATTGCACATTAAAATTTTGGCAAAAAATATTTCAGTTATTCGATTATGAAGTTATCGATCAGAAAAGTGGCTAGTCTACAAATACAGTTTAACTCATGACTGTGTTAAATATAAAGTCTATAGCAAATCTTAAAATAAATTGTACTTATTTTCACAAAACTTTTTGGATAGGCTAATTTTACTGAAGTCTGATGGAATTTTTCTTACATTAGTTGTGAGAATTGGTACATTTGTTTCAGTTTCTGGTAATTTTTAAAAGCTTTTGAAGTTTTGCCATCTATTAATGACGGTTTTTGCTACGTTTCGTTTTTACGGTACAGGTCTAAATGGTGTGAACGCACCAACTGTAACAAGGACAGTAATTTTCTAACTACAGTGATGGAGAACGCTTTGTATAACCTCGGCAGTGTTCGTCGCCTATAGACGGAGCTATTGGGAATATGGGGAGCTCCCTTATTTTATTATTACAGAATTCAGTTCCAGTTTTTATTATTAAGGACCGTGATTCCGTGTATTGGCTGTTCACGATAAACTAAGCAGTTTTGAAAGCCTTTCTTAAGATTGACTTATATGCAAATTTTGTATTCTTCCACTTTATGTAGAGTTATCATAGCCATCAGCCTGAGCACCTTATTCATGCGTCAGTCAAATTAAATAGTGAAATTATTACATATGTAGATATGCTACAAATATGTTAATTCTTAGAGTTATATGCATTAAAAAAAAGCCAAATAAATAATTTCAGCATTCGTAAATGTTTAACTAACATTTTTTAATCTGTATCAAAATGTGGAACTACTTTCTCTAAGTCGTTACCAACCTTATTGCGCGCAAGTCAGTCAATACGGCTGTTACGATCTGTTAAAGTAGTGACAGTGTTTTTTTTTCAAGTTTGAATTCAAAAGTGCTCAGTTAACCGTGAACAACCTTTATCAACTGTCCATTTCAATTNTAATCTGTATCAAAATGTGGAACTACTTTCTCTAAGTCGTTACCAACCTTATTGCGCGCAAGTCAGTCAATACGGCTGTTACGATCTGTTAAAGTAGTGAGAGTGTTTTTTTTTCAAGTTTGAATTCAAAAGTGCTCAGTTAACCGTGAACAACCTTTATCAACTGTCCATTTCAATNAGTGTTTTTTTTTCAAGTTTGAATTCAAAAGTGCTCAGTTAACCGTGAACAACCTTTATCAACTGTCCATTTCAATTAAACATTTCCGAAAATCTTACTGTGAATATAAGGAATTGTTTGACAGTATACTAATGAGTTTCACATATCCGGCGGTGCTGCTAGTCGTGGCGCAATAATAAACTGCAGGGAAAAGAAGGAAAGGGTAGGAGCGCTGAATGCTGACTTTGAGTTTAAAACATCTACTTCTACCTATTGCACAAGTTACCGCTTCCCGTCTTAGGGATCCATATACAGAAGTTGCGCAGGTCAATAATGCTTTCAACTTCACAAAGCAGAAAAACAGCATCCAGCAAGAGTAGACGACACATGGCAGATTACATTGGTTTTCCGAACTATTCCTTATGTTGATAAATGGCTGCTGCCAATAACTCTAAGTAAAAACGCTCTTTATTTGTACAGGGGTACAAAAGTGTGTTCATGTGGAAAACATTCACATAAAAAAGTATTCTTTTAAGCACAGAAGAAAAAGATTTATTTCAAGCGAAAAATATTTATATATTTTTTTCACTGTAGCTATCACAAGTTTCCATTTGTTAAAAATCATGTCTTTATCTTATGTTGATATGGTATCCTTAACCTTATCGAACCAACAATACTTACAGCACTGTCGTAAACATCTGCAATTTAATAAATCTGCAGGTGTATTAGTATTATTTCTCTGGGTGTTTGTTTTCCATGGTGTGTTGCAGTATGAATATTCTAGGGTTGGCAAGATGATAACANAGTATTATTTCTCTGGGTGTTTGTTTTCCATGGTGTGTTGCAGTATGAATATTCTAGGGTTGGCAAGATGATAACATTTACTTTGTAGATTTCAGTAACTCAGCATGTAAAGTTTTAAAACATATTCCACAAACAGTAAACATAGATGTAGGCTTGCTGGCTCACAACATACAGGTACAAAACATTTTCGTGATATCAGTCCATGACCATGACCATGTTAGTTNGTAGGCTTGCTGGCTCACAACATACAGGTACAAAACATTTTCGTGATATCAGTCCATGACCATGACCATGTTAGTTTGATTCTATTATATTAGTTTTAAGTAATATATACATGTAAGTTTTTGCTTTGTTTATTTTATATTATTTTTGCAGTATTTAATATTATTTGTTAAAGTAATTCAGATTTGGATATTCTTTATATTACATCCACTATGTGTACATTACTATTCCTAAAGTTGTTACAGAAAAATTGCTGTTTCCAAAGTGTGAATTTTACTGCTTATCGTTTGATTGTCAAGCCATGATTTTCTAAAACAATAAAAAGTTCGTCAAATTTATTAGAGTTGTAGTGTTTTTAGAGAAGATAACTTTTTGTTAGGTTGGATCACACTTTGAACATGTCTGCTTTCTATCGTTATTTCCGGTAGCGGTGATGTTGTGGTTAGACTATTCGCCTTCCACCTAGGTTAGACGGACTCGAATCCCGGTAGGGTTGCTTCCAGATATTCGTATGAGTGACTCGTGCCGGAAAATGCCGCTGATCAGCGCTTTTTCTCGGCGATCTACCGTTTCCCTCGCCCTTGCATTCCGACGCGAGTAAGAATTCTCACGAGTAGCGGCAGCATTCCCTAATACATTTTGTTGACTGTCTTGAACTAAAGAAAATCGTGTTTATTTTCAATTGTATCAGACACGCATTGCAATATGTCTGAATTAATGTTTCAGAAGAGTGTTTTAAAAAAAAAGCATATCAGGATTATTTATTTGCACATAAAGTCCGGTGTTACCCATTCTATTTGATTCTTGTATTTCCTGCCAATGGAAGGTATTGTCAAGTAAAAAAAAAAACCATGATTATAGAAGTTAAGCTAATCGCCTTACTCTGCAGTAGTTACATGAAATTCGAAATGCCGACTTAAAACTTAGTTACGAATAGCGTAATATAAACTTTAAAATATCTTAACGCTCCTACTTTTTACAACAAGGTACCAAAAACCACGTAGTAAAATTAAGCACAAAAATATAGCACTCATAAATTGTAAATTTCCTATACCCAAAAATGTTAGGTTCATACCCTTAAATTGAAATTATGACTGGTAAAAATAGAATTCCAGTACAAAAATTAAGTCGAGCCTAAGGCTGTTTCTCAATTGTCAGTACATACTTGGTACGTATATACATATTTGTACTTGTGGTTGTGTGTACTTACCCTAACTATTAGGACGTGTTTTTTCTGGTTGTACTTGACTCGTCGCCCAACCTGCCGTAAATAACACGAACTACTAAAAAGTAAACACTTTGTTTTGTCATTCTGAGCCAACAACTCTATGGTTTTTGCTTTGAATAAACTTTTTGTGTTCTATGTTGGTTGTCTTTGGTTGCTTTTATGTCTATGGTGTTGTTGCAAAAAAATTGCAATAATGCATTTGTCATGTGTAACAGTTAGGTTATTATAAACGCAGAAATAATGTTGCACATTGGTTGCTTCGTANAATGCATTTGTCATGTGTAACAGTTAGGTTATTATAAACGCAGAAATAATGTTGCACATTGGTTGCTTCGTAGAGAATTAAGATTTCGGGTAAATAGAAAGAACCACAATAAGTTCCCATCATAGGTTATGTGTGTGACGTTTGAAAACAAATACAGCGACCGCCGCAAGTACGAAAATTCACCCAGCAAGTAAGCAACATCGTGTACTTGGTAAGTACAGACTCTGTGTGTACTATACTAGGAATTGGGATGGCACTAGTATATTCATAGTGACGTCACAGGCGGGACGAAGTATCGACATATATATAATTGAAGGGAATTGGGATGCAGCCTTAATAACAACGCACGGTGGAACAACTATTAAGTGTTGAAAGCGGGCATGAGTCGATATTTTGCCCCTCATAGCGATTTATAGGCACATCGTGCTAACAAATGTGGCTTCGTGTTTAAACCACTTTACAGCAAATAACTTATTGCAGTTCTCATAAAGTTATAATAAACATATTTTTAGTAAGAGTTTGAGCAGTGTTTCACAGTAAAGTAACTTGATTTCTAATTTCATTTTTGTATGAAGATCGCTCCTACATCTTTTTAAACATCGTAATTATAATTGAATCCACAGAAAAAATCCTACATTTCTGTGCGCCGTAATTAAAAGACAACCTACAAATCATAACTTGCATAACTGTACATTGAAGTTGGTTACTATTTCAGTTCTCTTACTAATGTGGAAACTATGTATCCTGTTATTCGTGTCGAGCTATAATTATAGGGCGCTCGTGATTTACCTTGAAATGTTTTTAGCCTACTTTCCAAACGACGGCAGGCTTATTAGATCACTTTCCTGTCTGTGTGTCTTTGTGTGTGTGAATGTGTGTTTATGTATGTGTGTATCTATGTGTATGTGTGTGCGTATCTATGTTGTGTGTGTGAGCGTGTACCCCCCTTAAAATGTTTGAACGCTTCAACCGATTTTAACCAAACTTGGTACACATATGATAGGACACCTGACATTTATAGTCTTCGACCACGTCAGACACTTACTTTCAAAATGACGGCCATTTGAAAATTTGGGTGATATGTCATATCTCGAGAACCATTCAACCGATTTAAACCAAATGTTGTGTGCTGGCAGAACATTGTGTAGACTTAAAATTTCGAGATGTGTATTGTTGTTAGTCCACCATTTCAGAAATAACACCAATGAAATAAATTGATATTTGACTTTAAAACTCTAAAATTATCAACCAATTCTCACACCATTCGGCATGTAAGTAATACTATGGTAGGTCAAGTAAACTTAAGTGATTAGACGTTATTAGTTATTTATTTTCAAAATAGCTGGCATGAAAATTGTTTAAGTTTACTTACAATATATGCCAAATCGTTTAACTTATTTCGACCAAATCTTGTATAATGAAAGTATCTATTACAAGCACCATATACAGAATGTTCACGAACAAATGATAACCAACACCAGAATGAGGTTTAAACATTGAGCTTATTTCATTAAGGAACCAATAGTCTAACGTCCATAGTTAACCCGCTAATGGCAGTGGCAATGTGCAAGAGCGGGTAGGCAGTGCAATTAAATAACAGTTGATTTATACATTTGGGCGGAAGGTATGGGGACAGAGTGTATGTTAGATGTCTCTGTTCAAAGTGTCTGTCCGCCACCGTCGGCCACACAGGCGGTGCAGCGCTGAAGCATGTTGCGACGCGCATGTGCAGAGGTATCCGGCGTAATGAGCTCATCCCCCGTGTCAAGTGGTGTGGCTTACACCATCATTTTATGAGACCCCACAGCCAGAATTCAGGTGGTGTGATGTGAGGTGAGCGTGGTGGCCATGCTATGCGGCCTCTCCTACTCATCCACCGGTTCGGGAAGTCCATGTGCAGGTGCCGGCGAACCGCAATAGCGAAATGAGGAGGGGCCGCGTCCTGCTGACACCACATCGCCTCACGAGCATCTAGAGGAACTTCCTCCAAGTATTCCGGTAACACGTCCTGCACGAACTGTAGTTACGTAGCACCTCCGAGACTGCGACCGTGCGGTACTGAGCGGTGTTATCAGGCTCGCAGATTCGCGCACAGGCTGGTTACAATGCAATGTAACAAGGTTGCATATGCACCCTTGCACATTGCCATGACCATTAGTATGTTAACTATGGCCGTTAGATTATTGGTTCCTTAACATAATATGCTCAATTTATACTTATCTACCCCACTCTGGTGTTTATTATCATTTGTTAGTGAAAATCCGGTATACCAACAAATAACCACTTCGGTTGGTCATTTTTGAAGATAGATCTGTACGATTAAATTAAGTTATTATGTCATAACTCGGTAAGTAATTAACCGATTCCTACCATATTTGGCAAGCAACTAGTATTGATACAGATGATGTTAAGTGATATATTTTAAACATGTTAGACACTTATTTTAAAAATGGCTGCCATATAGCCATTTAGCTTAGCATGCTATATCATCGAAACCATCTTACCAATTTCAACTAAACTGTGTATGGTGGCAGTAACTATTACAACTATCAAATTTGTGTATGCAGAGCCTCATTTCTCTGCCATTTTTTTCAGATAGCCCTACCAATAAAAATGAATTAATGTCGCATCTCGGGAAACAAATAACTCATTATTACAAAATTTGGCGAAGATGTACTGTGGTAGACCATAATAATAAATATTTTTTTTAAGTAGGGAACACTTATTTTGAAGATGGCGGCTATATAATAGATTTAGTTTTTTGGGCGAAATCTACGAAACTGTGAAAGCTTATATACTTTAACTTAATTTTATATATTGGCAGTAAACTATCATCGAAATTGCAACTACGTTATATTTTTGTCCTCTATTTATGACGATCGCCACATGAAGATTATGGAGGTTTTATGCCATGTCTCGAGAACCAATCAAACGATTCCTACCAAGTGTTACACTTGACCATTTCAAATTAATTTGTACCAAATAGTGCACATCATTAATACTACATTTAAACTGTCATGATTTAAAGTCTCAGAAAACGATTTTCAAAATTGCAGATTCATAGATTTTTAGGTAAGTTTGACATATACCAATATTAAAAGATTTAAACAAATTGAACCAAAATTAGTATGTAGATGGCTTATATTATAATCATCGTATATAGAGCCTCTTTTTGGCAATTTTGTACTACAGAATAAAATAAGGAAATAAATTTTTTTTATGTCATATCTCTGGACCAAACAACCGATTTCCATCAAATTCTTCATACAAGTAGCGCTACGGTAGGCTATGTAAACTTAAATTTTTTATGTCACTCCGTCACTTATTTTCAAAATAAAGAGCCATTAAATATGTAAGTTAGTAAACCCTATCACCCTAAACATTAGACTGATTAAATCCGAATTTGATGCTCCGAATCAGACCTCTGTAATGCAGTGGACTGCACGCTAGCTTATGAAACGAGGTTTTCTGAATTCAAGTCTCGTGTAAGGCATGTGTGTATTCGTATTTGTTTCGCTACTGTTGCATAAGTTTCTGGTTTATTTTGTAAAATTATTGCTATCAATGCGAAGTCAAGTCCTTCTTACCAACTCAGTTTTTAAGAAATTAATTAACAATAATAGCACACATGTTGAGGAAAGTAGGCTCGTTAGTTATATCAATAACTTCTTGTTATACATGTATTTGCTCTATTTGCCTTTGCCAAAATACGTTGGCACTTAAAAGCTTGCCCCTTAAAAAAATTTTTCCCCCGGAAATCGCGAAAAACAGTTAAACTTGATATTAGTAGCAAAATGTGCCTCCCTTATAGTTTATTTGCAGTAAAGCTATTTATTTTAAAAAATATTTACAACAAAGGAGATTGACGCAAAACACAGTTACAAGAATGCCCGGCGTATCTGAGTTTGTGAGGGTTGGAGGTCTTAATAAAAATTTAATAACCAAATTTGATTTTAGTTTATTTGCACCGTTATTATTTACAGCATTGATCTGTCTATCTACGTTATTACTCATTTTATTTCTCAATGAGCGCAATATTCGATGTATATTTTACTCTACTTAGCGTCTTTCTTAATGTCTCGGTGTATAGTCGGTTCACGACTGGAAGAGACTTTCTTGAAGCCCCGCTAAATATCTACTTTCAATCCCATTTCGTATCCTTCCGCCAAAGGTAAACAAACATTGCCATGTGACTGCCATGTGGCAGTCACATGGCAATGTTTACATTCCACTGTGTGTGTAGATGTGTTCGTACATGCACGTACCCATTTTAAAAGTCATGTATATATTATGAATGGATATTCCACAAGCGTAAAGTTTTTAATCTTGAGAATTTCCCACAAAAGAATATGCGATGCCAGCGAAAAACATTTCATTCTATAAACCCAAAATGCTAGTATTTTGATAAATCGATAGTTGTTGTCTATTTGCAATCGATTGTTAGTGACTTTCGATAAATTCCCGTTCATCGAAGGCAAGATCATCAGTATTGATTGAAATTGCTACATACGTTAAAATTGCGTGGTGGTTGAGTAGGATGTTTCGCGCAATTGTAAAACGTTTTTTAAAAATGGTTGTGACGGTTTTCGACAGGACGGCAGAGTTTGCGAGTGAAGGATTCTACGTCTTCGACAATGTGAAAACAATTCTTATGTGCAAATACTGCAACGTTAGAATAGAGTGGCAAAGGAAAAGACACGTGCACGAAACACATAAAAACAAAATAAGTTAGAACTGAAAGTGAGCACAAATTAAAATCATACGTTATTAAAAACCAAATAATAAATAGCGGATATTAGTAAAACAAGACAAATAAATGAATTATTATAGGTTAAACGAGATAATCGCACAAATTCTCTGGCACGTGTGTCAACAACACAAGGACTACAAAGGTTAGTAAACAAATGGCCGTGTTACTTTCACATGGGGCGTGATCATGTGAGTATGCGAGAAACGCTATAATCTAAATATGTTAGCATCACGTCATTAATAATTGTCATAATAAGATACAAATATTTTCGACACCCATTTATAAGTGATAAATTAACAATTACGTTAAAACTTTAGAACTATTTCTTCTCTTTGTTCTGGCAACCTAACGGCATAACTTTATCCGCGCTCGCCGCTGTTTGTAATGTTATAGGCATGTCGCTAACGGCTAGGGTGTTTTTTCGAAGGTTGATTTTCAAAAATTTCTTCCAGTCGTGAACCGACTATAGTGTCCTTCACTCACGCACCCAGACAAATAGTCCAGCCTGACTGCCGCACTCTTCACCGCTTGATACTCGCAGTCGCAGACTTTCCTTCCGCTGGTCACTTTCCTCGCTACTCGTCGTCTATCGCTGAGACTCAGCCATTCATCATTTCAACTACTCTAAACCATTAGAAAATTCTTCAGATAAATACAGAATATCAATACAACCAAGGTGAGTAGCGCGCGCTGCAAAAGTAGTATCGTATCGGCTCGCTTTTGGGTAATAGAAACGTGGCTCTTGGTTTAGCGCGCGCCTGTAATTCAAAACATTACATTGACATACCCCCGCTCCTATCATATAACTGCTGTCCTTCACTTCAACTCGCTTGCGTGGGATGGGAAGCATTGAGAGAGCAATAATACTTTTGTGCAGGAAGAGTTCACCTTGAATTGGTTCGCCATTTTCGAAATTTTTCATAGAAATTTGAAACTATTTGATTTGGTCCTCGAGTACTTCTGCTACTAATTAACTTTGACACATTTATGCAGGAAGTGCAAGTGCAAAATTATGTATTGATGGTGATGGAGTACGAGGAACTTAAACATCCAAGTAAATAGCGCGTGGGACACTATTTTACTGTTTACGAAATTCACAGGATTTTGGAAGTCTGTAATAAACTAAAATTACGAAAGGCATTGCAAAGGTATTGCTTTATGCAAACGTCTTGAATTAATATTGTTAAAATTTCTCAAAGTTCGCAGGCATAACCAGGTTCTTTAAGGGATGAAGGTCTTAATTAAATAAAAGTGATAATTCTAACTTCCTAATTTATTTACAGTAACTACAAAGAAAATACTCTCTACTCAATAGCTCACAATAAATTTCTATCACTGGTTATTTACAATTAATCAATTTAATCAATACAACCAAATTAATAAATGTAATCAAATATTCCAATAAACAATGTAAAAAAACTTTTTGAATTATTTTATAAATAATATGTTCATATTTGAAAGTTCCAATTTCTACAATAAAGTCTATATCACATCTTTATGCAGCCTCACATTCGTTCCGTTCAGATTTCACAATTCCGAAATTTTCTAGAGATCTCCGAGCGCCCTCATAAACAGTTGGCCCACTACTGGTCGAGTATCACGCCCTCTCGTCCATTCACACCACAAACACCTCGTCTGTCATCGTCTCGTACCTACCGCAGTTATCCATCCCTTTCTCCAATGTCCCTCGCTGCAACCGGCTTCGCCCGATTGCCGAAAGAGTCAAAGACTTGAGAAGTTGAACAAGAATGTAATGTTAATATTGTCTCTTGGCGCAACGCGGCATTTGGAGAAGTTTCTGAGAGCTGGCCCAACACTATTATTATAGCCGTGGCTGGAGGATTAACAACCGTCTTCGTGGGAACCATTTGGTTGAAGTGTAGTGGCGGGCGAAGTCGGGTGCAAGCGTGGGACATCAGCGGAGTAGGACGGCGTTGGAGGTTGCAAGACGGCGGCAGACGAGTGTTTTAAGCGGCGTGGACAGACGAGAGGCTATGTACTCGACGACGGGCAACTGGGCATGGGGGCGCTTGGAGATCTCTAGAACATTTCTGACTGGTGAAATATGAAATGAACTAAGGTGGGACTCTAAACACATGTGATAAGTACTTTATTGTTATATTGGAACTTGTGATACGAACTTTACTGTTATACTGACAAATATACACATATTATTTACAAAATAATTCAATAGGTTTAGGTACTCCGTTCATTGGGACCGTTTTTATTAAGTGTAAATAGAAAGTGATAGCAATTAATTGTTAGTTATTGAGTCCAGGCTATTTTCTTTGTAGTTATTGTTGATAGATTAGAAAATTATAATTTACTCTTTTACTCAGTTAAGACCTCCATCTCTTTAAGAGCCTGGTTAAGCCCAGAGACTTTGAGAAATTGAAACAATATTCTTCTAGACTAATATATTTCTGTCCAGCTATCTCTAAAGACGTCAATTTGTATAGTTCATTATGACGTAATATATTACACTGAAGCCACTTATAATGGTGACCCAAGTTAGGTTCACCGTGGCTTTCGGGATACGGTGCTTCTTAACTTCCCAAAAAGTATAAAAAATTTTAATTAATTAATGTACTCAAATAAAATTATAACTAATGGAAAAACATTTATAAGTTATTATTTGAAAATATTTTTGAAAAATTGGCAGGTAAAGTGAAAAAGTATTCAGAACATTACCACCCTGTAAAATGTTTTATTTGTAACGTTAAACAATTAATTTTTTTGTAATTTTTTAAATTAATTAACTTGTTGAAATTATACAAAAGAATTTATTTTCCAGATTATGGTGCAATTATTATGTAATTAGGATTGTTGTAATTGGGCCGTTTATTAAAGTACTAATGGACGGAAAATTTTTTTTTGGAGTGGGGGTAAAATGGCTATTTTATCCCATCCACAAGATTGGAGGGGGAGGTTACAATNCAACAATTAATTTTTTTGTAATTTTTTAAATTAATTAACTTGTTGAAATTATACAAAAGAATTTATTTTCCAGATTATGGTGCAATTATTATGTAATTAGGATTGTTGTAATTGGGCCGTTTATTAAAGTACTAATAAACGGAAAATTTTTTTTTGGAGTGGGGGTAAAATGGCTATTTTATCCCATCCACAAGATTGGAGGGGGAGGTTACAATGTACCTCTGTACCACCCTGTTCGTGCGCCCATGTGCGTGTTTGCATAAGTGATGGAACACAACTGTATTAGGATCGGACACACTATTAAGCCTTGATAAAAGACTTGAATTATCTCTTGCCTTGAATTATCTCATAAATTGCATCCTTTTTCGTTGCAATATGAAATTATAGTCTGAGAGAAGTAGTCTATTAAAAAGGGAGAAAAACTAATTTTTGAAAATGAATAATACTGTTTACAAGAATTCTGAATTAATTTTTTACACACTTTTATATTCGAACCAAATTATGGCTTTAGGTTACATTCAAAATATTTATAGTATTATAAACATACCAAGAATAATATTTCTTGGCAACGCCTTACGTAGTTTGTTCTGATTTGAGTTTTAACATTTGAGATAAAATGTTTAATTCAATAAGCCTAGCGAGATATTACACCCTTACAATAGCTCAACAAAGTCTCGGGTATTAAAGCAATTTCAATCTGCCACTCCTGTGATTCCAATCCTTATTTAAGTTGAAACAAGACAATATGCGAAAATAACTTTTGAAATTTGTACGGATCAAGTTTTTAAGTCGAAATTCTCAAATTTACATTATAAATAATGGTAAATGTTGTTTTTAAAATAATTAAATATTTTTATTAAGTTATCTTCGACAACATGTCACGACACTATTGAATATCCTCAAAATCTAGAAAAAGATCTTGTCTCTTAAAGTGCCCTAAGAAGACTCGTTAGTGACGGAGATCTTTCGTTTCGCCTTCCTAGACCTGCCTATGGTAACTGTTGCAAGAGAAGTTTGTTTTTGCTTAAAACTACACCTTCTCGTTACTCGCACATGGCCGATAGATACTTAGCGAACGCTCACAAGAAAACTTGAAGTTACCCATTACAAGTGGAGTGATGTTAACTTCATAACTACGTTTAAGATACAGATATGTGAACAAGATGACTATTCAATAAATTCAACTTGCTCAACGATACAACCAACGCCTTCAGGATAACGCTAGCTATAATGACAACTACTTTTGAAGATATTTTATAAGTTTTCTGTAAGGCAGCGTTTTACAAATACCTTAGACGCATAGATTTGGCAGTGTTGTTGGTATTTTTCTAAAATATTTTTTCCTAATCATTTTTCCAAATTAAACTTTAATAATTAATTAACTTGTTCTTGTAGCGAGAATATCTAGGGGAAACTTGTTTGTGTTGATAATTGCGAGATAGTAGCACTGAGCCCGTGGCCGCATTCGTTGTTGTATCGTGGTTCCTTTATGCAGCTTTCTTCAGAAAAAATATACTCATTAAATATATTCGATACGCCTTAAATTTTGCGGAGACACGAAAGAGCCTTGTATGTCTAATCCTCAACACATTGTATTGCGATTTTTTTCGTTTAGTGAATTAATTATTTTTAATGCCATCCATAAGGGTGACATTTTCTTTAAACCGTCATTCATAAAAAAGAAATATTAAAAGCTGTTCACTATTAAAGTGAGTATTTTAGAAATCAACCTTTGAAAAATATCACTTTCTCTACCTACATATATTTTTACGTGGACACTGACTGCCATAAAGCCAGAAAATTTTGTTAACGATATAGGGAAAGTAGTTCAATGTCTTAACGTTGAATAAAATGTGTAGTGTAAATATCTGTGAAAACTAAAGTGATTCCTTTTGCTTTCTTATGCTTAAAGGTGCAAAACTTGGCATGTTAGTAAAATATTTAATTTTTTCTAATAATTTCACAGTTTAATTTAATTGACACATGAATAAAGTGATTGGGCAATGTTAATATTGTATATGACTGAAGAATACACAACGTTCATGCACGTAGATCTTAAGCAGGGTAGGTAGGTAGAGCTAAACGTGTCTTAGTAAGCCAGATCATTAAAGACGGAAATTAAGCAGGGTTTTCAGAAGTACTCAGTTTACCATGAACAGCCTATACCATGTTTTATACAGAAAGTTTCTAAATTCGGCCGACTAACCTAGGCTGCAGGTTAATCGCGGAAAAAAAGATGGATAAATTAAAACATGGTCTAAAGAGTATTCCAAGGGTGCTACATATTTTTTAAGTTGGACGTGAAGCATAAGTTTATTACAAATACTGGAGATGGAACACGTAGTAATATATAATGTGTAAATTATTTTGTGTCCCGTGGGTTAGTAATAAATCTTTTCAAACCCAATAATGCTACAGCCTCATAGAGATTAAGTCGAAAGAAGGGTAGTAACCGTGATTATTATCATGAAATAAATTGATAACAGCGACAGATAGGTGTTGTGGTGTTTATAGATCTTTGTTCCGTTACAAATTATACCGACATTCTATGTTCCATTTTAAAAATTTTCTCCGATATTTGTAATAAACTAAGCAGTGATTCAGGTCCAACTACAAAGATGTGTACTGCCATTAGGATCAACTTTAGACCGTGAGTCGTAAAAATGTTTTATTATTTTTCCGGGGCTGTAGTGGTGTAGTGTTCAGACTACTCACCTCCCACCTAGGCGAACTGGGTCCAATTCCCGGCGGAGTCACTCCCGGATTTTCGTATGTGGGAATCGTGCCGGACGATGCTGTGGTTCGGCAGGTTTTCTCGGGGATATTCCTTTCCCCCGCCCTTTCATTACGGCGCTGTGCAATACTCACCTCATTTCACCCTCGTCGGCTCTCAAAACCTCGATCTCCTCACTCTCTCCTTTTTCCGTGAACATCCTACAGTATAAGTTTATCGGTCTAGTTCAGATACATCTTTCATAAAGACATTCGAATGTTACGGCTATATACTGTCTCACAGAATTCCATTTCGTTTCGTAAATCGTCTTACGCTGTTAATGTTTTCAATGAATAGCGTGTGCGTTAAGCCTCTGTCTCACTGTCAAATTTTCGCCTTCAACATTTAACAAGACTAAAAAAAGTTGGAGCCCTAGGTACACAAAATAGCACCTAATAGCATATCTCTATGCCGTCCAAATTACGCCACTGCACCCTCTAATCACTTCGAGGCGAACCTCACTAACAAAAGAAATCTGTTATGCCTCCGCGCATGGCCTTTGATGCTAGATTGTCCGAGCGAGGCATTAGAGGAAGAGAGCTGCGATGTATAGATGTAGTCTCCGGGAGTGCTCAATTTACTCTACGACGCCCATCTACCCCAGTTCCACCCTCACTCCTCCTTTCATTGTTCTGCAGTATTTCTACTTTTTGGAGCGAAAAAACAGGGAGAAGGAAGGAAGGCAAAAAGGAAAGAGAATAAACTGTGGGGGCATCCTTCGTCCGGCTAAGAATTCCCAGTTAAATCCGGCACAGATGATCTCCTACGCATAGGACATAAATTAACGATAAACCTTTTTATTGTACTTTACAAGCTCATAGAAGCCAATATAGACATAAAAAATAAGGAAAATACTACAAAACTGTTTTTATAAACATTTCGAACAAATATTTCACAAGAGTGATGTATCTCTGTCGAGAAATTTCTTGCGCCTTAAATATATACCACATAGTTGCAGCGCAAAATACTAAACGAAATACATGTATATATTTGGCAAAATATTTGCAAACAACGTTGGCAAAAACGGTTACCCAGGAGTGGGCTTTCTTAGTTTTTCAATTTTCAATGTTGGCTTCGAGGTCGCGGTTGATGTACTGGCTATAGCAGTCGCCTCCCTCCAAGGCTAACCGGGTTGTAATAAACTTTGCTAAATTTACTTGTTTAAATGTATATTTTAAATCTTTTAGTAAGAGTCTAATTTCAACCAAAACCGTACTTCCATTATTTATACTTTAGAAAGTACATTTTTCACAACAAAAATAATTAAAAATTATTTGTCAAGCAAGACGGTACAATAATTACCCTACCTGTGTTTCATAAAATTATCAATCACCTTTACAATTTTTTTTCATATATAGTTTTTGCAAATCCTTTCCAAACACGAAACGTATTTATTTTAAAACTAAAATGGACAAATAAAATCAGTTAATAATCTTTTCATCACTATCAAGAATTGTTTTATATACACACATTGTAATTACTATGCTTGCCAAACTTCACGAAGGTTTTGTTGCAAATTGCGCTTTCTGAAGAATCCAGCACTGAAATACGCTAAGTATTAATTACAAATAGACGCTTAAAAGTTTATTTTTATACACATTTAAATAAGTAAACTCTAACAGAATATTTTACAGTATTGCAAAATATATTGATTTTTCTTTAGTATCCAACATAAATCGTACTTTTTGACACCTTCGTTACTGTGTGTGTTAATTTTTAATGAGTGCAGCGTGTTGGCACCATTGGAAGGAATTCTACCTTTACCTTAAGGATTTCGTCTTCCAGGACGTATTTTGCGTGTCCGAAACCTAAAACCGTTGTAGTGCTAAGAGTAATTCAGACAAGCGTATTAGATTGCTAGTCTCATTGCTATCAAGTAGTCTTGTTGACATTTAAAGCTATGTTTTTGCACAAAAATGATCGTACGTTGGAAAGATGTAGCAGGGTAGCTATCTACATCCGGGATGAGTTGGAAGCTACTCTCCTTTTTTATGTACAGCGTATACCGGACATTTATAGTTTCGGAATACTAGCATATTATCATTATTATTATAATGGGTGACTTGAATGTCTATCTGCTGAAAGTTACTAGTGATTCAGAATACAAAACTGATCTAATAATAGTTTATCATTTAGACATTGTGTCGTTCTAGAACTAATGATTACATCCAAAAGCGACAAAATATTAAATCATGCTGCTCCAGAGTGGTCCCACCACGACATCATTTGCCTAACATATTCTTTAGGTTCACCAAACTTTGCACCAAAAACATTACATAAAGATATCTATTCCGAATTAACACAATTGAATATTTAGCAGCAGTATAAGTAATTCCCCGCAGAATGTGGAAGTCGCTGAAACCGTAGATGAAAATGTAACCATCTTGAACATCATTTTATTTAACTTTGATAAGACCATCGCACCTGTACGTACTAACTCCGTATGCCGGAGAAAGTCTGGAGAGATACCTCCTTTTAAAGAAAGGCCGGGAGGTGAGCGGCAACCCGCTCCGGTTGTGTCCTGGAGAGACACTAGCGGTACGGATACTACTCTAACCAGACCAAATGCTTGGTATCTGAGGGTGAGGGTCTGAGAACCGTGTGGTCGGGTGCCCTTTACTGTACTTGTGAATCAGTTTGGGGCTCCGGAGCTGGTGTACTCAGGTGTTAGCTGGGGCACATGGGATGAGAGGGCGTGATCCCTCCCCTCCACCGATTGGGCAGTCGTAGCGCGGAAAGACCCTTGCGGCTAAGAGCGCTACGTAAGAAAAAAATACGAAGCATGAGAAGCCTAAACCGTATGTACCAAGCGAGTTGATCGCCCTGCCACTCCCTGGATGATTAACGATATCTTGACTGTGATGGCCAAGCGCGATGAATACCCAGTATCTAAAGTTTGCTGGGCCACCTTTGGCCCAACGTTCGGCTCTACCGTTGAGCCAACGTTGGAATATTGCGTTGGCCCGACGCCGAAATGTTTTAATTGACATGCACGGGAAATTTATATTATGTTTGCTATATTTTCCAGATCAAAGTTATTTATTCAATTTTCAGAATTTCAGATAATAAAAATTTGCGTTTATTATACATATTTTTTCAAAGTTAACAATTTTATTGCAGGTTGTTTAGCAACAGCAGTAATCATCATAAGGTGACGCAACATATTTTCCTTTTATCAGGAAGCTAAGGACACGTTGTTGGCTGTTGTATTATGGTGCAATATAGACAGGATGACAAGGGTCGCGCTGTGGCGACGTGATGAGATACACGCCCGTGTTGCGAGGTGTGTGTGTGCTATTTTTAGATATGACAGCATCACGCGACGCCCGGATTGGGCAGTTTTCAGTAGTGCAATAAAGCTATGAGAAGATACTTGAAGTAGGCACGGCCTCCCTCGTGCCAGTCTCAGTTTCCAGCAATGTAGTGCTAGTCAGTCTCTAGTCGAGTGACCGAGAGTAGTAGTTTCAGTTAAGTCAGTTTCCAGTAAGTAAGTACCCAAGATGGACGTTTGCAGAGCACACGCGCGTCGTTATTGCAACTCACACCGGCAGCGTCCGCGTTTTTTCTTTTTCATCATATTTTGGACTTACTTAAACTTACTAAATTATTTCCGCCGGTGTGATCGGTCATTCATTTAGGGCACCGGGAGAGTGTTTATTTTATCATGTGTTTATTTTCTCTCCCGCCTTCGTAAATATTTTTACGATTCAAGTATCTTCGACTGCAGAATAATCGATAATGTGATTCTCATCTCGTTCCCGCTTGTTTGCTGTGAAGTATTTTATTTGTACCACTACTATGATTGAACTGCATAATTTTCTGGGCAGCTGTTGAAACTGAAGTATAAAGTATAATTAAATTCAGCTGAACTATATTTCCGGCTCGTCTAGTTATTTTATTATGATGCCTTTATAAACGTGAGTCTCGGTGTTCATACTCGACTGAGTTAGACGAGCTAATGGTTGACTGTGTCACAACTGGCACGTCTCGTAATATAACAATGTCCCGCGTGATTACGTTGCCCCAACATGACTTGCAGGTTGGTTGCCAACTGATTGTTTGAGGCCATATATAGCCTTTTTCAACTTAAGGACTTT
This sequence comes from Clitarchus hookeri, assembly GCA_002778355.1. NCBI lineage: Eukaryota > Metazoa > Arthropoda > Insecta > Phasmatodea > Phasmatidae > Clitarchus > Clitarchus hookeri. The sequence goes on from NQII01001460.1 coordinate 169,577, forward strand.
TTTTTATCATTCTCTGAGCAAACAAAACCCTTCTGGTTTTTGCATATATATAGTCTCATTCAATTCTTCATTTAGAAAGGCTGTTTTCACATCTAAATGTATTATATCAAAATTAAACTGTACAGAAATTGCAAATAACAAACGCAATGTGGTGTGCCTCACAACAGGGGAAAAAGTTTCTTCATAGTCCACACCATACTTTTGACTATAGCCTTTGGCTATTAATCTAGCACGGTAACGAATATGGTTTTCACTGTCACACTTTTTCTTTAATACCCACTTGCACTTTACCACTGTTNTAGCACGGTAACGAATATGGTTTTCACTGTCACACTTTTTCTTTAATACCCACTTGCACTTTACCACTGTTTTACGGTCTTCAGGTTCCACAAGCTCCCAAGCATTGTTATCCTCAAAACACTGCAGCTCCTCTTGTATAGCTTGCGACCAACACTCCTTATCTGGACCCTGTAGTGAATCTTCCACCCACAACTCATCAATATGTAATCTGTCACTTTCTGTACACATATTTGAGAAACCATATCTATCTGGTTTTTGTCTTTGTCTAGTAGGCAACGCGCGTGATTGTATCGTTTCATCAACTTCAGTGGAACTGTCCGAGTCTGCAGTATCACCCTGCACATAGGTTTCATCATTATTAAATCCTGAAGTACTATTATACGAGTCATCAGATTGATTGTTGTCCCCCACTGAATCTGCATTTACTTCGCCAATATCGGTATCAACATTCTCCTTCTCTTTAACTACAGTCAGGTTCTCTGTATTCAAATATTTTTCCATAATAATGACGTCTCAGCTGGTTGACACTATCTGAGTTTTAGGGTTGTAAACTCTGTACCCCTTTACTTCCTCTGAATAACCTACTAAGATGCACTTCTCAGACTTCTTGTCCCACTTCGCACGATTAACTTTGGGGACATGCACCATGACAGTACTGCCAAATATCTTCAAATGACTAATATTAGGCTTGCTGTTAGTCCATAACTCGTACGGAGTTTTATTATTTAATCCAGCTGCTACCGTTCTATTTTGCAAATAAACAGCAGTATTACTTGCTTCTGCCCAAAATTTCTTCGGTAGATCAGCTTCAAACAAAAGGCATCTCGCTTTTTCTATTAAAGTTCTATTCATGCGTTCGCATAAACCATTTTGTTCAGGCGTGTAAGGATTTGTTTTTTGATGTATTATTCCCATTTTTTTCAGGTAATCATCCAATTCTTTATTACAGAATTCACGTCCGTTATCACTCCGTAAAATCTTTATCTTTTTTCCCAGAACATTTTCAACTTTAGCTTTGTATTTTTTAAAGCATTCAAAAGTTTCACTCTTATTTTTCAAAAAATATATATGTGTCATTCTGCTGTAATCATCGACAAAAATAAGAAAATACCTTGACCCTCCGAGAGAAGCATTCTCCATAGGTCCGCAAAGATCTGTATGTACTGTATTCAATAATTCAGTACTTCTGTCACCCTCATGAGAGAACGGCAAGCGACTTTGCTTCCCCTCACAACATGTGACACAAGACATCTTGCTTATATCTGTATTCTTATCCAATTGCAATCCTTCCACAGCATCCTGCATCTTGTTAAGATAGTTGCTATTAATATGTCCCAGTCTCCTATGCCAGGTTTCGCCGGATTCCATCACAGCAGCTGACAAACACATGGGCATGTTTAGTTTGTATACTCCATTTACTAATGAGGCTGTATCAACTTTTTTGCCTTTTCTATGATAAATTATACAACTGTCACTCGTGAAGGACACTCCATTGCCATTGCAGGTTAATTGACTCACAGATAAGAGATTTGTTGTGATACTTGGAACACACACACATCTTTGATTGTCACATCAAACTTGCTATCTTCTTTTAAAGTTTTAATCTGCACATCACCGGAACACTCAACAGGCACCTTACAATTGTTAGCTACAATTATTTCTTTAGTGCTCTGTTCGTATGAAACATTTGTAATCCAATGTTTATTCGTTGTTAGGTGCACACTTGCCCCCGAGTCGACATACCAATCGTTTTTGCTAAAACTTCCAGTTAAAAATACAGCACTGAAGGCATTTGTTTGCTTTTGTTCACTGTGCGTGTTATATTTCTCTTTATTGGGACATTTATTTTGGAAATGGCCAGTCTGTTTACATCTAAAACATTTGATGGTTGATGACTTTGACGTTTGTGAGCCATCTTGTTTATGGTCTTTAACCACAGACTTTTCTTTTTTCTTATGTTGGTATTTACGAAAACTAGCAAATGCACCTCTAGTTTCATTCGTTTCAGTTTCCTCCATGTCCAATAATTTCGTTTTAATGGCGTACGTTGTTATGCAAATTTCAGAATGTTCTATGGCCATAATCATTGGCGAAAACTTTTCAGGCAACCCCGCCAACAATAATGACCCGATCCATTCGTCATTTATGTTAAAACCAGTTCCAGCTAATTTTTGTCCATTTTCAACTATTTGAGTCACATAGGCAGTCATTGAGATACAATTTTCAAGCCGAATAGAAATTAAATTTCTCAACAGACTTATTCTTCTGGTAAACCCCGAATCGTCGAATAACTGCTTTAGTTTCGTCCATAGCTCCTTTGTAGAAGTAACGTTTTTTATATGAACGTAAATCGAGGGATCAATGGTCAAGATCAATTTTGCTCTGGTTTTAGCATCATCCGTGGCTCCTATTGCTGGTTGATTCGGCTCCTGCTTGATGCATCCTAGCATGCCCTCCAAGACCAGGAAATTCTCTGCCGCAAAACACCATTCACTATAATTCTCGCGTCCTTTCAACTTAGGGACGCTTATCACATAGTTCGAAGCCATTACGCGGTCACACACACACGATACGCACAATTAATAGTCTCCTTGAGCGAATATAATTATACTCAGTACTTATCATACCGTACAAACTATCGCGAGATTATTATTCAATTGTTTACTGGGACCATAACCTGTAATGATTAGCGAAATGAAACACTGCGTATCGCGATTCAATGGCGACTGAACGACCATAGCTTTATTACTAATGACATAGAGAAAACAATACGATGACATAGAGATAACAATAGGTGGCGCTAGTTGTTACAGTTTTGATACAAATCATAACAGTTACTTCGTCAGAAATGTGGAAATTTTCTTTTTTTGGCATAAAATCGGTTACACAATGTTGGCCCAACAAAAAATTACATACCAAATGACAATAGTACGTTTTTAGACAAGTAACCAACACATCACCAACTATTTCAATTTTAAATAAGACATTGTTTGTGTGGTAAAAATGTTACTTTTAAAAATTGGTGTTTTTCCATTTTAAATATGGCAATTACCTCTGTTGGCATAATGTTGGTTACACAATGTTGGCTCAACATATTTTTACATACCAAATGACAACAGTATGTTATCGAATAATTGACCAACACATCACGAATGAAGCCAATTTAATAATAAAGCATGTGTTGTGTGTTAAAAACATAGATTTTAAACAAATATATAAATTTGTGGTTTTATATCATCAGACATTTAGAAATTACCATTGTTGACATGATGTTGGTTACACATCATTGTTTGAAGGGTGGTAAGTAACCTCGTAATATTTTCGTGCTAGCAACATTTTGTTAGCATTTTTTGTTGGCCCAACGTTGTATTAATATGTGTGCTCCAACCCAACATTCAGCTAACCTTACTAATCAAGTGCTAACGTTGGGCCAATGTAGGTTGCTATTTTCATTAAAATATTAGGTCGCATTTTGACTGGGGAACAAGGTTGTTCCAACGCGCACACATTTACAAATACCAACCAACCGTTGTCTTTAGTATGTTTATCAAATGCTCCACCAACAAATAAAACACCACCACTTTCTCTGTTTTAACAATTTTTAATTGATACATTAATATTAGTATATTATTGTAATATGTTTTAAAACACTTTTCATTAAATATATTAGGTTGGGTTTTTTTTCAAATGACGTTGGCCCAACATGCGCAAATTTACAAAACACCAACCGTTGTCTTTCACAGGTTTATCCAACGCTCAACCAACAAATACAAAATCATCCCAGTCTGTCTTTTAAAATTGTTTTAAAACAATCAATATGTATATATATATGATATTGTATGTTTTAACATAATTTTAATTAAACATATATGGTTTGATGTTGGTTGGGAAACAACGTTTGCCCAACGCGCACACATTTACAATACACCAGTTCTCTTTAGCATGTTTATCCAACGCTCTACCAACAAATAAAAAAATTATCTCTTTCTCTATTTTAACAGATTTTTAAATTAATCTATTAATACATGTTTTTATTATATGTTTTAACACACATTTTCTTAAATACACTAGATTGGGTTTTGGTTGGAAAACAACGTTGGTCTAACGCGCACAAAACACCAAACGTTATCTTTCACACTTTTATCCAACGTTCCACCAACGAATTAAAAATCACGACGTTCTCTATTTTAACAGAATTTAAAATTACTTCTTAAGTAAATAGATTTTATGCTATGATTTAATATAATTTTCATGGAATATATTAGGTTGGATTTTGGTTGGCAAACAATGTTGGCCCAAATTCACTTTTACGTTGGATCCCTACACAACATTTGTCAACTAATTTTCAACGTTCGCCCAATGTCAATTTTATTTTGGATTCCTACACTACGTATTGCCTACCTTACAAACCAATTTCCATCATTGGCCCTACGTATGTTGCTACAGGGGATCATATAAGCAGTTCTTACAAATAAAACATGAAGACCTGCCGGAAGTTCGGTTTCTACTTTAAAACATATTAAAACCAAATAAATATTTGCACACAAAAAAAAAAAAAATTCTTATCTCCCAATCTACAAACATTGAACNATTCTTATCTCCTAATCTACAAACATTGAACAAACATCCGTAAGCCGGAAGTACAATTATCGTAAAAAAAAATTTACACTCCATTATCCGTATTTCTGTCTCCCGACGAGTCGGCTATCCAAGTTAGTATTCACATATCAGTAACAAATTCTGAAATTCAAAATATTCAAGATCGTGTACACTATCAAACAAATCTTCAGCTTTCCTTCCCACCCGTCACTCTCAGTGAATCNACCTGCCGGAAGTTCGGTTTCTACTTTAAAACATATTAAAACCAAATAAATATTTGCACACAAAAAAAAAAAAAATTCTTATCTCCCAATCTACAAACATTGAACAAACATCCGTAAGCCGGAAGTACAATTATCGTAAAAAAAAATTTACACTCCATTATCCGTATTTCTGTCTCCCGACGAGTCGGCTATCCAAGTTAGTATTCACATATCAGTAACAAATTCTGAATTTCAAAATATTCAAGATCGTGTACACTATCAAACAAATCTTCAGCTTTCCTTCCCACCCGTCACTCTCAGTGAATCNTTCAAAATATTCAAGATCGTGTACACTATCAAACAAATCTTCAGCTTTCCTTCCCACCCGTCACTCTCAGTGAATCAAGCAAGACGAGCAAGTGGATTAAAAGAAAATCTCAAGGTATGGATGTCTTATCCATCAAAATGGTAGCATCTCATTTCTCTTGCAATCATACTCATGCTTAATTAAGTTGTTAATGTCTCGCTGAAAGTTATAATTTTTGCAGCAGGCTGGAATCAAGCACAGGTGCTACCGATAGAGGAAATATCACACGCCGCCATTAAATATATTACCGCCTGTTTAATATTTTACTGTTACTGATAAATGTATAACCGAATTTTTAGTACCCCAACAATAATTTTTTTTTAAGATTAACAAATTAAATCTTGGGTGATTACCAGTCAGATTTCGTCCTCTTCGCAGCGTAAGTACAGATGTAATTGATATTACTGGTCATATTCGTCTAGGAATGGAGTACCGACAGTTAACACTGTGATGCCTAGAGTTTAGCAAAAAAATTGATGCTGCTAGCAATGAACTCCCGCTGGAAAATTTGCGACAGGTATTTAAATTCTCGGTGCATGTGTTTGAATGATTTTGATCATATCATGATGACTGCAGTCAGTACGTTGTAATGAATGGCCAGGAGTACCGATNCATGTGTTTGAATGATTTTGATCATATCATGATGACTGCAGTCAGTACGTTGTAATGAATGGCCAGGAGTACCGACGGTGCCGTATAAGATATGGAGTTCCCCAAGATTCTTTGCCTGGCTTCGTATTGTTCTCTCTATTCATTAGTGACGTCAGTAAAAGCGTATCCTTCTCTAAGCATTACCTTTACGGAGATGATTTACAGGTGTTTACTTACACTTCAATAGATCTGAAGTAATGGCTGCTGTAGGATACAAAAATCATAATCTTGCAGTAATGCACAGCTGGAAAGTGCAAAACTGCCTCAGTGCAAATCCCGTGAAAACCCAGTGCATCCGTATAAGTTCTCCAGCCCTCGTTTTTACTATCGGCGTGTTTCCCGGATATAAAATTTAATAATAAGATTACACTTTGAAATACTGTGAAGAGCATCGGCGTTATTATTGACGATTATTGGTCACGGGTGGTTCATATTACATCCCTAAGTATAAATATATATTAACAATACTTTTTAATGCTTAAGACTGCCCAATGCCTTAGTCCAGGATATTTATAAAGCCTGTAATTGATTACTGAGATATTGTTTACAACAATCACCGAGAGTGCCACGAGGCAAGACTGCAGAGACTTCAAAACACGCGTTTGAAGATCACATTGAACTTAAAAACACGTAATATTGTAAACCTTTGCCTCAGAAAGTTATCATGGTTTAAGTTAGATATAATAAGAGCAACTCATACCTTGTTATTGCTCACAAAACACTAAGAAATTACATGATCTACTTACTACCTGTTCCTGTGTTTCCTTACCAAAATGAACGTCATTCTGTAAACGCAAACTTAAAAACTGATAATAAGTTAATCCCACTATACATAACTAATTTTTGTTCCGATTCCTTTCATATAAGTCGTGTAAAAAACGAGGAACAGTTTCAAATTGGAAAACAGTAGTACTATTAATTTCAACGCATTTAAGAAAGAGTTGAATAAATTCTACCAGCGACATCTCTGCGAATGAAAACATGACACCAACAGTCCTAAATATGTGCGTATTACTTTGTGTGAGTGTGCGTGATTGTGTGCGTGGGATGTACTTGAGTGTGCAATACGTTGTATGTGGTTTCTTCGTTCCTCTTATATTCTCACCCTTGTTTAAAATTTTGTTTCATTTATGTTTATTTTGGTGAAAATTATTTTGTACTTGTTTCTATTATACACTCGTTTGTATTTTGTACTTGTTTGTTATCCTAATTGTGTATTATAATAGTTTTTTGTGTATGAATTTTAATCTAAAGGGGAGAATAGTTCTAGTGTGTTGAGTGTAGGAAAAGGCCTTCAATCTTCCTTGCAACAGCTCTCCTCAACAGGTATTTCCACGGCAACACATTGTTATTTTACGGCCTAGTAATAAAGAAGTTCTGCATTCCCCGGTACTAATTAAATTATCATAGTTCGGAGTTTTATACTGAAACATATAAGTGAAAACTCGAATTTCCGCTACTTTAAAATTTCTAAAAATTTTACACATAAGATAGAAAAAAAACTGAAAACAGTTTTCGGATCTGAACATTTGTTAAAGGCTGTTCATAAGCAAACAACACCCAAGATTACTGAGTTCCTCTAAGGAACTGCATGCAAATGATTAACATATATGAACACGTGTAGTAAGAGAGCATGAATGGTGAAATTCCCTTCCTCCTTTTTTTCTATAATCCACCCATGTTTTTTTTCCAAATTGTGTAGCCAAGTTCCTAACTTTGTAAAGAAATAACAATCAATATTTCTAATTTCCATATTTCAGTTCTACTTAAAGTACATTTTCCATACATTTATTACGTATAGTCTGTTCGCTGTTTCTTCACACTTTTTGAATCAAACATTTGAAAAATCACCCCATGTATGACGTGCCTGGTTATTTATAAACATGTCCTCTGTTAGGCTTACAACTGTTTTATACATATGTTCACACGAAAGTACTTTGTTTTAGATAATTTGAACTTTTTCATATATTTTGTTTACATGTTACAATATTTCATTACTAGTTAATATGAATAAAAACAGAGATAATATATGTGTGCTAGTAACACGCCCAGTAATAAACAGTTCTTATGCAAAATATTACTAAAGTGAGTGTGCACAAGTGTGGTGCAATGCCCCTTTGGTGAAATTTTCAACACTCTGTTAAGATTTGTTTGCATGAGGCGGAGAAATATCCTGGAAGTAGAAATTTAGCAGGGTTTCAGAAGAACTGGAAGTACGACTGCGTGGATGGACTATATATATAAAATATAATCTACATTTTTGTACTAACTCCTACACAACGTTTGGTAATGGGCTACACTCAAAACATGAATCAGTGAAAACTGAGCCAAATAATTGAAAACAGTGAGAGTTGAGTAACTGATAATCAGTGTCAGACAACTTATTTATATGGCGGTTGAATTTCACGGATCTCTTTGTGATTTCCCAAAGAGTGACTAAAGTGTCACTGTTATAAATCACTTGATCTCAGTTAATTTGTTTAATTCGGCGGTCATCTGTTGCTTATCAACTGACTTTTATTGAACGTTATTTCACTGATTAATATCACTGATTCGGATTTAGAGTGTAGGCAGGCGTTGTCCTTTACAATTCCAGTTAAACCCAGTAGGAAAAAAGGAATATAATTATAACTGTTTGAAGGTGTTAGGAGTTGTTTCGTTGACGTGGATTTAGGCGACGTGATGCTGGCCCGGATGGCGCCAGGCGCCGAGAGCCGGCGACGAACTTTGGGAACAAAAGGGATGCCGGAGGTCTCGCAGGTGCCTGACCTTCAGTGGCGTCGCTCGAAAAGTTCACTAGGTGGGGTCGATGGGGGTCGAACGGAGGGAAAGCACAGGAAATAACGATTCATTATGGGGGGAGGGGGGAGGATGTCTCTCGAAGTGGGGCGCCCGAAATGTTGCCATTCCATCAACCCCTTACCCCCCTCTCCACTTGCAACGAGCACCCAACCCTCCCCCTTTGCCGCGTAAACCTCGTACATTTATTTCCAGTGTCGCTAGGGGTGCAGAAGGTCACGGCAGGCATCTCTAGACGACGTATTCCAGGAACATGGGAATGTTTGTACCAGTGGCCGCTCTTGTTCGCCGAACAGCCACCGCAATGCTATTTCCACCAAACCCCCTCCTTTATATTTGACAAACCAATCTTCCGTTTATGTACCGCACGAGAACTTTGGGAGCACACATTAGTCTGTTGGCGAGGAAGAACCGGAAAGAAATATTGCGTGACTTATATTTTTGCTAGACATCGCACTTTTGCAGACGCTTTAAGAAGTGGCACTAAAAAACCGAAAATGGTTGAAGCCAAAACATATATTTTAAAATATTCTTGCGTCCTGATTATTTTATGACTGCATGATTAAATTTTGACTTGCCTTGGCACTTTGCACACCAACCATAAAGGGTCATTCTTAGAGTGTGAGAATTCTCGTTAGCCCAGACAGATGGGAAAGGAACGTCATGCATACAAGGCAACCAATACCAATAACTGGCGTGTGCACAGTTGTTGAAATCTAGTAAACAGTAAACGTTTTTGAGGTAAACCATCGTCTTAAGCTATTAGATGTACAGCTGTCAGAAGAAGAAAATGATTCAGGTATATATTCCAAGCTTAACTATCTGTTAATGTGTAAATTGTGGAAAAAATTGGGGGGGGGGGGNTCCACTTGCAATGGCGTATTAACGTACATTAGAAAACAAGCAGCAGGATGCATTGATAAAATTGTAAAGTAATAAACATATTACTTTTTAAATAAATGGATACATATCTGACCTCTACCAATCCATGTCTCTACAGCTAATTTTTAAATTTATGTTTCGTAAACGTATCCGAAGAGTGTAAGATGCATGAATGCACGATAACCTCGTTTATTGCGTCACACAGTCGTTTTAAGAAAATGTTGTAAACAAGATATGAGAACTTTATTACAATCTTTATGGGTGTGGTGAATCACTGTGCATTTATTGCGTAAGTCGTAAAATTGCAGATTTCTGTGGGGCGGAAGAAATGATTCTAACAAATGTGTCTGAGAAAAGAATTATTCGTTCATGAAAGTATGTAATATTGTATTTTGGAATGTGTTTTCTAAGAATTACCAAAATATTTTCCGGTTGGCAACAACGTAAACGAGCATACGTAAGTTTTAAAATAATATCTAGGATTAATTTCATTTTAGTAGATTCTTCATGTTTTTTTATTTTTTTAATCGAAAGACATTAATGTTTTTACTTCTGCAAGCAGCTATTTCGTTAGAATAATACTGAGCTACTAAACAAGTTTAGTTCCTCAGACATGTGTCGAGACTGGTTCAAGCGGTGTTTTCTTCACAGATACATAGATTTATACGTTATACTTGTAGAAAATAGTCCGTCATAAACTCACTTATATTTTGTTAATATCCGATAAGTGTTTGCAAGTTTCGGATGGGAAGATATTAAAAAAAAATTCACCTTTGAAATGTTAACTGTTTATGAAGTAATTTACACGTGGTGAAAATTCTACGCAGTGTAGATTATATATCTGCAATCTTGTGTATTTATCCTCATCGTATAAACACAGCTTCTCACATTTCGCATTTCGGAGTGTTAGCTGGAATTTTCACGGAAATTCAATGTTCGAGTACAAATAGATGTTCCTTAACTTTTAAACCGTAAATGCTTCCTACCGTAAAAAATATGCATATATTTTTATGAATTTTTCTTTTAAGTCAATTCGTTCCCGAAAGTGGTTATATGCGTAGCTAAATAATGAGTCATTGTTAGTTAGAGCACAACAGTATAAGATGGAGTTTATTGAACATAAGGATTAAACATTTTAATGTAATATATGGCAAGCCATACTTTTATATTTGTACGTGGCGCTCTTAGCCGCGAGGCCCTGCCGCGCAACGGCCGCCCAGTCGGCGGGGAAGAGGGGTCACGCCCTCTCAACGCAAACATGACCAGCGCTCACCGAAGTTGAGAAAATCCATAGCTCCGACCTGATTCATCAGATCGCACCGAGCATGTCCTACCACAAGGCCTGAGATCCTAGCACTCAGTTTACCAAGCGTGTGGTCTAGCCGGAGCACTACCCACACCCCTAACATCATCACAGGACCCCACCGGAGCAGGTGCCTGCTCACCGCCCAAAAAGAGCCGAGCCTCCTCCAGCATGCAGAGTCAACCACTGTCAGCACGAGTCCAACCTCTAGCGATCCGTACACCAGAGAAAACCTCCGGACGGGCCAACCGGATCATCCCGTGCTACCTCTTAATTTTCGTGGCACGAGTGGGTTTTCCCTTGCCCTACCGCCAGGGCCGCCACCCACGGGCAGGGAGACGCAGAGTCCCACTGAAAATTGGTGGGTACCCGTCATCCTAGTTCGGTTTTATACCCTGGTTTTTCGTCACCGAGATCCGAACTCGCCACTCCGCCCATAAGGCTCGCCCCGCTGACGTCAGACACTTGTCCTTATACCATACATAGAATTTCTTCACAGGGAAATTCCTGTTTTAGACCCCAACGGCCTGAATGCCAAGAGGTCCAACACCCCGCCAAGTGGTCGGACCTTGGTACTAGCTATCGGCCCAAGCCATCACGGCAGATACCCCTTTACAGCCGCTAGGAAGCTGATTCCCATAGGGTACGGGCGGCAGAGCCCAATTAGTTTAAACAGGGGTGGCACAAGAAGCCTTGGGTTGCCATGGATGTTGAGAGGCTATAAGAGACACATCACACACCCTTTCTGGAAGTCGGTGCGGGACCGGACTCTGCTACTATAGCATAGTACTGCCACACCACCTCAAGTGTCCAGCCTCCTTCCTCCCACCGGAGTGACCGTATAATCCTCCCCCGTACACAACATAAAAACATAAGGATTATACAATAACTTTTTACGTGACTATTGATCGGGGGAGCTTTAATGGAACACCAAGATGCTACTTTATTGTATAAAGTAATATTACCTTACGCCATTACTATGACAATCTAATTGGAAAGTCCCCACCTGGTTCATATTGCCGGAGGCTGATTCTAGGAGCCGGTTAACGACGGCCGGACACACCCACCTTCAGTGATCTGCTCGTTACAATAGCCTGACGACAAAAGACGCCGCTGGCCTATATCGGGTGCGTTATTTAATATTTATGGCCCCGTTTTTTTACTGGCCGGTAAATGGGGTTTCTGCCACTGTCTTTCGCAAGGTGTTATTCCAATCACGTTCATGGCCTTGTTCAATGTTTAGAGGTGTGATCAGGCAGGCTGTTCAGCTAAGGCCGGGTCGCTTCACAACAATATGTTTTAAATAAATTCAGTCTTAAATAAATATATCACTATTGCGTCAATATCTACCCTAATGTGAATTAAAACAAATTCTTAACCAACAGGGAATAAGTGTAGTGACAACCAACTTACAAATAACAAGTTTTACTGGACGTTATAACATAGACCAAATTAATATCATTCGCTGCCAGCCGTTAGTAAAGTACGTTATTTCATATGATAGTTCAAAATAGTAGAAACATAAATCAATCGTGATCGATTAAAAATTCTCTGCAATCTAAAACTCTTATTAATAAAAAAAAATTAAAAAATTACAGTAAGTAAAAATATTTACGGTAAACTCCGTGGATCTGAACATGATTACATATACATAAATTAACTTAAATAAAAAGTGTTCATGAATTTACTAATACTTCTGATATTTGAGGTAAAACTAAATTCACTTTTAAAATATTGGATATTTTTTAAACTGGCAAATTAACAAAAAAAAGCTATATTTCCTAAAAAAAATTATACTTTTTAAATATTGATGCACTGATACTTGAATAGCCATATTGAACTAAAATGGCTTCGAATGTGGTTTTTTATAATGTCTCCTTTTTACTGTCTCTTGAACGAAAACAATTTTTATCAGACTTCCGGAGGATCAAATTATCTTCAACTTTTTTAAAATGGATTTTTTTTCTAGAGTTAACATTGTTTTAGTTTATCACGAATGTATAAACAGAGTTTTGTTTAAAATTACCCAAATAATTCCTTCTTACCCGAAATTACATTCGTTATCAATTAAATCATAATAAATTATTTATCATGAACGCGTTATTAAATCTATTAAAATTTATAATAAACTTCACTTTACTAAGAGTGATTTAATGTTTCAGAAACCAAAGAAAAATAATTGAAATACCAAATTTATTTATTTGTTTGTGAATAGTGTTAAAAGGTAAGTATACTTTTAGAGATCGAGTTTATATCTACATCTGGGTAGTTACCTCCTCCTAAAGAAATTTCAATGAGCGCAGGTGTGACAAAAAAAATTATGGAACAAAGTTTGTGACAATATGATTTTCTGCAACTTTGGTGGTACCTGGCATATGTCTAGCTCATAATGGCAAAGAAATATGTTTTTAATCTGGAAAATTTTATTTTTATGTAGCAGTCCAACTTTTCTGCAAATCCAGTATGTTATTTAGGATGTGAAACACTACCTATGTAACATCCAAATTACAAATTTGATTTATTTTTCCAGTGTGAAATATGTCTAATTCTTGGCCTGTGAAGAGTATTAATTGGTTTGGTGTAGGCGAACCTATTGTCCGCTCAGCAGCTCTTTGTCCCTGCATGGCGCGGACAAAGTGCTGGTGAGCAGACTATAGAACGGCCGGGGCTCGGTGCAACAATATAAGCTGTTCAAGATTATTTTAAAAATTTTGAAATCAACACATGGAAAATATCACTGCCCCTAACTGCATATATTTTAGCGGACACGCTGTCTGGCATGCGCCCACTAAAGTTGGTAACGACGGAGGAAAAGTAGTTCCATGTTTTAATGTTCAATTGAAAGTATAAGGGAAACATTTGACAATACTGAAATGATTATTTTACTTTCTGTTTACTTAAAGCATGCGAGTGTGANGAAAGTATAAGGGAAACATTTGACAATACTGAAATGATTATTTTACTTTCTGTTTACTTAAAGCATGCGAGTGTGTGAGAATTATGATATTTGTAAAATATTAACTTTTCCAATTATTTCACAATTTTACTTGCCCGGCGCAAGCACANGTGTGAGAATTATGATATTTGTAAAATATTAACTTTTCCAATTATTTCACAATTTTACTTGCCCGGCGCAAGCACAAAGTAATCAAACCCGTGGCAATGTTAGTTTTGCATTAGTGGAAGGATACACCGTGTGCATACAAATATATCTCAAGCAGGACTTTCAAAAGTGCTCATTTTACACCGCAAACAGCCTATACGTGCAAGGTCTTGCAACTACGTGCAACCGCAAGCAAACGTGACCAGACCGAGGCGAAAACCAACGCGCGCGTTGGCTTTTTCGGGAGATGACTCGATAACCGCAGCGGCGTGACCCGCGAGCAAGCAATGAGCCGTGAAGCATGTCTACCATCACCTCTGCCCGTTCTAGGTTACCAAGTATTGTTTCCTGTTCCAAAAGGAGAAAAAAGAATGACGCTTTTAAAACGATTGCAAAATGACTTGTTTGATCTCACTTCGCGCCAACTTTGCTTTAATGACCGCCATAAATTTATTTCTAAACTGATAAACACAGCGGGCTTATTTTCCAAACTCCGTTCACGTTAAACTCCAATTAAAAACTGAAATGGTAGCAGTTTTTTCATCACAAAATAAAATATCAGCCCATCAGCCACCTGCATTGACATTACCTATCCTCATAAATGGTGGAAAATCGCGAAAAATTGTTGAGTCGACGTATTTTCTATAACACTGTAACTTGTTTATTCTTTCATGATTGTATGAACAAGGTTTTGACTCGGCTAAGTTGTTTGCAGATCAATCACGAACGTTCTGCCTTATAGTATCAGAATACAGTAAAAGAGGGTGGTATTTTCATACACGCATGAGAGCCAATAAGGAAAGAAAACTGTTAGACATGTGTACAGTATGCCGAATCATAGCAAACAGTCAACTTTTCCCGCGAAAACCACCGTCTCTACCAATCCTAAATCTTTCCACGCAAGCAATTTTTTGGAACACAAATTATAAATTACTTACGAAACGCAAAATTATTACCTCTGAAAGGGACATTCCGGGTTGGAATACAGGTTAAGTCATCGAAGTGNATTACTTACGAAACGCAAAATTATTACCTCTGAAAGGGACATTCCGGGTTGGAATACAGGTTAAGTCATCGAAGTTAGAAACGATTTGAAAAATTATTTAACGATTACAATTTTTTCTGCAAAATGAGCGTTTATGCGACCACGTGTTAAATTAAATACAAAATTGCCACTTCTCGTCTGAAGAACCCAAAATTTTATGTCTTGCACTATAATTAATTTGATCGATAATTAACTGAATGANTGCCACTTCTCGTCTGAAGAACCCAAAATTTTATGTCTTGCACTATAATTAATTTGATCGATAATTAACTGAATGAAACAGTTACATAATAGCAGTAGCAATTGAAGGATTTGAATGGAAACCAAGTATGTTTACATTTTATTGGTAAAATGGTATAGTACTTGGCTTTAACGCCTTAAGGCAAACCACTTTAATTTTTTTAGGGAAGAGCTGTGTATGCCCTTACATGTTAAATTTACGTAGACTAGCATCTTGAAACGGAAAATATACCAGTGGGTTTTCGGTATTCAAACTCGTAAAAAGGTACCCCAAAGGTAAAGACAATGGAATCTTGCCCACAGAGTTCGCCGAGGGAGTGAGCAGTAATGCTTGTAGCATAGATGTTTGTTCGAAAGAAAAAATCAAATAACGAGCTTTAGTACACGTTAGCAAACCTCTCACATACATACACGCACACACAAAACATTAAACCACACAGCCACATTCTCCGTATACCAATGAAGCATATAGGTATTATCCAATCAGCGCCGAGAAAAGAATCCGCCTGACACTGGCCAATATAACAGTAAATATTCCTCGACATTGGGTAGCCAATCAGAACATCAATTAGTCTACTGAGTTTACTTGCACTCAAGAGACCGCACACCGTCTCACTTCTGTTAAATAATTTATTATGTGCTTGCAATACTGGCCTTTACATTACTGCAGTGACAATGTGGGGCTAGCCTATACCCTAAGCCTGGTTCAGTAATATCAGTCAGTGAAATAAATTTTACTAAATGTCAGCTGATAATTTGCTACCGACTAGCGAGTAAAGCAAATTAATTTGGAAACAAGTGACTTATGGTAGTGGAACTCTTGGCATTCTATAAGAAACACATATAATTCAGTGAAATTCTGTTTTCATATTAATCAGTTACCCGGAATCGATTATATGTAGTCATTTTCACTGGTTATCACTGATTTTGCTTCATTTTGACTATTTAAAATTTAGAGTGTAGAGGTATGGTATATAATATTACAAAAAAATATTAAATGTTGTCTCGTCGTTGTTAAATTTGTAACGAGCCCATTTCTGTGGAGAAATTGACTTGAAAAACAGTTAAATTTACAAGGTTTGTATGTATATCGTAAATGGTTTAAATCGTCCCTTTAAATAACGAAAAATTTATCTACTCTATATTTTAAGTGATATGTGCTTAATTGGGTTTGGTTAGAATCTTCTAATAAATTAATTTTGGTTTAAGCTTGATACCTGCCCAATGCTATGGTTTATAAGTAGGTATTGATTCTGCTCTCGGCGTAAGGCGCCAGCAATGGATGCTAGCTCTCAGTGTTAGGGTGTTACTATCAGTATCTATTACAGTGTTGACGTTACTATCCCTAGGTCCAATTTACCAAATAAATTCACCTTCTTTGCGAGTTAACATATGTCAGTTTTATTTATGCTTAACAGGGTCACTTCTACATGAACACACGAGACAACTCTCCCCTCCCCTTTTTCTATGTAGGCTACGTATGGCTTAACGCGGCGATTTGCGTCGTGGGGAGCAAGATTCTTCACACTTCCTGTATGACTCTACTTATCTGACTCGAGGCGCTGGACTTCTCTCGGCCGGCGACCTCTGGACCGCTTCGTCACTCGGTAGGCAGACTGGGACGTCTGGGCTGCGACAGGTCCTCCCGATCAGCATTGGCGTCTCGACGCCTTCTCGAACTCGTTCCTCCTGACTTCGATCCACACTCCTCGATTCCCGTTGGCCTACTGCCGTTGGCGTCTCGACGCCTCCTCTTGTACCGGCTCTGCTCCGCACACCTCACTTGACGTCCTCCGACTGACGTTGACGTCTTGATGCATTCTCGCGAACTCGTTTTGGATCCACTACTCCCGTCCACACTCCTCGCTTGATGACGTCTGACTGCCCCGGTTCCTGCCTCTCTCTCTCTCGTGGTTTTGTATGCTCGTTCGCCATATTAAACTTGCATCCCCTCTGCACGTGGCCGCGCTGACCGCCGTGTCCCCTGAGTCGTAAAACACACGCTCGGCGCTCCGGCTATCCGCACGTGGCCCGGCGTCGTCCCTCGCTTCTGGCATAGACGTTTATTGTTCTGCACTGCACGTGTTGGGACCCTTGGTGGTCCCTTGGTCGGCGCACATGTTTCTTCTGCTGCCTCCGGATACCGCGTCGCTATTATTCTGGCCCGCTCGCCAAAAGCTCTCATCATTTATTGCGGTAGCTGGCTCGGGGGAGACGCCGCTGCTGGTGTGAGCTTGCGTCCCCTTTGCAGCTGCGAGATACAGCTGCTACGCCATGTGTTCATTCCGTGTCGGGATCCTGGGGTCATTCTTCGAGCACGCTCGCCCAACCCTTAATATTTATTGCGGTAGCCCACCTGCGAGTTTTGCCAGAGTGTGCCTTCTGACAAACCAATATATTTCGGGACGCGGGATGCATCAAGCTCTATTAATTCGGCGATCACATTCTTAAGAGCAAGGCTAATATGTTTCCAAGCATTATCTCTGAAAAGTGAATTGTCTAAGTTGTATTTAATTACTTGTCCGTATCACGGACGTAAAAACAAGTGGGGGAGGGGTACGCTGTTGTCCCCAACAAAATTTTAAGGACCCAAACGCGCGTCTTCAGATATCAAAATTTAAACTTAATTTTTGTTTTATTACCTGTTGTTTAATGATTTGGAGGGTTGCCGAATGCGCACCTTCTAGCACATAAAACTTAAAATTAATTTTTTATTTCAGCACCTCTAGTGAAATGGCAACGACAATTGGACACCAATCTGGAAATTAATTTTTAAGGAGCACCGGACGCGCCCCTTCGGACATAAATCTTAAAATTAATTTTAATTTTAGCTCATGACTGTCTGTAGCTGTAGGTAGATGAGCAGCATAACCATGGCAAACGGATCACTGAGCTAACCGTAGTTAGTGGTTGACAGAATGATACCTCCCGCGCACCCCCTTCCGACAAGGCACCAAGGGTAGCAAAGTACCGTTACGAACTTCCCCAGACCCTCTCAACTAGTCAGTTGGCAGTGTCAGTGTGTCTGTGCACAGTTTACTGACTTGGCATGTGCTTCCACAAGCTCGCAGTTTTTAATTAGTTTTTTTTAACTATGAACAAGGGCGATAGTAATAAGTCATCAGGTGCCGAAAATCGTAAAAGAAAGCGTGTTAAAGAAATTGAGGTTTCGCAACTTAGCCAAGCCATTAAAAATACTTACGCAGATACGTCAGCGGTAAGTACAGCCTATGTCTACGATATATTGTTAAGCATCACACTGTGTTATTTGTCAAATAGTTAGATATAGTACATTCGCGGTTACTTCAGACTTTCCTAAAGTCCTGCTTAACTTCTACTTTGGTGATGCTCACTTCGTAGCGTTCCGCTAATGCAAACGATACTCTAGAAAAAACACTAAGAGCGTAATGCACCGTTTGTTGCAGTGGCGGCTCGTAGGTGTTAAGAGCAGTCAAGTTGTTATTGGCAATACCGGAGTTTTGACTTGGAAAATGGTTCGATAGGAGGTTTGGGGGGAAGGGCAGAGGTAATTTTCCTGGACGTATAATGTTTAGGATTTAGCTTTACAAATGTTTGAATTAAAAATATAATACATTAATAAAATTTAACTATATTTATTTATTAAATCTGTAGTGTCCTTTTTGTCATAGCAACGATCTTATTCGTTATATTGTAATATAATTTTGCTAATTTCAGCTCTGCCATACAAACGACAATACTTTAAAAAAAATTTAAAATTAAAAAAAATCATGAATCATTAAAAAATAGTAAGGCTTCGCGAGAGGTGACCACACGTTTCCACAGACCGTTTGGACATTCTGTCATGCCCGTCAGAACCTCGCTGTGAAAGAAAACTTCAGAACGCTCATTCTACCTCTAGGCGGCTGAAGTCTTACCTGAGATCTACTATGACACAGGGTGTGATGTGTTATGTACTGTTTATGTATGTTTGTGTTTTGTTAAATTAAAGGCATGCAGTAAATAAGCTATTCTAACCTGTCATATATTTACATATTTTATAAATTATAGTTGAATGAAAAGTAAATTTAAGTTTAAAATGTGGTTGAAAAATCTGTAAAAGCAAATTATTTGACAGTAAACTTCAGACCAGCCATTAATAGTCATAGAAACTTTTAATATTATATGTACATGCTTTTGTCACTAACACAATGCAGGTCTGGTGATTATTGTGGTATAAAGCAGTCGCTGAAAGATATCTTATCTAGATATACTTCATTACAGTTTAAGGAAATTGGTTTGTATTATCGACTAATGATATGGTACAAGTTATTTGTCAGGTTTCATTATAAAATTCAGTAAGTTACCACGTTACTCTCATTAATTTATTTGGACGTGTTAATTAACCATTTTATTATATATCAATTTGTATATATAGGGAGAGACAAAGTAAGAGATAGTAGTTGAAATAGCTATCATGAAAAAAGGGGCACCAAAAATCAATGCCGCACCAAATTTTTATTGCCCCCTCCCCCTTATATAACTATGTTGTTACGCCACTGTGTCTGTTAGATGTTTGTATACTTAAGTAAAGTTTGTGGCGGTCCTTTTAAGCGATAATCGAGTATTCTCGTTGACTGTGTTTACAATTGAAATTGTATATACTCCAGCAATAAAACGGACCCAATAACTATGTTGGAGTTTCGCAAAACGAATCGGGAACTGTGCAAAGCAAAAACCATCGCTTAAGATGATAAAGTTTTGGAAATGGTACGACCTTTTTCTTCCGGATACTGATCGTTCTGCTAGTAGATATGATGATCCGTTGTTGTTTTGCTTCTTCTATGGACCATTTGCATAATGTGATCTGTTCCAGTGACCTAATTTCAGAACTACTTAAATCCAATGGTTCGGGAGCTCTACGATGCGAGTAAGACCTGGGTTGTGAGGAGATAAAAAAATGTGCCAACTTGCACGATAATCCAGGGAAATGATTTCGCAAACTTCGGTCTCATAACAAAGAAGTCACCCGGAACTGCATTTTGATACGTGACGATACCACAAACTTAAGATACGCGTATACTACAAAAATTAACTTGAAATTTTACTGAAATGCAGATTCATTTTGCGAGAAACATCAGCGAATAGTACGGGCGGTATATTGCTATTCTTCGGAACAGAAGACAATTCATTTTCATGCCGTTATGCAGGGTTACTTAGTGAATGTCACTCATCCAACGATTTCTAGAGCAAATGCTTTCGAGATCTGATGTAGGCTATGATGAGTTTTACTAAGTAAATCACTTACTTAAGTTTCATTTTTAATTTATTGAGATGCTCTAAAAGTAGTTACAAAAATCTGAAATCTCTGTCACTATTAACTGTGCGTTACTTTTGAATAAGAGGCCTCGGTTGGGTTCAAGTCATGGCAAATACGAGTCAGGATGTTTTTCAAGGAGCTAACACAGTGGAGTTGACGGAAACCTGTGGGTTTTTTCGGGGTACTCTCTTTACATATACAACTACATTCCTTTGCCGACCCTGCAACACATATGTCATTCAATGCCTAGGTCAGCCGGAAACGACAGGTTTAACCGCCTTTTCTGGCCAGTTCGCGCTGATCCTCAAAGCGCGAACAACGATACACGTCAGCACGCAAATTTATTACGTGGAAGAAGGGCAGAATAATTGTGGCTATGATAGTCAAATTACACCTTTACTTGTCTGACATCGCCGTATTTTGGGCGTTTCTGAAATGATAATACAAAATATTGAATGTAACAATAATTGCTTATTTGTTTTCTGTATCATTTTCGATTACAACTAAGGAAACCAATTTACTACTCGTGTTCGCGATTGTCGGCTGTTTGACGTCACAAAATTGGCAAATAAAAAAAAAAGTGAATCTTTCGATAGTGAACATATAACTGTCTATATAAAAATACATATTATATGTAAGGAAGTTAGTTTCAATTTTACATGTAATTTATAAACCTCGCCTATATAAAAATAAATATTAATGAAGGATGTTATTTAAAATTTCCAAAAACCTTTCCGGGGCAATAAAATTTTCGATTTTGTGTCACAAGGTTATGTACATAGAGACTTAAAAATAGCTCTGGTTCCTCTGATTGGAGAGCCCCCTTAATCCCCCTGTTACCATCTCTGTGCTAATTAATTTTTGAGGTAAATCCTATCGTTGGGCATTTTATGTCTTTGCAAACGAATAGCATTTAAGAAATTTTTACGTTTCTATATAAGTGAATATTTACGTTGTTATAAAAATTACGTAAAATTTTGAAGATAAACTTGGGTAAATAAAAAAAATTGTTTATTCGGGACGATTTCGATGTATGAAATTTCAGTACACAAGCTTTCAGAGGTGGAAAAGATAAGGACATACCTTTATTTTCGTACCAAAGGGTTAAGGACTCGAATATCGGACATGTGTGTGCCAATATTACACATGTAATACCAGGTGTAACCGGGCTTTCATCCCTCCGTAATTTGAATGTTCGTGTTTGCCTGATTGGAAGTAAACAAGGTTTAAACATAGCTTTCGCTCGTTTGGAATATAGATTATAAATTAACTTTTGTGTGTGTGTATGGTAGACGTGTGAATGAAATTTGTGTTTGAATATCGAATTAGCCATGCATCCTGACTCCTATTACATAGGAAGTTTCAAAGGAATTTTTTTGTTAACTCTGCATTCCAAATTAAAATCTATACCGTAATGCAACCTTTAAGATACAATATAAAATTTCCTAAATATAAATTACTGCTAGGCTCAGAATATATAGATTTTAAGAGGAAAATTTAATTGGTTTTCATTGCTAAGCTCTTTCTTCAAATAGCGCGATGATCTACTGTTCTGGTTTAAGATCTACCTTACAGCAAAGTTTAATCGAAATTTTGACTATAGTTTTTCGAAGTAATGATACCGACAATAAACTAATAAATTTTCTAATATTATATTAGACGTTAGCAAACATTTTATAAAACATAATTTTACAATACCGAGACATAGCAGTTAGAACGTTTTTGGTAATAGTCTATAACCAGTAACTGTATTCCAGTTCAAAAGCGAGGCTCTTAGTGAGTTAAATTCTTTGATGTTTATTTCTATTATTGAATCCTATAATCATAATATCCCTTACCTCAAATTAAAAGTTCCGTTGTAGCACAAATAAACAGTTTCTGGTTATGTACATGTAGACACGGCATTTTATGTATGTGTAATCGTTGCGCATAACGCTCCAAATATAAATTTTCCAACTCCTTAGCATTACGCAATTGCCTATGTCTAAGGGCGAAAGATAAGATGTTTGCAGATTTACGTACATTCCAATTCGCTATTACAGTTCCATCTTCTAAGCACAGTTTGCTGGTGTGAACTCCAAACCTTTATATTTGTTTAGACATTATAATTCCCTTTGGTAACTTAAAAAAATAAGATACAATCACATTAAGAAAACATTAATAAAACATGTATTCAACTTATGCAACATCAAGTTTTGTAATAACTCATATATATATACATTGATGTCTGTATCTTGTTATAAAAGTCGCCCAAACAATAGTTTATTTGTTCTATTTAATATTAGTTATAAATAATACCGAATAATAATAAAAATATAACATTCTAAAATTAATAAATTAAAATTTTTTTCCCGAAATAAAGATTTGGTAAGTTTAATTTTACCTACCCGAAATAAAACAACTTCCCTCAGATGCGATAGTTTTGTGTTTAGCATGAATGATGGGCATTCGAGAAGCCTTGTTTTATATTTCAACCAACTGCACCACGGCTGGCTAATTTCAGCGATTTTTCCGTCCCTATTAAAGCTTATGGTGACATTTTCTTATTCGATGTTCCCAATACCAGGGCCGATAGTTTGTGATTCTGAGAAGCATCAGGATAGAATAAATGGAACGCCTTTACAAGCAGCGTACTGTAATCAAATATATTTAATGCAATCAATTCACGAGTTAAAATTTATTTTCGCCGCGGTGTCAACAGACGACATGCCCAGTTATTCATTGCCTTTAATAAATTCACTTTTCCGATACAAAAAAAATTAGGGAGAGACGAAAATATGAATAATACCCTCTTCTGACAGACAGCTGCAGCATCCATCAGCCGTCTCCAGTGAAGATAAATAACACCGTCCACGTAAAACAACACGCACGTCGTTAAATTCGAAATTTAATTTATGTACGTAAAATCATTACAAATGAAGTGTGCGGAGCATAGAAATTTAGCTTTCACGTGTCCATCACACCTCCCACACAAATTAATGTGATTTGTTATGCGACAAAATATAAACTCGCGTCGCCAGTGATGCATTGTTTTTTTTTACGTTGCCTTATTTCGCACAAAACTCGGTTTAAATTAGGGAACAAGTACTAAAAGCTATCAGGGTGCAATATAGTAGCAAATATGAAACAAGGGCGATGGGTTGGGGAAAGTGGGTGTATTAAAGGGCGGTGGATGGCGATTATTTGCAAATCCGCTAGCCTCGGAAACAGGGGGTACGAATGTGTACATAACTGTAACAACACGACCGGCAAATTGCGGGACGCTCAGGGGTTGGTTTATTGAGAGATGTGTATTGCGGGGGTGTGCGAAGGAAGCGTACGTGTGTGCGCAAGGGATGCTCGAACCACAAAACCCACCCCTCACAAACCCCGTGCTGCATTGTATAGGGTTGATTAATTTGCCTAGCAACAGTGTCAGATACGTACCCCCCTCCCACATCGCCCGTGGGATTTTCATGAAATCGCCACTCCACGTACCTATCCCTACGATATCGACGCAAAGGGCAAATGCATTGCTTCCTACACTGCAATATAAATTGCTTGCAAGCCAAAAGTCTTGTTCGAGACACTTACAACCGCAAAGAAGGGACGTGGGGAAAAGTTATGACTACGGCTATCTATACCGCTACTTACTCTATAATAAAAATTCCCTTTCGCAAACACAGAAAGTGTGTAACAGCCAACTCACAATTTTTAATTGGGTATAGGCTACAGTTGGTTACTTCAAGTAAAGTTTATTCTACTCATGTTGGGAAGCTCAATGCAAATAGTTTGTTAACTGTCCATTTTCGCCGCCAGATAGCACTGATGTCGCAAATGCATGGAATTTTTCCGTTTTCTGTGTAATCAAAAGGAATAGTTATAATTTTCATAAAATAAATATAATTGTGTTGAAATCATCCGAAATGTTTTGCGTTAGAAATTATTTAGAGAATTAACTTGATTCTTCTCATTAAAAGTGGAAATGTAACGAAATAGATCCAAGTCTTTTGTAAAATTCTGTTGCAAAAAATTGGGTTTTGATAAAAAAAAGTACTATGCAATTTTTTTATTTTTATGTGACAACTGAATCAGAAAATTAATTTTAATGATGGCTATATTTACTTCGTTCTGAAATCCGTGACTATTTTTGTAAAACAAGAGTGTTTACGAAATCTCAATGACAAACACAATCGTATTTTTCTTGTTTACTCTTTTAAACAGCGTTTGACACCATAATAGTTACTAAATAAAACTAAAACTTAATATTTTGCTACGGATGAATATATATAATAATTCGAGATGTCAAAGAATATCTCTATATACCACTAGCTCAAAAGTTACCTCTTTGGTGCTTACGACGGAGACTTTCCTTTTGGCAAACGCTTCCATAAGAAATCGTGGGTATTCGTAAGGCTTAGAAAGCGCACTCGGCTGTTTTCGCCAGCCACAGTCTGTGTAGTACCTGTTCACCTTCGGTAAAGTCTATTATCGCCCAAGAGAAGCAATGAGATTGTTCGGTTTCATCAATTCTGCAATGAGGATTTTCCTCTCCTAGTTATTGAATTGGTTTTGTCCAATGCAATTGCAGCTCTTCATGGTTTATTATTTTTTCGTGACCCAAAACGATATACTTAAATTCATTGAGAACACATGTTGGCAATTTCCTTCACAGTTACGTAATTATCATATTTTTAGACATTTGAAAATCTCGCAAAGTAAAGATTTTGTATTTTTTATCATTTTGAGCAAACTAATTATTAAGATTTTTGAATCTACAGTTATAACTTTCTGTCACATTGGCTAGCCTCTTTTATTGGCGTTGCCGTGAAATTAACATTACAAAATATATTTTTTCAAATAATCTTACAAGGTAGTGCTACCTAGTTAGAATATTCGTTTAAATATACGATATAACGTATTGTTACGTCTTGCTGGTCTGCGCCGCTGACTTTGGCCCATCCCGCGCGAGCAGGCGAAAGAGAAGGACAGATAGTGATAAGCGGGGAGGCAAGTCAATGGAATGTTTTGAATGACAAACGAGCGATAACCCTACCAGCGTTTTGAGTTATGAATGCATTCTACCGCGATAACCCTTTGGCGGCTCACCGTCCCTGACCTTTGGCAGATATGATTTCTGCGTTAAACTGAATTATGCTCTGGATTACTCACCTCGTTCTCTTAACGTTACTTGTAGTGCGTTGAACCTTCCAAATGGTCAAGGCGAAAGATATAAAAGTGTGACAGGCCTCCGAGCCGGAGTAGACGTTGAATGGATAAGTGGCTGAGTTCCGGCCTATAGACGACGAGCAGCGAGGGGAGAGACCAGTGGAAACGAAATCTGTGACTGCGAGTATCTAGCAATGAAGAGTGTGGCTGGTATACTTGACTATTGGAGTAGGTGCGTGACTGAAAGACATCACAAATGATGGCAACAGATAGACTGACGAAGAGTTAATGATGAGTGTGAGTTGGTTGACTGTAACCAAACACAGGCATTGAGAAGGGCGTTAGTTGGAATTGAAATATGCATTACATATTGCTCTCGCTCTTTAATGAAAAAAAAAAATAGTGGAGGCAGATGATTCGGTGGTGTGAATGATAGCTGTACGAATAAATTAGAAATTAAATTTAGTTATTTAATTTCTATTAAGACCTCCATCCCTCACGAACTCAGATACGCCCCCAGGCGTCTATGAAAAAGTATATATAATTCATTCATTTTAGTTAATTTCTGGTTATTTGTGTAATTTTCCTTGCTGTAAATATACACTCAAAAGCCGAAAAAACTGGTACACATGCCATATATCGTGTAGGGCCCTCGCAAGCACGCAGAAGTACCACAAGACGACGTGGCATGGAATCGACTACTGTCTGAAGGTTGGCAGGAGGCCATTCACACCATTAATACTGCAGGGCAGTCCACAAATCCATAGGAGTGCGAGGCAGTGGAGGTCTCTTCTGAACAGCACGTTACAAGGCATCCCAGATATGTTCAATAATGTTTATGTCTGATGATTTAGGTGGCCAATGGCAGTGTCTAAAGTCTGAAGAGTGTTCTTGAAGTCACTCGGTAGCAACTCTCGACGTGTGGGGTGTCGCATTGTCCTGCTGGAATTGTCCACGTCCGTCGGAATGCACAATTTACATGAATGGGTGCAGGTGATCGGACAAGATGCTTACGTATCTGACACCTGTCAGAGTCGTATCTAGACGTATCAGGGATCCCATTTCAAGACAACTGCACACGCCCCATACCGTGACAGAGCATCCAGAAGCTTGAACAGTCTCCTGTTGACATGTAGAGTCCATGGATTCATGAGGATGTCTCCATACCCGTACACGTCCATCCGCCCGATACAACTGGAAACGAGACTCGTCATACCAGGCAACGTGTTTCCAGTCATAAACAGTCCAATGGCGGTGTTGGCGAGCCCAGGCGAGGCGTAAAACTGTAATTCGTGCAGTTAACAACGATACACGAGTGGGCCTTCGGCTCCGAAAGCCCATATCAATGATTGTCCGTTGAATAGTTCGCACGCTGGCACTTGTTGATGCCCCAGTATTGAAATCTGCACCAATTTTGAGAAAGGGTTGCACGTCTGTCAGGTTTAATGATTCTCGTCAGTCGTCGTTTGTCCCGTTCGTTCACGATCTTTTTCCGTCAGCAGCGATGTCGAAGATGTGATGTTTTACTCGATTCCCGATATTTACGGTACACTCGTGAAATGGTCGCACGCGAAAATCCAAATGTTATCGCTACCTTGGAGATGCTATGTCCCATCTGTCGTGCGCCAACTATAATACCACGTTCAAACTCTCTTAAATGTTGATAACCTGATATTGTAGCAGCAGTAACCGATCTAGAATTTTGCCAGGCACTAGTTGTCTTATGTAGGCACTGCCGACCGCATCGCGTTACTCTGATTGGTTCCATACATCTGTTATTTGCATATGCTCGCCTATACCAGTTTTCTGGATCTTCAGTGTATTATTTTCCCATTACTATAGGATTGAAACTGCATAACGGTTAAGTACAAGCGCACTGACAGTCAGAAAAGTGCGTAAATTTTAATTAAACTGTCAGAAAAATTCAAAAGTTTTAGCAACTGTATTCGAACAAGAAATTCCAGATCTATTGTTCCCTTTATAGTTAATCATAATAAGAATAATTCCAGGAAGTAGTTATTTTTTTATATACTTTAAAATATATTTTATATTTGTAATAGGCTACAGAAATTGTGTTCGTGTGGTGTTAACAATTTTCCCGAGCCATGTTGTTATACTAAAAATATGAAACACGAAGATGAGGTATTTTCCTACAACTCTAGAAATGAATCAAACTCAAAATATTTAGCAAAATCTGTAATTGGCGGCAATATGAAAAGCATGGTTGTTTGACGAACCCATATCTTGCGAATATTAACTGCTATAAAAATACGGTTCGCTCAAAAGGGATAACTTCAATAAATATATTACGCCCTGCATGAGTATTATTCTTTCGCCCATTGAAAAACAGTTTGTGTTTGCAGAAGAAGGGGTAACTACTTTCAAGACAAGCGATGTACAGAGTACGATGTATTCGATTTGTGAGAAATATGCACTTGTTTAATTGGCACACAAAATATAAAGAACTTACAAAATTATGCTGCACTAAATATGGTCGAGGGACTAACACTGCCAACGGGTCTCCAACTGCAAAGGAGAGGAAAGTAAGTTATGTTTGCACTGGTGAAGAAGCAGTTGATGGCTTTGCTGAAAGAGATGGAGGTGACGCAGACGATAATGCAGACAGTGCATTGTAGATGAAGACGATGGTATTTTTCTCGAGGCCCTTACACATCTGCCCAATGGGTTTGATGCAACCAGTGACATGAAGAAGGAGGAAAAAAACAAGAATGCTACCTACATATTTTGCAAAAACTCTAATGAAATTTCTGATAGACTGAAACATTAAATCACGAAAAAAATCATCTCATATTAAAGAGATATTTTTAATAATAAATGCAATGTGATGAACTCTTTGCTGCTGAGATCCTAATGTATAATATAAGTAAATAATAAGTGTTTTGTTAGAAAACTTACGAATTTTGGTTTTTTACAAAATATGTTCTATTTTTATAATCCTATTTTTAATATTTGTTGTCAGCACTCTGCTAAAAATTATCTGAATTCAGATAATAATTCTGACATAGAATATAAATGTGCATATCTTTGAATTTAGCATCCATATTATTAACAGATGGAAATTGGTGGGCAACTGTTATTATAAAAATATTTATGGTCTAATTTGTCACATTGTTAGGTACGAAAATTTTTTTATGAAACCTCAATGGCGTGAAATGATGTTTATGAGAGAGCTTAGCGGATGTTTGGTCATATTTGCATTATTGGTGTAATATGCTATGTCTACATACTGGAATTTAAGTGTCTGACCCCGATGGTTTGGATATTAGACAACTCTGCCCATAAAGTGTTATACGGATTGTCGTGTCAGACCTATATTATTGGACTCGGAAATGATGCCTAGATATTGGATTTCATGACGTAGCATGAATGGTTTGAAAACCTTCTCCAACTGTGTCTGTAAGTTAGTAGTTTCTGGGCCCATTCTCTACTTGATACGCAATGTGGTTGCTACAATGTAGTCAAACCTGCATTAGTCACACTAACACTGCATATTTACTTTAAAAGAATAAAAAAACATAGTTATTTCTATACTAACCAATATGTCGTAGACCATGCACAAATAATCAAATTATATGTTGCTACATTGGTATTCAACTTGAAAACGGGAGTCCGAAAATGTAAAACATTTGGTATATTTACCAGCACATCAATATTTCTAAAATCCATTATTGCATTAGATGTACACACATAAGGTCATTCTCTCGAATCACCTTTCAATTAGTATTAAAAATACGAGTCATATGATATGCTGTTATATACCTATGTATTTTTATAAATTAAAACACACAATTAAAAAACATTTTTTACATCATCAGTTTATTCACACGTGTTGACAATAACCGCTATTGTAGACACACACTAAGTTGTAAATTTGTTGTTAAAATAATTAATATATATAATTTACTAGCCTAATACAGTATATATGTGTTTTAATATATAATTATTAAATATTGGTATAAAATAATGTTATAATATATATATATATTTCGGCTGAAGCTATTAAAACTCCGACTTGTGTATGCGTGCGGACTCAGGTTGCCTGAATGCCTGTAGGTGCATACCTGCGAAACTGCAACAAGACACTCCTCATGTGTGCACATGTGCGGACTAGGGTCATCTGAATCCATACAGTTGTGGTCTTCTAACGCTCGTTTCACACGAGCGGAAATTGTGCGGAGCGGGCGCGGCGCGGCCGCCGCGCGGAGGGTTTTCCAGGCGAAGCACAAAAGGAAAAAACGTACATTAGGTGAACAAAAAACAAAAACAAAAGTGTTGCCAGTTAACCTGAACGGCACCGAATTCGGCCGGCGTGAGGCGAAACGAAGCGCGATGTGGAGTCATGCGAAAGTTGGCAACAAGTACGGACGTGAATGTGGTGTGTTGTAGCCTGGGGTCCTATTCTAAGTTTTTGTTCCGACGAAAGAAAGTTGGATCGAAACAATTTCTCTTTCCAGCCTACTTTTCGGTATTCTAAGTTTAAAACGTCGGTAGTTTGAAATCACGAGTGGAGTCGGGACGTATAAACTGCTCACGAGCAGTCGGGAGGCTATAATTTCGTAGTTAACCAATATGGCGGGCGTCGGTATTAAATGTGGCCGTGTATTTCAATGACACGGAAATAAATATTGTGTAGAATAAAGTCAGTGCAGCACGTGTTTGTGTTGCATGGAGTTATAATTTTCCTGCGAATACATTTACGATACGAATAAGCATGAAAAGATTCGGTATAACTATTACAAACTTGCATCACACTCGTCCGTCCTTCTTAAACATTGTGCACAACATGATGCAGACTATTTTAGGCGTGGGATGTTATTACAGGCGCGTAAATGTACTAATACGCAATTGTAAATATTTAACCAATTAACTCCTATTATCTTAGGACGTACATCAAGATCCACATTTATCAACTCCTACGCATGTGTTCGGAGGGCGAGTGGTTAAGTGACGTGCTTCGCAGCGCAAACATCTTCATGTTTTGACGTCGAAACCCCCCACAGCTTGATTTTTTTTTGTTTAAATATGTGAAATAGGGTTATGTTATTATATGTGGTAACAAAATTTTTTTAAAAGGGCAAGCTTATAAGCTGTGTGCATATGTGTTTTGTCACCTTATAGCCTACAGTTTGGAATGTTAATTTTAAAATTGAAGGATGAAATTTGATTGATAGGTCTTATGTACTTTAACTAAAACGGATCGTGATTAACTTTAAATATTGCGAATATGAATATATTCTGCAACAAAACGACAATTTCTTGCATTGATTCCAGAAAGAAGAGACTAATAAATTCCACATCATTTAATAACTTTAAAACTAACTTTAAAGTCAAAATGAATAACACAAATACATTCAAAATCTACGTATTCTCCTTCTGTACAAAATAAATATTTTCTGCGCTGAAAGATTATCGGCGTTTTAAAAACCATAGGTTTATATGTGATAAAAAGGAAGGGAATGTTATTTAATTAACACCAAATTCAATGCCTGTCGCGTAAGAGGTTAGCAATACTGTTATAATATATCAACCAGAGAAAAAAAATGGTACAACGCCAGTGACTCAGTCAATGTTACTTATTTTATATTTATTTAAAATTATCACCTTCCATGGCTCCACGGTACACTTCAGTGGACACCAAGGTTAGGAATATTAATATAATCGTTTTAAGATGTGTTCATTTCTTTGTTATTCAGGACAGCATGAAATCTATATTTAAAATCTGCTAACTTTCCTTCACTTAGCCTTTGCGAAATATTTTCTTTTCAACAAACACAAATGTTTTGCCAAACACCCGGGCAACGTCCTTAATAAGTAATCTCACGAAGGTAAAAAAAATACAGTTCAACATGGCTACCAACCACATTTTCTCACACTCCCCACAAAATCAAAGAACACTGTTCACTATTAATTTCTTATAAAATATATATTTCTATTTATATATAATTTTTAACGATCTTAATATATAAGGCTTACTATTCGTGTCTTTAAGTAATGCTTTTTAAACAGATTTGAGCAATTTTAAAAACGAGTAATTCTAGTAATATTTCGTTTGTACGTTGTCGACCATGCGCAGAGACACTAACTCTCGTCTAGCTTGGAGTGGGGAAAGTCGGTAAGCCGAAGATGTCAGAATGTGCTTGCCTTCGAAACGACTCCGTACTCTGAATACCAATTTCATGACGACTTTGTTTACGCCGGATGAGAGAGAGTGGGTTCGTGGCGACGTGGGCAGTTCCCGACGAAACTTAGAATAAGCCCCCTGATTAGTGGTAACGTGTGCACATGGAGCCTCTAGTCACAGTCACCTTCATTGAAAGGCCGTTGTAAGAACCTCACTACTAAAACCACTCAACGGTTATGTAAGAATATGCGTAGACCTTCGTGTAAAACTACAAACGGGTTCACAATAAAAGTACCACCTAGTACAGATATCTTTCCTTGCAAATATACAAGCATTATTACTCACGAATGTGCACAGAGGAAAAACTAGCTACCACTATGAAACACTTTATAATATAAAACCCTATTGTTCACAGGTAGCCATTCGGGCGGTGTTCCGGTGATATAGAAAAAGGAACTGTTTGCAGTGTTAAAAGACGGTTAGTTCTACAGCATGTATAATTCAAATGTACTGAAACACTTTGTGAGTACCTCATGGACAAATGTAATGTAAGCGAGCTGGCTGAAGACAAAAGACGTAACTGAAATGTGACATCGAAAATCTTTGTGTCAAAGGTTAGTAGAAAACGGAAAGACAGTCGATAAATTTTCATAAAGTAACGCACAGGGGCTTGACTCTACATTGTTACTGCCATCTCTGATGCCGAGTACTACATGTTCCGCAAAAAGGGCGACAAACAAACGAGGCAGGCCAAAAAAAAAAAATGTTCGGAGAAGGTTGTGAATGAATGAAGGCTCGCCTCGTCAGCCTTCTCGTGTCAGGAATATAACATGGAAAATTGGCCTTTGCCTCACAGAAGAGCCTAATCAAGAGCGGTAAACGGATGGCGGCTGATGTCATCAGGCTTGCAACACAATCATCTCCACGGAGTTTGATGAGAATGAAGAAAACACGCAAGTCTCTCCCAACAATCACACATTACACTACAGAAGAAGCACTTGCTCTTATCGTTAGTTCAGATATTGGGAAGGAAGATCATTTAAATATTCAGAGTGGTTCCAAGATCAGTGGTGCAAACATATATCCACCATACAATGTTGTTTCACAGTCAAAGACACAATGCTATCCAGAAAATGTAGTTATCAATGAATATTAGGCCTATTGCCTATTAACCATTACAAGAATTGCTTGATTACGTGGTGAACCATTTACATTGTGCATTCCGACATTCTGGAGCAGCGCCTACCCGAAAATACAGACAAAATCGACATGTATTATAAATGGGGCTTGGATGGAAGAAGAGGGCATAGTATATACAAGCGAAATCTCTGCAACAATGACAAATACGGAGATTCCAAGATTATTGTGTACAGTGGTTCCTTTGGAAATGTCATGCATAGAACGAGGTGCGAAAATAATTTTATAGCGCAATCCCAGTACGTCCAGTACGAAATATTGTCGACCCATAAGCTTCAGACTGAAAAAATACACTGAAGAGAATATGAAGTGTCGAGGCACAGATAGGTGAACTTCGCCCAATCAACATTTCTCGGCCATCTGATACGAAGCAACTGTGCTTTGCATATGTTCTTTTATGTGCTATGCTTAATGGCAAAACCGTGAACGCTTTGACGGAAACAAAATCAACGCAAGCTTGTAACATCTGCAATGTCACACCAAAATACATCAATAACCTGGATAATGTCGTTAAAAAAAAAATCGATGCCTATCAACACGATAGGCATCGTTGCCTATCAACACGAGATTTCTGTTCTTTATGCGTACCTGCTATCTGTCGTGTTTCTTCTGCAAATTTCATATAAGCTAGACATAAAGCAGTGGCAGGCAAGGGGAAAAGACGCGAAGGACTCTATAAAAGCACGGAAAGACATGATAGCCAACAAATTGTACGAATAGATGGCTCTTGTTGATGATCAGCCTAAGCAAAGGGCAGGTAACAGCAACTGTTAATACATGGCAGTACAATAATAAAGTCTTTACCATTGCCTCCAGGGTAATTGTCAGAGGTTGTTTAGGAAGAGATCCATAAGCTATATAAAAACGTACGCTTATTTCATGCTAGAAAAACGATTCGTATAAACAGAAATAGAGATATTCTACATAGGAAGCTCGTGTATTCAGATCCTGTGGTGTCGGGAAAACGAAAAGTAAGCTACAGACAACGGAAGCCATGTCCTACGGAAGTTACTTCTACGTTACATCTTCCAAATTGGTTGCATGGACAAACAACAACGGATCAGGCGTACAATGTTGCTTTCGACCATGTAAACCAAGAGGTTGATACTGGTGACGAGCCTGCAGTGTAAATATGTACTTATTCATGTGTACTTTTCTTTTTTAGAACGGTATACCAATGTTATATGTATATGTAACATTTACATATCGATTGGTATTCTTTGACAATAGCATACATACATGCTGCGCTTACTTAGAACTCCCACGTTTAACTATTTCTATATGTTTACCTATAAATGTATTTTTATGTACATAGGTATGTATGGGAAAGGTGTGCAACCCCAAATAACACACCCTGGGACCGTTG
Source organism: Clitarchus hookeri (assembly GCA_002778355.1). Lineage (NCBI taxonomy): Eukaryota > Metazoa > Arthropoda > Insecta > Phasmatodea > Phasmatidae > Clitarchus > Clitarchus hookeri. The sequence continues at coordinate 204,200 of NQII01001460.1, forward strand.
TTTACACGTGACTATTTTTGTCCCGTTAAATGTGTGTTTTTTCCTTGTGTGCGACGATTTGTAAACGGACACACATCAGAAGACGCGCAGAAGCCTGCACGTTTTTGTTGAGCTGGCCTGTCACCATGGACAATGGTCACCGTGCAGTACTTGCATACGGGGGACCGTAACTTGAAAAGGAAGAATAAGAATAGAAGATACTGGGTTCATCCAGTAGTGAACTGTCGCTTGTTACAGGGCACATTTTATGTTTTGTTTAATCAGCTTCGAGAGGACGAATCAAAATTTTATAATTACTTCAGAGTGTCATTGACAAGCTTTGATGGATTGTACTGTTCTCTGGAAAATATTTTGAAGATATAAGATACGAACATGAGACAGGCAACACATACAATGGAAATGCTTGACATAACACTGAGATAAGGAAGTTAATTTTATTCTAATATATTTATAATTATGAGATGAAATNAATGGAAATGCTTGACATAACACTGAGATAAGGAAGTTAATTTTATTCTAATATATTTATAATTATGAGATGAAATGAATCATGTGATAACTTATAGTATATATTAAACACTTGAAAAGCGTTATTAGACTGAGTTTGATAGTTTCCTGTAAAATAATTGTCGCTACTAGGCCACCTAAGTTATACAGGATGGTGGCTAGTAGTTTATTAAGTTAAATTACTTTGGTGCAGACTATGAGCACCTGTGGTTGTTGCGTTAGTGGTAAACAAATACTCGTATTCTCCATGATTTAACACACCAATAGTTATTTGTATTTGTACGAAGGTAACATAGGAATTTACACACACTGGCGAGACTGAGCCCCCCTGCAAGTCGTAGGCCTGAAGGGCTGGTTGGCTGAATACTATGTGTCGGGGAAGGTTGTTGAAGGGAGACGTTTCTCTACTTATCTTTGACTGTGGCTTTTGGTGAGTTATCTTCGTTTGCAGCTGAGGTATGGTGAGTTGGGTGACCTTATTTCAGTCCCTTGGACTGCATCTCGTTGGTGTGCTGTACTCAGCTGGCTTCTTCCTGCAGCTTTGACTGACACTCTCGGAAGTCCGGGATGGGTTTTCCGGGATTTGGGCTTTCTCTGCTACCTCGGCTGGCGTTCCTTGTTGGAGAGCGCGTGTCCTAGGCTGTGCTGACGTCCGCAACGGTCCGGCTCGCGTTTCTGACTTCCCCACCTCGGAAACTGCCACTACGGTTTCGGAAATGAACTCATAAGTTTTCGGCACTTCTACTGGGTTTGTCTCGGGAATTTATACCAGAAGTTTCGGCTGTTTCTGGGTTATCTCCTCGGTGACGTCACTATTGACTTACTGACTGACTGACGTTGCCATCCGGCGCACGACTACATCTCTCGGGGAATGGCGCCTCTCGGCGTGGGGCTGCCACTCGTTTCCGGGAATTCACTCATATTCTCGGCACTGTTCTCGTCACATGACTGATTACTCCCATGTCTGATTCGCCTCCCGTCTCGGCCGAACACTTATCTCGTCTCGTGGCTGTACCGCCGAACAACTCCCTTCTCGGCTGGCGATAATTGACTCAGCCGGGATCCAAGCCCGGCCTCATGATATGACTGCCTCTCGCACTAACTGCCTTGTTCGCCTCGCATCGCGGCTGCCAAACAACTCCTTCCCATTTTGGCTGAACAACTGACTTTCAACAACTGCTCCCGAACAAAACTGACCACAACTGATTGATTGCCTGGGCTGGGTCCGAACTCCGGCTCGGTGATAAGACTGCTTCTCGCCTAACTGCTTTCTCTGACTCGCATCGCAGATGCCGAACAACTCCTCGTCAACAACGGATCACAACTGACCCCGAACCTTGGCTGCGCCTAAATTTAACCCGTCTCCCACTAAATTCAAGTTGGCTGTCAGCAGTTTCTCGAGAGAAAAATCGGGAAATCCCCTGTGCACCTCGCAAGTCAGCAGTTGTGTGACGCGGAATGCGGGAACAGGCAGTAGTTTTTAGTCGTGGAAGAGTAGTCGACCAGTCTCTAAACAGCGCAGATGCTTGGGTGGTGGTATGAGTACGGGATGAGTTAGGCATAGGCACGCCCTTCTGGCTTTTTCTAGGGTTCGGAAATGAATTTGTGAGCTCGATAAGTGCGCTGCAAATACGCAGAAGTCAGTGCGGGCGCGCGAGATGGCATCACAGAGTAGTGTTGAGTGCGACGCGTGGCCGGTCCAGCCCTTGAACTGGTCGTCCTTCTCGAGGGTCGAGAGGGACATGCGAGGTCATCGTGGGACGTAGAGAAAGAGAGTAACATATTAACTGGTTAAGTTTTAAACCAATTTAAGTCACCTTAAGGCAGACGAACAGTTTTAGTTATAGTTTTAATTAAATTTCTACATAGCACCTCCCAGGCAATGGCACTCAGGCTAAATAATACACAGATAAGAAATAAACTGGGTTCATTAATGTTGTGGTGGCTAATTTATGTTTTGCCAGTAACCTTATGAGAAATTTATGTTTCGTTTTGAATGGTACTTAATCTTTTCAATTAACGTTTTGATCCAGAGAGAGATTTATAATTTACTAATTTCACATATCTTTTATAAATCCCTATATAATTAAACATGTTTTCTTTTTTAATTCTGTAGTTAATGTTATTTATTTATGATTTAGGCATACCCCTAAGTGTAAGGCAATTCATTATCAGGAAGAAAATCTCTCGCAATACAGTAAGGGAAAGGAATATATGGAATAAATTATGTTTACCTCTGACAAGCGAGTTCAAATGCTACGTCCCTGCTCCATATATGTCACGATTTTAGTTGCAGATAGGCTAAAGATCAAGGGGAAGCAGCCCACATTAATGACTATATACTAAAAAAACATATTTTGTCAGTGAGATTTAAGCATTTTAATGCATGCATTCAACCATATATTTAATCTAGTTCCTTGAACACATTATCATGCAACATCTTCAAAAGTTTCATCCAGGTAAGTTCTTTGCTAAGCTTGAACTCATGGTCTCACTTAAAGCAAACATCTGACTACTGCCAGACCGATTCCTCGCAAGACTGACGCCTCATTGCGGATAATGCTGTGCTGATTGCGGTGCGTGCAGTTCTGAACATGCGTTTCTGATTGTGGTGTGTGCAGTGGTAATTGCAGTGTGTGCGGTGCTGATTGCAGTGCTTGCTGTGCGGTGATGTTTGTGGTGCAGGCAGTGCTGATTGTGGTGCATTTGAGAAATGTAAAGATCGAAGTACAAAACAATTAGAGTGGTGGAATATCTACAATAAGTAAATTAATAAAATTTTGGTTACATAGGAATGTAGGTTTGATTTCTTATACAGTCCCTTCTGCTTCTCTGAAATACTTGTTAATTCTGTAGTGTAAACAGTCGATTGCGAGAGTCTGTTTTATATAAAATTTATGTGAGTGCGTGCAGGAGGAGGGCTATGGTTCAATCTTAAGTATTATTCCTTACTCTGGTCGTTTAAATTGGACTGAGTACTATATGGCAAACCAATGAAATAAGTAATTTTTTTAAAGGGATATTTTTGGGAAATGTTTTGCAACCAGTTGGTTGGTCTGGTCAGTTGTCCTGGTAAGTTGGCTTGGTAAATTAGTGTTACCCTTTGGTATGGTCACCTCTGGTAGAAATGTTTTGCGAAGCTTTTAAAGGGGTTAGCTACGAGAATCTTACTAGGAGACGTTTTTGAGATTGTCCATCATCGTTTGTTTGCATAGGTGGGTTTTATGGTCGGTTGGTATTGTTGGTGTTGATCTAGCTAGTTTTGTAGGAACTGGTCTCGGCAGGAACCATTCTTGGGTGGAGTTAGTCTTGGGTAGAGTCAGTCTTGTGGGGAGTTAGTCTTGGGTGCCTTCAGTCGTTGGTTTATATGGTTAGTCGGTATAGCTCTTTCTTGTGACCTGCTAGTAGTGGACAATTGTGTGGAATGAGATTTTTTTTTCGATTTTACGTGTTCAATGTCATTAGTGTTCAATGTCAAGGTCGACAGCAATCAACATGATGGTCGGAGTCTTTAATGTAATTTTTTCCCTTGATTTTAAAGATTATTTTTTACTTTTTAGATTTTTCTCTATTTATATGATTGTGAGCGATATAGTGAGTTGTAGGAGACGGGTATATTAATAATATGTGATTGATTGGAGGGGAATCAGTCCTATACAGGACATGGTTTTGGGGGAGGTCTCTTTTAATGTAAATTTTTTTAATTAACTTATAAATTTTTTTATAACTTTTGCTATACAAATTTTAACAATTTTTATTAATTTTTTATAATTTCTTAATATTAAATAAATTTTCTATTGTTTTTACTTGTTATAATTTTTATTAATTTGTTTTATAAATTTTACAATAATTTTCTTTATATTTTTAATAATTTTTATAAGTTTTTGTAAATTTTTACTAAATTTTCTTGAATTTTCAAATATATTTATGAAATTTCTTTTATTTTCAAGTTAACGGACACTGCCATCAAGGTCAATGTTTAAGGTAACTGTAAAACACGACAAGTCGAGCTCTTATTTTTTAACGAGGCGCTCTTAGCCACGGGGGCCATACCGCACCCCGGCCTCCCACTAGGCGGGAGAGAGGGATCACGCCCTCTCATCGCAGCCATGACAGCGCTCACCATTATTGATCAGACCCCTCTGCCCCAATCTGTACACAGATTGCACCAAGCAAGCCCCGATCTGATATGACAGATCGCACTAGGCATGTCCTTCCATAAGGCTTGAGACTCTAGCACTCAAATTACCAAGCGTATGGTATGGCCGGTGCACTATCCAAACACCTGACGTGATCTCGGGCACGTCCCCGGAACTGTCCAGTTCAACGTCCGGTTCCATTAGCAAGAGGGGGGATCTCTCCGGAACCTCCTCCAGCATACAGAGTTAACCACTGCCAGCACGAGTCCAACCTCAGTTGATCCGAAGTCCAAGGCAAAACGCCCTGGTGGGCCAAGCGGATCATCCCGTGCTCCCTCTTAATTTTCATGGCACGTATGGGTTTTCCCGCGCCTGACTGCGTCCCCAGCTCACAGACAGCAGCAGTGCGGAGTCCCTCAGCCATTTGGGATCCTGCACAACCAGCTATGGTTTTAGGTATCCTACATCCAACATAGCTGATGAAATGGCCACTGGCCAAACTGGCGAGAGCCGGTCGTGTCGGGAGCCTTATTGCTATACCCGCCATTGAACCTCCGACCTCCTGTGTGTAAGTCTTCAAATTTTTATAAATTTTGAAAAGAAGTGGAATTTATTGAATGATTTTTTATTTGTTTGTGTTTAAGGTCATCCAACTTTGGCACGAGGTCAAGATCAAGGGCGTGAGGTCATGGTCAAGGTTACCTAGATCTAATATGGCAGACAATATGGCCGCCGGCTGACGAGAATGACAGAGCAGGCGGCAAGTCGCCCGACACCTGTGCTTTGTGCTCTTATGCCTGCGCTCTCATTTATATACTACTCACATTCGTTGTTATCAATTCTTATAATAATCAATGCAGAAAGAAGGACTAAAGTCTCCGAGTCAGACCTAGCTGATCAGGAGGGAAAGAGGGCAGGTTTTTCTACATTTCTGAAAACTAAATTTTTGATAGAAGTGAAAAATTGTTCTTTAGAGATTTACATGTACTGTTTGTCATACAGTTACTCTTTTAACTGCTCTTCGCTCTACCCATTCCAGAGATTGATTCTCGTCAAGATGGCAGAATACATAGCCCCTATATCCACATACCAATTAATCATTAGCTATATTGTCGGTCAATCTGCGAAATCAGTTACATCCCGTCAATTAATCATTGGCTTTACGTAACACTTGATCTTTCCCCACACCACCTTCACCTAGCGATTGTCAATTGTTACTGCATTTGTCCACTTGACTAGGGCGTTAATTCATGTTTTCAGTATTGAATACTATAGTGTTCTGGCAACTCATGTTTTTATCATCTGCAACACAAGATCTTCCATGTACACATTTCCGTAATTGTTCACATTATATATAATACACTGAAGAGCAAAAAAAACTGGTATAGGCATGCGTATGCCAATAAGAGAGGTATGGAACCAATCAGAGTAACGCGATGTGGTTGGCAGCTAGATCAGTTACTGCTGCTACAATGGCAGGTTATCAAGATTTAAGTGAGTTTGAAAGTGGTGTTATAGTCGGCTCACGAGAGATGGCATGTAGTTACGAATCTGCACTTAGCATGAAAAAATCGGATACTGGTATGTCTGTAAAAAATGAGTAACAACACATTATTATGGTTCGAGCTTGTAACATGACCATCCTTGGCTGTTCTCGTATTAACAGAATATTTTGAGAAATTAAGATAAAATGTGAGTAAACATCAGTGTGATTTTACTTCCAGAGATGGCTTGGTTTATGTCAGCAAGTGGACATTTTTTGCCTGTAGGTAGGAAGCCTGAAACTGTGGGCCGGTATGGTGTCCTACAGGTAATGATGTGCCACTGTGTTCTCTACACAGCCGTGGAAGTGCATCACTCTACTGAGTATTTCAACACGTGGGACAGAAATACCGGAGAAGAGTTTTCCTTTCTTTTTGCATGTCTGATGATTACGAGAGGGTATTCGGAAGTACAAATAAGAAACTGCCAAATATCATCAGTGTTACAGTTGAACCAATGGGTGATAAGCAAACAAATAAATTTATGAAGCACTTATTTTTAAAATGGCTGCCATACAAATATTTTAAGTTTATTTTGTACAAATACCATACCGTGGACCAATTTCAATAAAATTTCGTATGCTGACAGTATCTAATGCAAGCATCATATATGAAAAAAAAACAATTTTGTCCGCCATTTTGTANTAAAATTTCGTATGCTGACAGTATCTAATGCAAGCATCATATATGAAAAAAAAACAATTTTGTCCGCCATTTTGTATTATAAAGTTACATGAATTAATAAAATTTTGTGTAATATCTCGGGAAACAATTGACAGATTGCTAACAAATTTGGCAAACATGTAGTACTGCAACAGCTTATATCTAAAAACATGTTTATGTTTGTCAGACTCTTTTTCAAAATGGCGGTCATCTATAAATTCTAGGATAGTATAATATATCTTCGAAATAATATAATCAATTTTCTAACTTAAGTTTATATGCTGGGAGTATATATAACAAACATCAAATGAGTATAGATGGAGCCTATGGCACGCAATTTAAACTGATAAACTTTTTNCTTCGGTCCTCCATTTTGTAGGATGGTGTAATATGATTAAATAATGTTTCCATGCTCCATCTTGGGAAACGAAAGGCCGATTTCTACAAAAAAAAGCAAACAAGTAGCACTGCGACAGGTGATTTTAACTAATATGTTTCAAGATAGCCCCGATTATTATTTTGAAAAGTGCGGACACATGGCAATTTTATTTTTGTTAGTTATATCGTCAAAACCATGTTATTAATTCAAACGCAATTTTTTAAACACAGGATGTATATATTACAACCATCAAACTTGTCCACACAAAAGCTCTTTTGTCCACTATCATGTGTAATAGTATCACATGACAAATTAAAATTACGCGATATCTCGGAAAAACAACCTATTTCTAATATATTTTTAAAAACCAATAGCACTATGGCACGCAATTTAAACTGATAAACTTTTTGATAGTGTCAGACACATATTTTCATAATGGCAGCGAATTAAAATTTTTAGCTTAGAATGTTTTATCTACGATATTACAAGTCAAACTTCAACTTAATTTCGTATGCTGACAGTATAAATTAAATAAGTTTTTTGAAAATACATATTTTCNTTACAAGTCAAACTTCAACTTAATTTCGTATGCTGACAGTATAAATTAAATAAGTTTTTTGAAAATACATATTTTCTACATTTTCGAAGAAAGTCCCATATGAAATAATAGAGTTTTCATGACATATCACGGGAAAAATTAAAACAATTTCTTTCAAATTTGGGGAAGACGTTGTACTCTAGTAGGCCACATTATTAAATATATTTTAAGTATGCAAGTGGCTTATTTTCCGAATGGCTGCTACGAAAACACTTTAGGTTAGTGTGCTGTATCTACGAAGCTATGTAAAACATTTAAATTTAAAGTTGTGTATTTTATGTATGACAATCATTGAATGTGCCGTGTCTACCGTAAATATCGGGAATCCGGTAAAACATCAAATATTCGACATCGCGGCGGCCGGAAAAGGATTGTGAACGAAAGAGACAGATGTCGACTGACGAGAATCATTAAACGTGACAGACGTACAATCCTTTCTCAAATTAGCGCAGATTTCAATGGTGGGGACCATCATTGATATGGGCTTTCGGAGCCGAAGGCCCACTCGTGTATCATTGTTGACTGCACAACACAAAACTTTACGCCTCGCCTGGGCCCGCCAACACCGCCTTTGGACTGTTGATTTCTGGAAACACGTTGCCTGGTCTGACGAGTCTCGTTTCCAATTGTATCGGGCGGATGGACGTGTACGGGTATGGCGACATCCTCATGAATCCATGGACCCTACATGTCAACAAGGGACTGTTCAAGATGGTGGAGGCTCTATCATTATATGGGGCGTGTGCATTTGGCGTGAAATGGGACCCCTGATACGTTTAGACACGACTCTGACAGGTGACAGATACGTAAGCATCCTGTCCGATCACCTGCACCCATTCATGTCCATTGGGCATTCCGACGGACGTGGACAATTCCAGTAGGACAATGTGACACCCCACACGTCGAGAGTTGCTACCGAGTGGCTCCAGGAACACTCTTCTGACTTAGACACTTCCATTAGCCACCTAAATCACCAGACATGAACATTATTGAGCATATCTGGGATGCCTTGCAACGTGCTGTTCAGAAGAAATCTCCACCGCCTCGCACTACTATGGATTTGTGGACTGCCCTGCAGGATTCATGGTATGAATTGCCTCTTGCATACCTTCAGACATTAGTCTAGTGGAGTTCATGCCACGTCGTCTTGCGGAACGTCTGCGTGCTCTCGGGGGCCCTACACGATATTAGGCCTGTGTGCCAATTATTTTGGCTCTTCAGTGTAAATTAACATGAGTAATAAGCGGCAGGAATTTTTTATAGAATTTACATAAATAATTTAGATTAATATACTATATCGATAAAATGTTTTACAAAATTTAACCAAATTTTGTATGCTAACAGTTTTTATTAGAATCATCTTTTGTGGATACAGAAATCCTCTTGTTTTTTATTAATTTTTGCAAAATAGTGTTTGTGAGTAAATTGAACATTTTGCCTCATTTCCGGAACACTTCAACTAATTACACCTTATTTTCCACACCTCCAGAAGTCCATGTACAAATACATGATTTAAATTGGGTCAGACATAGATTATTACATACAATGGTGGCAGTATAAATACTTTGATATATTTGGTATATCTAGTTAACAATTTACCAATTCCAGGCAAAATGTTTATGCTGACAGCATTTATTTGAAATATCGTTTAAAAATTTTCCCTTAAAAATTAATTTTTCGATAACTCAATTTTAGAAATTATAAATGAATTATTTGATGACATATCTCAAATTCCAATTACCGGATTTCCACGAAATTGTGCACACAAGTAGCGTTATGGTAGGCCATTTAAGCATATGTGTTTTCAGTGGCTCAGAAACGTATTTCCAAAATAATTGTTTTGTGAATATTTCAGGTTCATAAACCCTATCATTCAAAATATTAGAAAGATTACATCCGAAGTTGCTCCTAAGAATCCTACCTTGATAATTCGTTTTCTTAAAAGCTAACTTATTTAAAAAATTTTTTTAAATTCAAATCCTAGGTAGGTCTTTCGAGTATTTTAATCGTCTTGATACTGTTTCACAAGTTTCTGGTTTCATCTGTAATGATACCGCTGTCATAGAGACATCAACGCCTTCTTACCATCTAAGCTATTAAGAACTTCACTAAAAATTATTTGCACCCATGGTCATGTAGAGGAAAGTACGTTCATTAGGTATCAGTATTTTCTTGTATTTGTTGACAGTTCTGTGCTATTCATATCTATAGAATGATACAATTGTACCACAGAATAGTTTCTACCAATGAGATAATTTGCGATATTATTATTTGTATTATCTGTCATATACAGTAGATTGTTGTTTTATTACTAAAATATTGTGGAAATAGTTTTGAGCTTATCCATGACATCACGTAACGTGATGAGTATATGACTTCGTAACCAATTATATATCATAATTAATACAGACTGGAATATACCAATCACTTCAACATTATAACATAGCACGGAAATGAAATTATACTTATTTTCACTCAAACGCTAACATGGCTAATCGCAACTTTCTACAAGCAGTTATTTTTACTTTTCAAACTTATATTTTAGCGTTGTAGTACAGTTGCATATTGTGCAGAAAATAAAACTTCAAGAAATTCACGAAGGAAATACATGTTTTTCTTAGTGGTCCATAATAAACGAGTATCAACACAAATCAAAAAGTATTATACCAAAACGTACTAACAAAATGGCAAGTTTTGCAAATGTCGCTTTGTGATTGATGCCACGAACTGTGTGTAAAATATCTGATATTTAATTTGTTGTGGTTATATTAATTTCGTAATTATATGGAATAAATCCACTGTAATATAACTGACACAAACTTGTGGGACATTTAATGAATTTGTAGATAAAGTCACTTTAAGAAAACGTTTCTTTTTAAAGAGAAGTTTGTAATAGAGCTCATGAGCTATCTCTGTAGAATTGTCACCTAGGAATTTGAACAGAAACAAATATTCCAGCACTCTCGTAATTGGACACCTCGATAAACTATTTCTTTTTAAAATTGTGTTAACTCATTATTTGAAAGATTTACGATCACTGAAGGAGCGTGAGATACTCTTCCATATCAAGTGACCAATAAAGGACTGATCACATGAGCGTAAATTTACACCCACGCCCTGACTGTGTCTCGAACCCAGAGCATATTGCATCGTACACTACTCGAGTCAGCATTGCTGCGGAGGTCTACTTGAGAATACTGCCAAGTCAATAATAAACAATTACCGCAATAAGATGAGCAAACATTTGCAAAGTGTCTTGAAGCAGTAGTGATGTCCGATGGACAAAGTCATGTCTGAAATAGTTACTTTATATCTACGATTAGTGTGCTAATTGAAGTATGTGAACAGAATGTTTCCATAACAGTTACGTTTATTGTGATGTTAAAAAAGAATTTAATGAGATTTGCCCTCAAATTAAGGCAAATTAATATTTGCATCGTTTTGAAGTCTCGTATGATCTATTTACAACGTGATGGCATCGATGAGATCAAAATTATTTCTGTTATATTTCAGTAACAACAGGACAATTTTTATTGGTGATAATATAAATTATAATATCGCCGTTTTATTAACAGCAAAGACCAAGTTATAGTACAGTGTTGTCAATCTATAAATAGTGCATAACTGTCAAAATATAATAAAACTCATTAGTTGAACTGTAACAATGATTATCTCCGGCATTTTCTTATTTATACTTTCAAGTACCCTCTGTTTATCATCAGACAAACAAAAATAAAGCCAAACTCTGGTGCGGGATTTCTGTTGCAGGTGTTGAGAAATTCAGTAGAGTGATTCACTGCCACGACTGTGCGGGGAGCACAGTGGCATGTCATTATCACTGGAATGAAATAACGCGGACTAGCTGGTTGCCTACCTACAGGCAAAAAAGTTCCGCTGACTGACATAAACCAAGCCATCTCCGGAGGCAGAATCACACCGATTTTCACTCCCACGTTACCTTAATTTCTTCAAATATTCCGTGAAAATAAAATAATTCAGATGTTGAGTACATGGAAGCTCTTCCAAACTTGACTTAGCCATCTGTAGTACAGCTCAAACAGTGAATACTGTTCACTGTAAGTCCCGGCAATCAGTTCGAATGCCAATTGCTGCATATTCCTGATATGAAAGAGATTTATTCTGCCTTGCGGTAGGTTTCACTGCGCAACAATTGATAACCAGTAGATTGTGCTTACGTCGTAACGCCAGTCAGCGGCAGTAGTCGACCTATTTATTACAAGACAGCTGTTCATTGTTAAAATAAAATATACAAGGAATGATTTCGCTTACATTGCATATCTATAACACAGTTTCTTCAGCCAGACAATAATTTTTTCACACAACTCAAACTGTAGTAAAGGAGCGGGAACCAGCGTAACACGTAGCGCATGTTCAGTACTATGTTATCATAGAGAAATATAATGGGTAGAGCCTAAAATGAGCATCTATACAAATGTTATATATCGTGAAAATGAATTTAAAGACAGTACGTACACCATGAAACCAGTTTTTTTAAACTGCTGTGTACGAAATTTGACAGACTGTGCCTGTTCGCTATAGCTGCTTGTAGTCCACTTCTGCCCTAGTAACACACCCCTCTCTATTTACTCTCCTATGAATGCGTAAAATGTTCGCCCATGTTGGCGTCTGTCTTTTTCACATGAAAGAGGAATTCTTCCTTGCAACCATATTTTGGCGGGATACAAACAACAAACATAAACTAACTCTCGACCCTCAAAATACCAACCTCCCATAAAGGGGTTTGATAATTTGATTTTTTGACAAATTACGAAGTTAATCCTTAAATTACCAATCAGTTTGCGTCTTAGTTTACACCGCAATGAGATATAAAATTATTGACTGCCAAATCTAATGGAGAAAAATATAAATATAAAGAAATATATACAAAAACAACTAGCACGATCTTGTACGCGTAAGCAAGAACAGTATTATTAAAAATACGTAATCATCATCTGTATTACCTCTTGAGCAGTTTAATTCACGTTTTGTCTTGTGGAATGCGATGGTATTGTGTGGAACGGACTTCACAAGGCACCGGAAGCGATCGGGAGCTACATTGATACATGACTACTGCAGAGCCTCCCACAATACATGGAGATCGGTCGGAGCAGGATCCATGGCACGCAAATCTCCCTCGACAGTATTCCAGAAGCGTTCGATGTATTGGGGTCGGGTGACTTCGGAGGCCAGGCAGGCAACCTCAATTCTGTGGAGTGCTTATGCAACCACTCGTTCAATTCAGAGTCATCGTGGCTGAAGGTCAATGTAACGGAATAAGAACGTGTTGTTCTGGATCGATAATGTAAACAAACATAGCCGCTTTCCCTCCGGACTAATTGGGTTTATTCGGAGCCTTTAGTCCTCCTGACTGATTTGAGGACTTTTCGGCTCACATATCTAAGAGCCTAGAATTCACCTAGTTGATTTGTGTACGACATTTTCAAAGAGTATCGAGTCCGTCTTGCTGACTTTCAGACTTAAGAAAAAAAAACATAATTAATTTCATCAGAATGTTTTCATTTGTTTGGAAATTTTTTTGGGGAAGAAGACGATTTTTTTGATTTTTATAGAAAAACGTAAAGTTTCGAGGGAATAAAAACTAATTTTGACCAAATATTTAGCTGTTGCCCAACGTCTGTGACCCCAGTATTCAGCACTCCAGAATCCTTCATGCACCCGATATATCATTGTCATTCTACTAATAAAAATAATATTTCAAACTGAAAACAGTTTCTGAAGTGGCTCTACTAAATCATTAGTTCCAAGTACATACTTTCCTGTCTATACCTCTTCTTGATGCACGCATTCGCAATAAAAGCGTTCTATTTCGAAGTTTATTAACTTAATAAATAGGGAATTATATTGAGTACCAGTTTTATGATTTCGCTTGCGCAAATATAACACGGTTCTTAATGTTGTGAGCCAAGTTCTCGATGCGCAGATTTACAGATTTACAAACCACTTCTTCGCAAACCACAGATTGATCACACTCAAACATTTCCTCATCGCGCTTCATATGGGCAAACTGTGGGAGGAGGAGGAAATTCTGACCAAAAAGCACAAAGAAGCTCTGTAGTACATACACACTTTTACGAAGCCCTGCTATATTTCTACTTTCAGGGGCCGATTACGTATCCTTCCACTTTACGCAAACGAAAACACTGACATATCGCTCTTATGTTTCAAAAGTAAATTTTTTGTTTTTATATATTTCAGCTGTTGTAACAGTGTGGATAATTTTAGAAAAACATAATTTTTAAATGTCCACAATTTAGGCCAATTGCTGTGATGATAAAGCTTATGCTGATTACTTTGAATCAACATACGTGTAATTCACGAAATAATAGGCTACGCATTTTACATGTTAATATTTAGCCGTAACAGTGCTTAACGCTTTTAAAATGTATGGGGAAAAGAACTACATGAAAATATATGTTTTAGGTCATTTATTTCAATAACTGTCTCAGAAGGAAAAAAATTTTAACCGACCGACCATTCAGTCTAACTAAAAGACAGAAAACTCAATCACAGAACTCGTATCGCTTATTTTATTACATAACATTATGTTGCGGCTACAAACTTAAAAATGGTGGCGAGCATGCACACTTACAGATCTACTGAAACTTTTATTATGCTCATATTTATTACAGGGTTAATTTTTTATATATTTATGACTGAGCTTTTAGTAATTTGAGCAATCTGTTGCTGCTAGTGGCCAACAACCAATTCAAATGAGTATATAAGGTTGTTCACGGTAAACTGAGCACTTCTGAAAGTCTTGCATAATCTCTACTTGTATGCACATTGTATATCCTTCAACTGTATCTAAAATTAACATTGCCGTTGGCCTGATCACTTTATTTACGCATCCGTCAAGTGAAACTATAAAATTCTTCGTAAGTAAATGTTTCATAAAATTTGCTCATTCTTTCAATTTCATGCATTAAAAAGAAGTAATTTCAGTACTCTCAAATCTTTACCTAACACATTTTAATTAAACGTCAATACATGGAACTACTTTCTCTACGTCGTTACTAACTTTACTAGGCGCATACCAGTAATTGTGCCTATTAAAATATTTTCAGATAGGGGTAGCAACATTTTTCTAAGGTTTGTTTTAAAAGTGCTCAAATAACTCTGAATAGCTTAAAGTCACTTAAGGCGTTGTTGTGTTTCAAACAACTAGGGAAAAGTTAAAAGTTGAGATATAAACAAATATGGCTTTAAATTATTGCTATAACTACAAAAGTATTTTACAGTAAAGAATATTTAGCCAGTAGGCCCTAATAGTTCTCACACATTAAACCAACGTGTCTACGAAACTCTGCCAACGAAAACTATTTCGTTGATGCATAACTTCACACGTTCAACCTAAAGAACACACGCTGAAATATTTTACGTCTGTAAAACTGAAAATAATTTGTCATAAATTTGTCACTTAAGTAAGATGAAATTATTCCATGTACATCTCCACTCACTTATTTGAAGTACTTTTTTCCCCGGGGAGAAAAATTAACGGTCAGACGAAAAACCATTTCGGTAATTTTTCGAACTTTCAGGTCATAACAATTCTATCAGATCTGAAAATTAATTTCAATGAGATAATTACGTTTCAATAAAAGACCACCATTTCAAAAAAAAAATTGTTTATAAAAATAAATCTGGACAAAATAGAAAACATGTAAGAATCATTCACCTACCATAAGCACTAGGAAAACTGACCAATTCACAAACTAAGAAAGCTAAGAATGAAATAACAAAAATAATACAATAAAATATTACAACTTCCTGGAAAGAGCAGGAGACTAGTGTCTACGCGCCATATTTTGTATTAGTCAAACCATAAAAATATAAATAATTCTTAACAAGTAACAATAAATATATCTAATACAATTTTTCCTAAAAATTACTTTTTCAATAAGAAATATTAACTTTACAAATGACATATCAGAACTTAATCCAAAAGTATTTCACAAGTAAATTATTTCTTACCAGCTGTTTCATAAACAGCATTAAACAAGTGGACATTTAATTTTATCTAAATTAGAATACTTTAATAGTAATAACAGGACTAAGTGTTTATGTATGATTTATTTACATTTTATAACTCAACTGATTTTTCGAAGGTTTGCTTTAAAAAGTGTGAAGGTACAGCGAACAGACTTTACTTATATTTTTGCCTACTTTCGGCAAAGGAAACAAAGACTTATGAGATTACTTTCCGGTCTGTAAGTGTGTGTCCGCCCCCTAGAAAAGTTTGAACACGTGAACCGAATGACATAAAATCTCGGTATATATACAGTAATTAGTAAGGACAGCGGACTTTATAGTTTCAGACCACTTCAGATATTATAAATTTCGGTTATTCTGTCATATCTCAAGAAACATTATACCAATTTAAGGCAATTTTTGTATGTTGACAGTGCCTCATCGAAGCACTATTTTTGAGATGAATACTGTTGTTGGTCGGCCATTTAAGAAGATATTACTGCATGAAAGAACTAAGGTGTTCGCCTGGCTGCCGCTGAACGGTATGCCGAGCTCCAGCAGAAAAAGTTTTATAAAAAAACCGTCCAACGTGTTTGAGTGAGATCTGTTTACGAATAAAATATAAGAAACGTTACGTGTCTGTAGATGTTTTTTAGTTCCTCCGTTTTTCTTTAAAGCATGTTTATGGAATAGTGAAATGGCTCAAACGGGTGTATTGACTGTCATTATTAGACACAAATATGCCGGTACAAAACATTAAAAAAAAGAACAGGGACGAGCATCAAACCTTTATTTTTATTATTACGTCATAAAATAGTAGGGTCTCCGCTGAAAGTCTCTTTGAGGTAGGTTATAGAAGGCAAAACTGCACGCCAGTTCAGTACTTTGCACATAGAGGCGATGAGAGAGTTGACGCGCATGTCTCGGTCGCCCCTAGCGCTCCCACACTTTTATGTCACAGGCGTGCCAAATTCCTACAACCAGGCGGCCACCTTAAGCTTAAACGTTATATTCCGAAAAATACTCAACCGATTCTCCCCAAATTTTTCCCATAAGTGAAACTATAGTAGGCCTTCAAAACGTATGTCATTTCAATAGCGGTTATTAAAAATATTTTTGGGTTATTTGCCGTATCCACGATACCGTTAGACCAATTTCGACCGAATTTAGTAGGCTGAGAGGATCTATTACATAAATAATATATTTCAACGCATAGCCACTTTGGTCAGCCATTTCGTAACATAGCGCTACATGAAGAAATTAACTTTTTATGTAATACCTAGAACAAACAATCTACCGATTTCTATAAAATTTGGCAGCAAAGTATTATTACAGTAGCCCATTTAAATTAACCTTAGTTTGCTTTACGAGATCGTGTAAAAAATTTCACTGTAACTTAGTATGCTGGTAGCAAGGGTACCAACTTGTAAAAAATAGTGGGGCTTCTCAAAGAAATGGATTTGGGGGGAGAAAAAGTCTAAAAACGGTAAATTTTTTAAGTGATATGGCTTAAACCCACCACACACGGAACGCTTTTCATTACGATATTGCATGCGTTGATCTTGCTTGCTGCTGAATGTGCTCGTCCAATGGAACTATCGTATAGATGCCTACGTGCAGTTCTAGCTAGTCTACTATTTTTCAGTAATTGGAATGGTGCTATTTTCTCTATGTTTTTTGCTACTTTCCAATCTCAGCCAATGAGAGCACAGAAACTTATCATGTGACCTCATTTACGTGGTAATATGTTTGTTTTGACAGTTTTTATAAATGAATGCAAGAAACATATTTGTATACAGTTTTGAGGTTATCTTTGTGCTCTCCCAAATTCTTTGAAAAGCATTGCCAGTTTTCGTTTTTACAGACTAAGAATTATCTTGTCCACAGTCGTTTATTTCGTTTACAATATTTATATTCATGATACAAAACTGAAAGTAGTGTAATTGCAGTAATCTTTCTTCGTCGTAAAGAGTTCATTGTTTATTATTTTCTCCAGCTATTAAAAATTTTATTTAACATCTGGCAAAAATCGTAAACAATGAACAATATATTGGCAAAATTCCAATTAAAACTTGTCCCATGTGCTCCGGGCTTTAGAGACAAAATTATGGTGGATGCAGCACCTGCCATTTCCACGACGCTAGAAAACATTTCCCTCAGCGCATTCCTTTATCCAAAATAAAACATGCAACCTTATATGTAAGGACAAAAAGGAGGTGTAAAGCACTCCCAGAAAATATTTCTGGGAGTGCTCAATATGTAAAGCACACCCGTAGTCAGCGCGAATGTCTGGCATTATCTATAACAACAATAAAATGTTTCTACACAAAGGCCNAAAGTAGTGTAATTGCAGTAATCTTTCTTCGTCGTAAAGAGTTCATTGTTTATTATTTTCTCCAGCTATTAAAAAGTTTATTTAACATCTGGCAAAAATCGTAAACAATGAACAATATATTGGCAAAATTCCAATTAAAACTTGTCCCATGTGCTCCGGGCTTTAGAGACAAAATTATGGTGGATGCAGCACCTACTATTTCCACGACGCTAGAAAACATTTCCCTCAGCGCATTCCTTTATCCAAAATAAAACATGCAACCTTATATGTAAGGACAAAAAGGAGGTGTAAAGCACACCCGTAGTCAGCGCGAATGTCTGGCATTATCTATAACAACAATAAAATGTTTCTACACAAAGGCCATTTTGTAGGCCATTTGCAACTGAGTGCCACGCGTATAGATAACATTTATTTATATCATATCACGGGAAACAACTAACACACACTTACAAAATTCGGTAAATAAGTATTATTGGGAAGGAAACTGGTATGTTTCCAGTGGGCCAGTCCCTCATTTCCAAAATGGTGGCCATATATACAATGAGGAGCCAAAAATAACTGGTACACCTGCCTAATATCGTGCAGGGCCCCCACGAGCACGCAGAAGTGCCGCAAGACGACGTGACATGGACTCCACTAGACTAATGTCTGAAGGTATGCAGGAGGCATTTCACACCATGAACACTGCAGGGCAGTCCACAAATCCATAGGAGTGCGAGGCGGTGGAGATCTCTCCTAAACAGCACGTTGCAATGCATCCCAGATATGTTGAATAACGTTCATGTTTGGTGATTTAAGTGGCCAATGAAAGTGCCTAAAGTCAGAAGAGAGTTCCTGGAGCCACTCGGTAGCATCTCTCGACGTGTGGGGTGTCGCATTGTCCTGCTGGAATTGTCCACGTCCGTCGGAATGCACAATGGACATGAATGGGTGCAGGTGATCGGACAGGATGCTTACGTATCTGTGACCTGTCAGAGTCGTATCTAGACGTATCAGGGGTCCCATTTCACGCCAAATGCACACGCCCCATACCATGGCAGAGCCTCCACCAGTTTGAACAGTCCTCTGTTGACATGTAGGGTCCATGGATTCATGAGGATGTCTCCATACCCGTACACGTCCATCCATCCTTTACAACTGGAAACGAGACTCGTCAGACATGGCAACGTGTTTCCAGTCTTCAACAGTCCAATGGTGGTGTTGGCGGGCCCAGGCGAGGCGTAAAGCTTTGTGTGGTGCAGTCAACAACGGTACACGAGTGGGCCTTCGACTCCGAAAGCTCATATCTATGATTGTCCTTTGAATAGTTCGCACGCTGGCACCTGTTGTTGCCCCAGCATTGAAATCTGCGCCAATTTGAGAAAGGGTTGCACGTCTGTCACGTTTAATGATTCTCGTCAGTCGTCGATTGCCCCGTTCTTTCACTATCATTTTCTGGCCGCAGCGATGTCAAAGATTTGATGTTTTACCGAATTCCCGATATTCACGGTACACTTGTGAAATGGTCATTCGTGAAAATCCAAATTTTATTGCTACCTCGGAGATGCTTTGTCCCATCTCTCGTGCGCCAACTATAACACCACGTTCAAACTCACTTAAATGTTGATAACCTGCCATTGTAGCAACAGTGACCGATATAGCAACTTTGCCAGACGCTTGTTGTCTTATATAGGCGCTGCCGACCGCATCGCGTTACTCTGATTGGTCCCATACCTCTGTTATTTGCATACGCACGTCTATACCGGGTTTTTTTTTTTTTGCTCTCCAGTGTATATTTTACCTTAGAATGCTATATCGTCTGCACTATAAAATGAATTGCAATTTATCTTTGTATGCTGGCAGTATCTATTACAACCATGAAATGTGTCGTCACAAATCTTTATTGTGCACCATTTTGTGAGATAGAGCCACACAAAATATTAAAGTTTTTTGTCATATCTCAGGAAAAAATGTATCGATTCCCTCCAAATTTGGCAACCAAATAGTACTACGGTAGGCCATGTAAATTTATATTAAGTTAGTCATACACATATTTTCGAAATGGCGGCTACATAAATGTTTCATCTAAGTAGGTATGCTTTTCCTACGAAACTGAGAAAAAAATGTAAACTTAACTTTGTTTGCTTGCAGTATATTTTACAGCCATGAAATGTAAGTAAACAGACCGTAATTTCTCCACCATTTTGAAAGGTAGCGTCACTTGAGAATGTGAAGGTTTTATGTCATATCTCGGGAAACAGTTAACCGATGGCGAAATGATAAATATTCTCACTTCGCGTTTTCATACTTAAATGCCGGTAAAGAGGATCTC
This sequence comes from Clitarchus hookeri, assembly GCA_002778355.1. NCBI lineage: Eukaryota > Metazoa > Arthropoda > Insecta > Phasmatodea > Phasmatidae > Clitarchus > Clitarchus hookeri. The sequence goes on from NQII01001460.1 coordinate 224,683, forward strand.
TGTATGCATAAGTGATGCTCATATGAATACTGCTAGCGTACGAAAGATGGTTAAATTTGATTGAATTATTTAACTTATATAATAATATAAATTATTTATATAACACAGATGAAAAAAAGGCCTGCCGCACCTAAAACATAGAAATTTAAATGCCTGCCGTAGAACCTACTAGTGTGTATAATTCTGTGGGTATCGGTTTATTGGTCCCCGAGATATGGCATAAAACCTCTATTGTTCCATGTTGCAATCTTCATAAATGTGGGACAAAAAATTATGTATTAAAACTTTTGATGATTTCTAGAGATACTGCCAACATATAAAATTCGGGGTACATATGAAAAACGAAGCAAAAAAAATTTCATGCGAGTAGTAGAAAAAATATGAGTTTATCCCAAGAGCGTGGGGCATGGACCGTCGGAGTTATTTACTACTCCGTCATTCAGGTCATCCAGCGGCCATTTCTCCGTCAAAATGTCCTCGCTTTGCTCTAAAAATAGACTATTTCCCCCTCAAAATTCCCCCTTTTTTCCTTGAAATTTTTCTTTTTTCCCTTAAAAAAGCACCGACCGAACCCCCCTCCCCCCTCACTAGCAAAAACAATCCCCTGAAGGGCACTTTACAACCCATCGGAGCGATTTGGGCGGAGATTCTTTTTTACCCTTGACCTTGTCCAAATGCCCGTGATTGGTGATCTTGAAGCCAAAACATTTAGAAAAAAACCAATCAAAATTCGAAGAAATTGAAAGAAAATTCGAAATCGAGAAAAAAATTACATTGATGACTCGAACCATTCTGTTGGATGCCAGTGACCATGTCTCCAACAGCAATAAATACAAAAATCGAAAAAAAATAAAAATTAAAAAAAATCCAATACATTCATAAAAGTCGGAGAGCATTTTACATTACTGACTACGACCNATACATTCATAAAAGTCGGAGAGCATTTTACATTACTGACTACGACCGCCATGTTAGATGTCGGTGACCTTCTTGAATTTGACCTTGAATCTATTGACCTTTAACCATAAAAGTCACAAAAATATAAAAAACTAAAAAAAAATATTAAAATTTCCAGAAAATATAAAATATTATGAAATTTGTTACAAATTAAAAAAAAACAATTGTATTAAATATTACTACAAAATTTTCATGTCTGGAGGCTCCACCAAGCCCCATATCCAGCAGATCGCTGACCCACTTCCAATCAATCACATTGCATTAACATTTCCTTCCTGTACCCTCTCATCATTGCTCATTCTGTCGAATGCACTCCATATGCCATATTCATTTTTTCGTTTGTCATCTGTTTCCTTTATATCACCTAGGTAACGCTAGTGTATTAATTATCGATTTCGCTGCCAGAGGATATCTCGATTTAGCCACCTTGTTGGTTGTTGCCAACCTTGACCTTGACCCCATTCACACTGAACTCGGTTTTCTGCAGACTGACCCCAGCAGACTGACTATAGCAGACAGGCCTTTTAGTCTGACCCCTGCACACTGACCCTTGCAGACTAACCCAGGGGTCATTTGTGGAGCACGATTGGTCATTTACGGAGCAAGCTGGGTAATCTGCAGAGCAAGATGGGTAATTTGCAAAACAATATGTGTCATTTGTGGAGCATGAGTTCAAGCTGAGCGAAGAAATTGTATGGAAGAAACTGTTGAAGATATAACTGCATGACAATGGATCAAGGAAGTAGATAAAATGTCTGGTTGAATGTATGCATATAAATGCTTAAATCTCACTGATAAAGTATATTAGTAAGTATATACACTGGTAGAAAAACAAAAAATTATCCCCACTAAAGCGGTGACGTGGAAACACCATATGTGCATGGGGCACTGATAGAGGGCAGTACATGCAATGATTAACAGTGCTGTGCTGTGGACAGGAACCGCGTTATGTGCAAAACACTGCTGAGCCCAATACAACTGCAGTTGACTCGGTTAAAGAGTATTTTGTTTTTCCAAGCATCGGCCTGTGTGTATAAAGCATCGTAGACATGCCAGATGGCATAGACGACCAAACATCGTGGAATTAACGGACTTTGAACGAGGTCGTGTTGTGGGCCTGGGGGAGGATGGACGGTCCTTCCGAAGAATTTCCCAATGCGTAGGACGTGAAGTGTCTGCTGTGGCTCAGTGGTGATGCCGGTGGTCCAACGATGGTGCACATGCTTTTCAACCTGGTTCCGGAAGCCAGCGGCATAGGGATTACCGACTGTATAGTTCATTTCATATAAGAAGGCCACATTCTGACAGTCAGTGAGTGGCAACTTAATATATCGAAAACAAATAACCTGCCATTTACAAAATCCTGTATCAGCTGATGCACGAACGAACAAAAGTTAATATTACGTTGGCTATTCTGAGAGCAGTGCCTAAGCTCATCACACAAGCAGAAGATACGCGGATAAGAAAGAGTTCGTAGATTAATTAATACATTTTATTTTACGTGGTCATAAAACAGCAGTTTTTTGTTTTAGAAACGAAACGTCGTGATAAAATAGTAATGTATAGGTGTTCAAAGTGAGATGCACAATAAAACGATACGTATCCAAATGTGACGAAAAAATCCAAAGTTTCCAGACTCTCAAACCAGGTGCTGCCATCTTGTGAGTTAAAAGCGCACCATCATTTGCAATATGCCCTTCCATGCCATCTGTTATCCATATCCCGAACTACACCCAGAAACATATTATAGTTTTGTGGTTTAAAATGACGTATTCACGCGCATATACAAATAATTTTATTTTCCCGCGAGCTCTGTATAATTTTTAAAGTAACATATATTTCGTGTACCGCGTTTACGAACGACCCTACACACGTCCACCAAGCTCCGTTTACGAATGCAGCGCCACCCAAGCAGTTCACCAATTGCCACACGGAGCAGCACCTCCTGGACGCGCTGACTCGCCACATCAAAGCCTATTCTTGACACGCCTGTTGATGGCGAATGGATACATAAACGAAAAGACACGGCGATTGTCAACTTCTTATATGGTACACAGTATACCACCGCATCAGACGAGCAGCCATAGCTGATCGCATGGCGACCGCCGCACAGATTAGGGCCTATGTTGCATCCAGCAGGCCTATAATGACCCACGAACGCTAGTTTGCTTCAGAACGCATCTCTGCGTTGTACCATATTGCAGATAGCGTTTTAGCGATTATGACCACTCCTCCTTGCGACGATCGCTACCTTTTGCTTCAAAGCAAACACTTAACATAATCACACACTATGCGACGACAGTTGGCAATAATTACATTGAAAAATATCTGCGTTCTAAAAAAATAGAGGCAAGTTTCTGTTTTCAACGTTTCCCAAAAGCCATTTTTGACGTCATTTAAATGAATAATACGTGCGCAAAGAAGTAATTAAGTATAAAAATACACACTTTACGATCATCGAGTTTAATATTGAAATATGCTTATCTAGCACGAAGTTGTGAACTGTGATTTATCATATTTTGCGTATACTACTACGTGCGTTGTTCTTGTGTACATATTGATAATCATATGTTATAAACGTTAACATTCTTAGTCTATTCATAAAATGTTACGTAAAAATCAGGAATTTATAGAATTTATGTGGTGGTGTTTTGAGACGATAAAACTTTTGGAAACACGAATTTTACACAAATAATATAACCTAACGACCCGAATATTCTCTCTTTAAAGTGTTAATTCATAACAGATAATCCATACCAAAAACCATATTTAATTAAGTTCATTGTAATTTGTGACTAGTATTACATAATAAAAAATACTGTAATTAGGTTATTTTATTTTTAACTCGTACGTTGTCCTTTTATACTAATGTTATAAATGCGAAAATCTGTGTGTGTATGTTTGGTACGACTCAGCTCCATAACGGCTGAACGGATTATGGTGAAATTTGGTATGTAGGTAGTTTAGGTCCTCAAATAGAACATTGGATACTTTTTATTCCGTAAAATTTTACGGTTTCTGTGTAATAACAAAAAAACATAATTCTGCAACGGCTGGGAACATGTAATACCAATATACACCACGCTTTCTGGTGAATGTGCGAAATATTTTTTTCTTCTGGTGTCAAAGTTTATCATGCCGCTTAAGGACCTCTGAAATGGCTTAACGACTGCTATCAATCGATAAAAATCGGGACCAAATATTTAACGTGCCCTCCGAAACCCAGAAGCGCTCAGATGTTATGCCACTAAACGGTCACCCTTTCAAATGTGTGCCGCTAGGAACGTTGCTTAACTTTGGTGATTGATTAAGATCCCTCAGCTAAGCGCAAAAAGTATTACCTAGGTACGCTTTTTTCGGAAGCTCGGCGTGAGTAAAACGCTGAAAACGTAGCTTCTCAGTGTGCTTCTGAGACGGTGGATGAGGNCTTTTTTCGGAAGCTCGGCGTGAGTAAAACGCTGAAAACGTAGCTTCTCAGTGTGCTTCTGAGACGGTGGATGAGGCGGAAGTTGAGCGCAGGGTTTCTCAGCGTGCTTCCAAGACGGCACAAGAGGTGGAAGCGCGTCGATTCGCTGATGCTCAGAGACAAGCTCAGCGTCGACAAATATTTACAAGGAACACGTGGGAAGTTTTCAAAAAATGTGCATTCGACTATGACGAAACTTTAGATTACGGTCATCACAGGCTCATAAAAATGGATAGAATGAAAANTTTTTTCGGAAGCTCGGCGTGAGTAAAACGCTGAAAACGTAGCTTCTCAGTGTGCTTCTGAGACGGTGGATGAGGTGGAAGTTGAGCGCAGGGTTTCTCAGCGTGCTTCCAAGACGGCACAAGAGGTGGAAGCGCGTCGATTCGCTGATGCTCAGAGACAAGCTCAGCGTCGACAAATATTTACAAGGAACACGTGGGAAGTTTTAAAAAAATGTGCATTCGACTATGACGAAACTTTAGATTACGGTCATCACAGGCTCATAAAAATGGATAGAATGAAAANAAAAAATGTGCATTCGACTATGACGAAACTTTAGATTACGGTCATCACAGGCTCATAAAAATGGATAGAATGAAAAAAGCTTGTGTTATTTAGGATAGTAATTTACTAATTTAATATAATATAATATTGCAATTGTCTATTCCCAATGTATTGAATAGTGTATCACTGTAAAAACTCAATTGTACCCGGGCGGAGCAGGGGTGGTTCGTCATTACATAATAAATAAAAGCGTAGACTTTGATATAGATTTCAGATATTTAAATATGTTCATAATTTATGTGCACAGCGAGAAATAATTTCAATGTGATTGTTAGTTAAAACGCTGGAAAACGACTATTAGTTATCAGAAAATAAACCATACCAGACTTGAACCCATGAATATAATAGCAAAAATTGTTTAAGTAATTACCACACAACTATGTGGCAAGGTGGCTTGCAAATATATGTACACATTTTGAAAACAAATATCAGTTTCTTCTGTAACCTCAAACAACTTTGGTAATGAAAATAAATACTTTAACATACGGGAGATACTGTTTCTAAGCTCCATTTTTTATTACAACCGTTTTTGTTCACTAGGTTATGGCCACTCATGAAAAATGTCCTCAATTTTCTCTTACTGCACGAGACGCAAAGTGGTTTGCGCTAGGGCTGTTCGATATATCGATATATCAAAAATTATCTAAATGAAAAATAACTTATCGATCGATATGTTACTCTGAAAAATATAGGTATATAGATGTTTCGATATTATAGAAGTTGTCAGTATTATATAAATTTTCGGTAATATCAAAGTTTTCGGTATTATCGAAGTTTTCAGTATTATCAAAGTTTTCGGTTGTTTAAAAATTTTTAAATTTTCGGAATTTTCAGTTTTATCGAAATTATTTTTGTTATAGAACTTTTCAGTAATGTCAACATTTCCAAAATTATAAAAATTTACAACATTATCGATTTACATATTATCGTTATTCTTTATATTATCTAATCGTAAAATGNTCCAAAATTATAAAAATTTACAACATTATCGATTTACATATTATCGTTATTCTTTATATTATCTAATCGTAAAATTAAAACATTTGTTTAGGTTTTTTTAATAAGGCCACCCCTCCCACCCCCCTTTTCTTTCGGAGCTTCCACCACCCGCCAAAATTGCTCTCCACGTCCGCATACGGTAAACCGACCCGCTAAAGTAAATTTTTNTTCGGAGCTTCCACCACCCGCCAAAATTGCTCTCCACGTCCGCATACGGTAAACCGACCCGCTAAAGTAAATTTTTTGAGATATTTTCTCGCGATAAATAGTAGCCAATATCAACTTTCAGCCGTCCAACTATTTCTGTGCAAGAAATTACGTCGATATGTTGCTAGGTTGCAACGTTGCATTGTTATTGCGTTTGTGTATTTTTTCATTTTCCAATAATAATTTCCCCAAGGGAATCAGAAATTTTCTCGTGGTAAAAAGGAGCCCTATGTCACTTCCCGGTCCTCCAACTATCTCTGTGCAAAAAATTACGTTGATACGTAAGAAGGACAAACAAACATCCAAACACACTTTCGCATTTATATATATTTATAGATAACTCTTTTACATCATCGCCTGGCTTAGGAAACATTCAAGTTAGCTGGGCCATTGTTTTGGTTTTCTTTTTCCGGTCCGCACTCGTGTGTAAACAAAGAGCGGTTCACGACCAACCAACGTGTCAGTTTGTATCTCCTGAAATAAAGTATTTATTAACGTAATAAACAAAACATTTTTATACATGTTCTGAGTGCNGTGTCAGTTTGTATCTCCTGAAATAAAGTATTTATTAACGTAATAAACAAAACATTTTTATACATGTTCTGAGTGCAGTGACATTGTTCGTAATTTTTTTCTGTTGTGTATAAACGTATTATCTAGTCCCAGAAATTCTTGAAATTTCACATAATATGCCGACCTAGACAATGTCTGCTTCAATCAATTGTAGTCGGTATAAATTTTACACTTCGAATGAACTTGAAGAAACTTCTGGAGAGTGTATTTTGTTATATTTGCCACATGTGTTGCAATTCTGAAAGCTTAGATAAATGTATGTGTGTTATTTAGTATTGACGCGATTCGCATTTTACGAGCTATACATCGGCACGTATCTTCGTAAGCATAGTAGTAGGCCTTACCAAACGTTAGTGTTATGTATTTTAAAAACTGCAAGGTAAGACGAATGTTTACAAAAATTGCATCGAAAGACAAAAATTATTGTGGAAGTATGCTGTAAAAATTCGGATCAATTCTGATCAACCATTGAGTTTCAAGAGAGTTCTGAAAATACGATGAGTGGCGGTGTTCATAAAAGTAGAAATTTGGGTGGAACCGACTGAGTAGTATTTATGATTTATTTTTTCCCCAGCTTTTGTTCAGCTATAATGTTCACGTGGCGTTATCTTACAGANACTGAGTAGTATTTATGATTTATTTTTTCCCCAGCTTTTGTTCAGCTATAATGTTCACGTGGCGTTATCTTACAGAAATGGTGGGCTAATGATTATGTGAATTTCTGACTTCGATGCTGGCGTGTCGTTTTGAAGTACCAATTTTGACACTTCGCCTAATTTTCTTTGAAAGTTAGCGATTTTTAAAATAAGCACACAGCAAAGTCGAAAATTAAAAAAAAACAGGTGTCATTACGGTGAACTATAAGTGTATCGCCGCACACTGTGACATATTCGATTTGAATCCTGGAGGCATTTGCTCGAAAATAAATCTGGAGCGCTCGAATTAGAACAAATTAGAATGGTCATTTCGCATACGAATTCTGCTTTTCGGGAACCAGTTTGATGCACTTGCTAGAGCTCGCATATGAAATAAGCTCTCTAGATGAGAAGCCTTTGCCGTCAAAATGGTGGATATTCGAATTACTACCTAGATTTATAAATATTAGCTTATGTGACAACCAGGTCTTCAAAACCATTTATCAGAGTGAATAATAAATTTTCATATTTATTTAAACAATAATAATGTGACCGAGTGAACCAAACATGAAAAAAAACCGTACAATGGTGAAATATTCATACTTACGGTTCACTTTATTGATTTCATGGTTTTTCCTCTGCTCTTTTGTGTGGCTGCAGTAGAGAAACGAGTGAGGTGATGGCTTAAAAATAAAAATGTTCTTGTTCAATTCTCGGTGGAATCAGAGAAAAATGTTATTTCTGTAAATCATGTTTAAATGCCCAACATAACTGTAGCTTTTCGAAATATAATTTTATTTATCTTAATAACAATGCATGCAGTGAAGGCACAGCAGACAAGTACAGAACTGATGCACCAAAGCTACACGAAACGTTAATTATTGTCATTGCAATAACAGTCGGCTAAAAATATTCAGCTTTCTATAATAATTCAGAAATTACCAAGTTAATTGACGTTGTTGTTTAGTACCCTACGGTAATATGTAGGTCTGATTTATACAAGTAGAAGCAGTCCATCCGACCAGTGTTTAAGATGGAAAATTAAATAACTCTATCTACTGAGTTAACGACCACTGACTATATAATTTTCTAGGATTTAACGCAATAAAACGACGGTATAAGGGAAAGGAATAAAATATATTTGTTTATAAAGCTTCCTTTATAGCGTTTGTAAAGTTTATGTGAAGTATTTAACGCACTGTTTGAATATTTACTGGAATATACTGTTGTCAGCATAGTTTTCTGTCATCTTTATTTTCTCGATGGTTCGCAAACGAGAGCCCCAATTCGAGTGTCTGTCACTAGACGAGTAGCAGTTCGTGTACGAAGGCGTGGGAAGTCTTATAGCATAGCAAAAGCGAATTTCGAATGGTAAGGCGGGTGGTTCGTATACGAATGAATAGTCGAGCATAGGCCTCCTGGACATCTACAATTGTGTATGAGTGTCGCAAGTTTACTGTAAATCGGTGCATGGAATCACAAGTTTTTAGGGGAGTGGTGAAACGTATACAGGCAAACGCCTCATACAAACATGTAGACAGGAAGAAGAAGCCTTCCTTCTGATCGGAAAGTAGGCTTATAAAAATGAGTTACGTATTTTATAGAATTTGCGATTCATTTGTTTTCAGCCATGGATAAGAACATGTGTTAGTTAAAAATATTGTTTAATATTTGTTGAAAATAGCTACAGTAATATTAAATTTATTTTGAAAAATATCAAGATTTGCTGTGAAACTGAATTTATTATTATGACTCTTCACTGCATAATGCTATGTAATACAATTACCTATTATGTATATTAGCTAATATGTATATTAGCAACACTCTTACCACACGCACATACATATACATACACACACGTATTGCAATGCAATTTTACTTGTATTAATATGTACATATGCAAATACTATCTTTACTTCTCATTTGCTTCTTTACATGGTTGTTTGACCAAGTAACACGTCCAATGTGCAGTGCAGTTGCGTCTCGTGGATTTTCGCAGGCGAAGTGGGGTAGCTTGGATTATACACTTTATGTTCCGAGCATGAGGCAATAAAACACGTTTCGGCAACTTATGTCAGTGGTTGTTGGAATGTCGATCGTTTATGCTCTCGTTCAAGAACCATCAACAATTAACAGTCTGCTCTGATAAGCCATATGTCTTTATTTATATATAATTATATAATTGACAATATAATTAATTTTGGTTATTTGGATTAAGAATGTATCGGTATAATTTTGTGTAACATTATATGATACTGATGTCGCTTTTAGTTTACAATTGTTGATAGTATTGATATATAACCACATAAATGTTTTCAGTTACATCAGAAGTCAAAATATACCAATATTAACAACAACCTGGAACTTATATTATACTGGTACTAAAAATAAAGATATTAACGATACTAAAAAAAACATCAATATTATTGACGATTCCGATATAATCAATTATTTCGGTAACAGTCAAATAATTTTTCCAAGATGTACTAATAAAAAGAGCTTGACTTAGGTAGGCATTAAAATGTTTGTAATTAATTTAATATCTGAAATTTGGTTTGTTAAAAATGTTATTCCACGTGATAACTATCGTCAAATAATACCAATGTGAACCACCTTGCCATACTGACCACTGTTATTATGAGTGTAAAATATACGACTCTGTAACATTTTAAGCATGACGTGTCAGATGATATGAACTGAAATTTAGAGAAAAAAATATTATTTATTAGCAACCTCTATCAATTCTACCACACCTCCATGCAAACAGCACTGTGGAAGCACATGGGACATTTTTATGAAATAGTATTTTATTATTTAAGCTGTAGTGTTATTATTGAAGTGTTATATACCATATCGTTACCATCAAACTGATTTAATTAATCTTATGGTGGTGATGTATCTACTGTGTGCAATAAAAGAAATAAGTGTTTTAATCGTTTGCCAATTTGGAAGACAGTGCAGTCAAAACATTATCATTATATGCTTTAATTATATTTCAGGAACCACTCAACTGATCACTATGAAATCTAGTAAAAATTCTTTTTATTCGTACTTTTGAATAACACGCGTGACTGTTTTTTCCAAGAATTTGTGAACCTGATAACAATTTATTGCATACTTATGTACAGTAAAGTAGGCTCATATTAGTAACGTCTTGTCAACTTTAAAATATTTTCATGTCTAACTGCTAACAGGCAAGTTGTATTCAATAAAAATTGCAGCATTTCATGTAGAACAGTTCAGCATTGTAGTGTTGTAGGGAAAACCTGAAAAATGCAAACCACAAATCACAAAAGAAAAAAAACAGAATGAAACGGAACACAGACCCATTCACATAATCGACATAAAAATATCAATCATTAGGTTCACTGCAATGTTAAACGAAGCGGAAAGATACGAAATTGAGAATAGAAGTAAACTTAGTGGGATATTCAAATTCCTTAATTAAGCATGAACCATCTGTAACTACAATGTATAGAGTTTCTGTAGATTCTAACGTCATCATATTTACATTATAACAAACTAGGTCTGCAGCAATAATGCGGTGCTCTATTTGAAGCTATCCATCAGTAAGCTGATAAGTGTTTGCTTCTAGATGTCTGGTTGTGTTCCGAATAGGATTTAATTGGGTGGTAGATGCTGGTTAGGAAAATCTTCTCTTACACAACACACGGTTAAAAATAATAATCGTTTATTTTTCTGTAACCAATAGTTATCTTAAAACACAGGAATAGAATCTGATTACTGGGCTAATTAGAAAATTTAAAATTAAAATTTTGGCCTTTATGGTTGATGTGGTTTATTGTGCATTTAAGATAAAAGTCAAGTGGGAGGTAGTGTGATTCTCTGTTACCCAGAGCGCACTGCCAACTGATTTGTAAATACTTCCAAACCATCCGCTATATGGCACCACAGTCGTATTCACCACCCCCCTCCCTACTTTAACAGACAGCTTGTGATGTTGGCAGAGGTTTTTAGTTTTTTTATCTTAATAGTGACGATAAAAAACGGTTAATTATATCAAGAATAGCTCAATATTCCGATACAGGCAAAATCATTTACACAATAATTATGATATTTTAGTAAGGTTATGTTTAACAAAGAAAGATGTTCTGTTACTGCTTGAAAAAAAAACAGTGTGTGCATTAGATAAACAATATTTAACAAAACAATTGTTACGAAATTGTTAAAAAATATTTTAGGCTATGGTAGATGCACATAATATTTTTTGTGATATCTTGGCTTGTATTTCCAGTGAACAAAATATACACAGACAAAGTACTTGCTTACTTGATTGAGAAAACAGAAAATCTTGTTCCTGAAAAATGTTTCCTGAAATATCCCATCTAAATTAAACTAACTTAACCTAGGATTGCTATTAAAAGTGAAAGGGTTATCTAATAAATATGAAAGTGTAGACATAGGAAAATAAAAAGAGTAGAGGACTGCAGCAAAATACACTATTGATTATGAAAAATGCAACACCTAGAAATAATGGCCTGAATGAATCCAAACTCTGAGGATGTGTAGAACAGTGTACCAGTAAAAAGTGATTACGATTGCAGAGAGATGGCGAACACGTAGGCCCAGCAGCGCCCTCTCTTGTGTGACCGGAAAGGTCTTTGTTACGCCAAGCTCAGTCAGTGAAGAGCAGTCAAACAAAGTGAAAGCGAGTGCCAGTATGCCTCGTCAACGTCAAAGGGCGCCATATCAGTATGTGAGTGAGTTTGAACGAGCCGGAATTATCAGTCTCCGGGAAACGGGTTTGCCATACTGTGACATTTTGGCTTATACAGGCCATGCTGCTACGACAGTGATGCGTGTGTGGAACAAGCGAATATAAAAGAATCGTACGCATAGTCGTAACGGATTGTACAACCTCGTCCACAGCGTTGGCTCGACACTGGAGCACTGCAACGGATGTGGAGAATGATACTTCCTATTTGCATACGCAAATCTGCTGCGGGCTGGACTGGTGGCACGCATGCCATTGCGTCAGCTTCCATTGTCCAGAAACCACCACCTCAGACTGCTATGGGCACCTGAACGCCAACGCTGGAGCAAGGATCATATCCAGGTCCCTTTAAGTTCCATGCCACGACCTGTAGGGCCTCTGATTGCTGCACGTGGGGGGTTCACACCAGACTGAATTCTCAAGTACGGAGATCATGTACAGTTCTGTAATTTTTATTAATTGGGTATTGTCAAGTACCTAATCTGTGGTACAAAGTTCATTTCAATCACATGCATCCTTCTTGGTGTTGCATTTGTCATAAACGTTAGTGTATATTCTTTGTGTCTGGGGTCTATGAGTAATGCCGAAGCACCTTGGAAAATGTATTTCGAAAGGTACGAAATCGCTAGGACAGCGAATCTAAAAGTTGATAAGTTGTGGGAGCAGCTACTACGCTTCATATACTACTCAAAGTTCTACATGAATTTGTATTTGTGAACTTGTGTTTTTTTTAGTAACACGCCATAAAATAAAATAAAAATATTTTCTTTGTAAAATTTGTTTGTTTTTGGTACTTTCATCCATCTTTGTGAATAATCATGGATTGATCACAATTTATAAACGACATACAACCATGTTATTATCAGTTAATTGCATGCTGAATCGTCACTGCATAGCTGCCAGATTTATATTTACCAGCAGTTAATTTATCAATAATTACTTAAACGGGGGAAAAAAAAGTGTGTCGGGAAATACTACAAAACTAACCACTGATTAAAGGTTCTGTTTATATTTAGCTTTAAACGAAAACTGTGAAATAGGCCATAAGCCAGGAAACTCCGACCGAATTGTGTATATGTTGTATATGTAGTTTGTGGATGTGGATAAAAAAAAGAGAGGGAGAGAGAAATGTAAATTATAGCGAACGATACGTCTCAGAGCTCTACTTCGGCGGAAGCAAAACAGTCCACGCTCTAGACATAATACATTGTAGAGTGTATATTTCAGCTTCGCAGTAACTGTATTTTTGTTGTGGCATCGAAAGGCTTTATATCAACTTGAATTGTCCAAACCATGTGTCTCCGATTATGGTTAGCATTTTGTTTAAATGAACAAGAACTTTACGATGTTAATAAGCTTTTCCTGGCTGAGATATAATGCAACTACGATGTAAACGTGTTATGTCAAAATTCGATACGTGATATTAACAGTTCTGAATATAAATTGATGAGCTACTTTTGAGGACATGCGCAAAAAAACGAAAATCGGTGACCTCGAGTGTAAGGTTCGTACCGAACGAAGAAACGAGCCTTGAGAGGGGAACGGGAACCAAACAGTAAATCGTTACCGGGATACGTTCTAGGCTGCGTTGCGGTGCTGCCATGTAGTTGTGCAAGTAGAGGACAGATGTCTCTGTAATCGGTCTATGTCGTCGTGTGGCCACGAGAAGAACTTCGATGTACGTTCCTTCGGTCTCCATGTTCTGTTGTGCATCACTTTTACACTCATAATCGTAAAGGATATTTTATGACAGAGGGTTGAAGAGGGAACTATAATTTTAATTTTTGAGTACAGAAACGTAGAGTAAATTTTGTTAATGATTATCAAATAAATGTTATTTTGGTATATTATAGTTAATGGGATTTCGATTTTTTATTACCAGTCAGAAATGAGCGACTGCCGATATTATAAAATTTAAAATTGAAAAGTTGCAAAATAATAAATAATATTTTTTCTAAAATTAAAAACAACTATTATTAATACCACTGCCTGTATAAATACATATTTGCGTATTTTGCTATTGGTTCTAGCCAATGACCTAGAGCGAGACTGCGGATGACTGTGCTTTCAGCGCTTTTTACTGCTGTAGTCGGTGACGGTAGACTAGGGAACTACTGAGTGCGTGAGACATGACAATGTTTTGGCAGCAATGTGGGCCAGGAAAGCTCCATGATAAGTTGTTTATTATGGCAGTACATGACAACTTGCAAATGTTAACTTTCGTATCTGATAATGTCAACCACATATATAAGCGATACATATAGCTGCAATAAGTAAACTATAAAGAGAAATATTGTCCTAACGGGTTCTTCGTGAAATAATTTTTTTTAAGTTCGTTTCGTTTCCCGGGCCGTGAATGTTCAGACAGTACACTTTTTCATTGTACGCCTATTTTGTATATACGCATTTGTAATCAGGTAAATTTTTAAATAACCTCCCTACTATATATATATATATATAGATTTGATATTGTCTGCTGCGAATTCAACAGACCTGGAAGGTGCATGTGATAGTTATTAGGTTAACGCACGAGTTGTATTACTGTATCCATTTATGGCGTTGTANTTAACGCACGAGTTGTATTACTGTATCCATTTATGGCGTTGTAAATTTACCCCAATGCCTAGGAATTCAAACCGAGTAGAGTGGGTTAGAGTAGGTAAAATATAATTATAAAGTTTTTTTTCCTCTTCGAAAAACTAGGGGAACATAAAAGTAGAATGAGTATGCACCTGTGAGGTAAAATAGCAGCAACATGTGCACAGTTTATGTAAATAGAAACCATAACTGCGTTTTCACTTTTAGCAAAAGTTGTGATTGTAAATATGCCTACGGAAATAATCCTGTAATGTTCGGAAAACACTTTTTTTTGTAAATTATTCAAATATGCTGTTGTTCTGGTGCATTAAGAACAATACGAGACCTACGTAAACAATTTGCGATATTTTCACAGTTTTTGAATCAAACCTTTGAAAAATCACCCCATGTATGACTTGTTTGGTTGCTTCCTACACATGTCCTAGTGGCCATTTGTTTGCCAGGCAGTACCATTTAACTTTTGTAATGTGTTTGGTTATGCAGTCAATCTTTAAAAATTACAATAATCAGTGTACTGTAACAGACAACAGTACGTGGAACAAAATGCACAAAAACAGAACCATTACGGGTAAAACATAAACAGTACATCTGGCTACCCTGTGTTTGATGCAGTTCTCACTGCTCTTCACACGCCTCATTTGCTTTGAATTAACACCTGAACACACGTAACCATATTAACTAAAAGCCTAGCAGTAAATTAAACCACACAAAATTACATTTTGCTGACAAACATGTCTTACAAAACAGGAAACCTGTATAATAATTATCCTGTATAGTCAACCAGTATTAAAGGTTGAACTTCTACTGTGATCATTTTCAACTGTTACATTCCTAGAGGGTCACCTAAATTAACCTAGTAATAGCAGACGAATAATGTTTTCTCTAGTTTTAGCGACCTGTGTGGTTATGAATCACTCCTTTGAAATATTTTTTATTATAATTTACAAAATAAAAGCCCCCCTAATTTTCTTAATCAACTAAAACTGATCAATAGCTTATAACAACTTGTTTCATGTCACCAACTCCTAGATGAAGAACAGAGACTCACATGTAATAATCACTGTTGGTTATGGAAATCTTACAGACACTTTCTGATGCAATCAGTAGCCCAAATTAATTCACACGTGATACTGCTCTTAATAAATGCCTTCTATATAATATCAACACCAAGAACACTACATTTCTATGCAAGAAGTATACTTTACTAAAACAGCTGGAACAAATTAAATGAGACAAAAGACTGCATCATAAGCATAAAAGTGCATTAAACTTACAAAATTGCAACAACGTAGCAGTCGGTACACTTTATTTAACATGTACAATATCATAAAACACCACCCCATTCCCATCGTGAGATTCATGTAAATTAAGTTATATCTCATATATGAATTTGAAAATGTCTAGAAACACATGATTTTTTCTGCAGTTTCGATAAATTTACCATTACCTTTTTAAGACTGTAGCATCTAAATAACTTATTTTGTAATGCTGGTTTGCTAACAACGCCCCTTGTACTGATGCAAGGAATCTCCTTCCTAAGAATGTGTGAACTCCCTTCTATCTTTCAGGCGTCACACAGGAACTTACATTTTTCTCCCAGGTATGTACACATATGCACACACATCTGTGTTTAATGTAAATATAGTTAACAAATACAGAATGAATTCATAAATCTTAAGGTAAAAATTGAAACAAAGTTCCATTACAAATTTTTTAATATTTCATTACATTTCTTCAAAGCAAAAACTGCTTATCAAATTATTAATTTAAAACATTCTTTAAAAAATAACTAAAACTTAAAATAATAATTAATAAATAATTATAAGATGGAAATATTTTCCAATTATGAGATATTATGTTTAGCAGGATTAAAAATCATTCATTTAATGATTTTTGTACCTGTAAAAACTCCTGAGTTAATAAATCAAGTACAATGCAACCGGTATATTACTAATCTTTTCCTTTCTGCATATTATCTGCTCTGAATATAATGTTTCCAGCCGTAACCACTTCAAAATGATTTAATTTTATAACTTGATGCTCTGACCTTTTGTCGTGCTGATACATTTCACTGCATATAACTAATCAATATTTTGATATATTTTAGAAATTGTTGTTTTTAGGCAAGACATGCAATAACAGTATTTGCTATGGAAGGGCTGTTTTTTCATAAAAAGTCAGTACCCTCAACTTTTCAAACAAACCTTACATACCGCAAAACAGGGTAAAACTAT
The DNA here is from genome assembly GCA_002778355.1 of Clitarchus hookeri. NCBI lineage: Eukaryota > Metazoa > Arthropoda > Insecta > Phasmatodea > Phasmatidae > Clitarchus > Clitarchus hookeri. Next base: position 241,654 of record NQII01001460.1, read on the forward strand.
CTTCGTATTGTAAAAGTGTTATTCGTTTACTTTTTGTGGATAAAACGAATGGTTAAGGGTTGGGAGATGTCTTGTCTAAACAGACACCGTCCGCAAACTGAGAAATAATTATTCTATGAGACAGAAGATTGAATCAGGAGAAAACAAGAAACAAGAACTGAACAATTTACTCNATTCATCATTTCTCTCAAGAAATAATTTACTTCTTCTTCCTATTGATCCCCCTCTCTTTCCTACCAACACAAGTATTAGAACACAACCTTATTTTTAACCTCACTATCACATTGTTATGAAACATTTTTAATCATGGAACCCTTCTACCCCAGTGGGCACCCATTAAAAACGGAACATGATTTTAATATGGCAGGCAGTTACACATCACCATAAATGTTACTATTCAGATTAAACATAAAAATGACTGTTACTTTTGTTATGCTATACATAAGGTAAATTGAAAATTGTTACAACATATGTGTCCTTCGGTCTCGGATTTAAGCTGGGTCAAGTATTTTTATTCCTGACGTTTCGCAAGTTGTTGCAGATGCCATCTTCAGGATCTCATTATTACAGTTATTCTAACTGTTGCAACATATCTTTTATCTGAATATATAACAGTATTTTGCATTATACTGGGATGTTTGGCCATGACACTGTTCATATTCTTTACTGACACTCACCGCCCCCNAGGCCTTGTCCTCCTCAGCTGTAAAGTGACTATACACAACAGGTTCCTAGGAGAATATTTTAATAAAATTATAGTTTAATTAATACAAGTGGTTAAGAAATTCATCCCCAAATACATTTCAGTATGTATGATAAACTAACGTAATATTATGCTATGGTACAAAAATTAAATTGCACTTTTCTCACTTATTTAGAATGTATTTAAATATAATTTACAAATAAAAACAATATATACGTATTTTCCATCTTCAGATAGTAACCTGGTATACAGAGAGATGCTAGTGCGTGACAGTAGTTAACTAAATATTCATAAGAAACACAACTCTTCTTTTTCCGCCCATCTTGAATTTAGGATGGTGTATAATTGACAAAATACAGATTAAAAAAATAGGAGAAACCAGAATAAGACGTCATATCATGAAATTTGTTCACCATTCAAAAAACTAAAGTTGAAAGGCTTGGTGGAAGATGGGCTTATCCGACAACTGCAACAATTAATTCTGCATCTGTAGCACAGGCCTTTCTTCCACCTAAAAGTTAGGCAGTGTATTTTTCTACTGTTACTTGAAGCCTACCAACAATTGCAAACTTACGCATGTAAAACTTACACATTAGATGGTGTAAACTATCGTATTTTGTTATACATCTCATCTTATTGTATGTGTGGGATAGGCACTTCTTCCACCAAGCCCTTCAATTCTTAAGTCCACCCAAGGTGCAGTAGCCATGTATCAAATTCGGAATTTTAATACATCAGAGAAATACAAGCACTTAGATACTCTTAGTAATATTTTACTTGCACACTATTAACTTTTTGAACAATGTAGCTGACATCTAGCGGCAGAAATGTGTACTACTGTAGCAGGTATAAACAACTTCTTTTACCGATATGATTGGCTGACGTTGTGTAAATGAATTTCCTCATAAATAAAGCACCATGATCGAACAAATATAATTCAGTTCTACTGTGTAATATCAAACAAATTCCTTATAAAGAATTTCTATCAAGGCAGGGTATGGTGTGTCTGTACACAACGTTCCAAAGAAAGAAGTGATGCAAAAGTGCACGTAAAGGCAATTCACGGTAACGTGAGCATTTTTGAAATCACTCTCATTTTGAATAATAGTCAAAAAACATACTTTATTTCAGCCGTATACGTTAATTGCCGAGTGCGGTGGAATATAAACACTGTGTTTATTACTTACATGACAATATGTATTTAAAAAGGAGGCTAGAAAATAAATAATGGCTGAAAGTAAAATGGAACGCGGACCTGCACATTAGTGTGTTGGAATGAATAGCGTCTGCTCAAACTGACCTCTTGGCAGCTCCCCCTCTTTTTCCAAATAAAATATAATCTCTGGATGCCAACACTCCACCAACTTATTCATGGTATAGGCCATTTCACGATTAAAATAACCACACCCGTTATAACAGCCATAATACAAACCCCTAGCTACAATTCTCGTAGTAAAGCAGGATGGTTTCATTTTTTTTCCAATCAGATTACACTAGAAAACAAGCATTTAAAAAAATGTGTTTATTTTAATTTGATATACATGTGACGTAAAAAACTGTTTTTTTTTATTTTGTAAAAATTTAATTTTTAAGAATTGATAAGTTCAGTTTATAACAACAGTAAATTTCACTCACATACTTTGAGTAGATATGCACACATTCTTGCCAAAGGTTTAATCGAATGTTCCCCAACTTACTACGCTATGGTGCACTGGTAATTGTTGTGCAGAAATATAGCATACTCCACTACAAAGAACATGTTTGTCTTTTAATCGTAGTTATGGTTCTGGTTATTCCAATTGCAGCAGTTTTAAGCCTACACCGGTAGAGAAATAGTTAAATTCAGTAATGTAGTTTCAGTGTGATATTTTAATTTTCCTCTAACTTTGCCATTAATCAAAATGACAAAAAAAGGATGAAATAAATTAATAGGTTCAACCACTAACTGTGATTAGCCTTACACCACAGCGGACATTAAATAGAAGTGGACTATTTAAATATTACACTTTGGTATGAATAGTACTAGCACTACAAATCATTATTTTGTATTGTAAGCCTTTCTTTCAGATGAGGCCCTGGTCTACTTGCCAATAAATGATAATATGCTAATATTAAATTAACACACAACAAATAGCTTAGCAACTACTGGAGCCAGCGAATGCTAGTCTAGTCAAGTTGCCGATACGAGTACATATTCAAAAGTGAACATTGCACCATGAAGTTGCAATTCCACTACGCCAGTAATTAAGTGCAAGGCCTGATTGCATACATATTAGTCACGTCTACAGGTTGCAACTTACTTGAAAAAACGATATTTCAGATATACGGGAAGCTCTGTTCGTGCAATTGTATGCCACGCATGGATATGGCATTTTGTATTATCACTTGTAGACAAGCACAAATAAAAACCTAGGCATTCTCTGAATTACCCGCTCTGAGCGTTATATATAATTTAGCAACTTCATTATCGCACGAAAATAAGTAATTTCGTAAAACACTGATACTAGATACTATGAACTCAGCGTTGTTTTTCCCACAAATTATAAAATTATGTCACAAATATGGCTGCCAGGGTGTTTCAATCGGGATAATATATGTCGTCCCGCTAGCAGACTGTGTATATCTATTCGTTGCTTCTAGTGGATTTAATATATAGGATTTGTCAACCCTTCATAAGGGGGACCACAAGGTAGAGAGCATTTGCCATTGGGCATTGACGAATCTTTGGGATCCAAAATTATACTGAGAACTGCGTGAGTGGAAACCAAGATACTTACACTGATTGGATCACACGCTTTGAAATTTTAATATGTTTCTCCTGACCGAGATTTTTTCAACAAATCCATATTCCGCTTTATTCTTACATTTTTATTGCATTTTTTTATTTCGGAAAATAAATGTATACCATGCTGACGTTACTATTCATACTTGTAGTTACATTGATATCTGCGGTGCAGCGACAGGAAGGGCCAAAGGGCAAATGGTCCCCTTTGCTTGTAGTCAGATGGTACTGCAGTAGGTGATCCAAGTTTTTAAAATAGAAAGTCTGTTTTGCTCAGTAAACATAAATTTCTACAATAAATGTAGGTTTATGTGGAGGTACGCATTACTTTGGAAACGGTTGCATCAGATAATGAGAAATTACGAAATTGAGTTTTACTTTTTTTTCAGCGAACACTTCTCCAAGTTTGTTGTGTGCAATTATTAAACATGAACGAGTCGTTATTTATAACAACCGAAGCCACGCCATGTTATCTAGAGAAGTGGCGTAGCCTAGCGGGTTACAGGACGACATAACCCTGGCCCATCTTCTCGAATCAGAAGTTTTTATAATTTTGTAGTCGTGTTTCAAAGTAATTGTTAATTATAAAAAATTATATGATACTGGCATTTATTAATGTCAAAATCACCTAGTTGAAAAACGGTTATTGGTCACTTAGTTTAAGTCAGTTATAATTATTACTTCTGAGAGAAAGATTATATTAGTAGTATATGTAGTAAGACTTCAAAAGTGTTATTTTAACCGCAAAACGCGTGTACATGCAGGTTTCTCAGGTCTCGATCATAAGGAACACACTGCTTCTTCACTTCAAACACATTCAGCATTTTACGCGGTTAGTTACATTGGCTCAGAAGATGTTTCGATTGTTCAAAGATAACTATGTTGCACTTCGATTGGCTGCTATGAAGGAAATAAACAGTATACTGTATTTACGCTAACTGAAGTTAGTTGTATTTTCTGTGTTTGTTAAAAAATAATAATAATATGTGTCACACAGCGTCATACTTTGTACTAGTTTAGTCAAAGTAAAGTTAGATGTATTGAAATTTAAAAAAACAGTATCAATACGTCTTGAGAATAATTAGAGGAGCGGTTACAGAGGTGTAACCACGGGAGGATATTTTCTTTAGTAACAGTTTATTTGAACGTGTTTAAGTATGGCTGCCGTAACACATTCACAATAGCAAGTTCAGCCTTCAGTGATCAGGGTGTGCGCAACCTTATACGCATTAAATTAAATGCATTTTTTTTTCGGAAGCATTTTGGCGGGTGGAAAATACCTATAGTATTTATTTTTTACAGTTTCATGACAATTTAAAAAGAATTATTACAGCTGTTTGTATGGAAAACGGTTATTTAAAAATTTTCGTTGCGTTTATATGTGCAAAAAGGCTGAAGTCGGCGAGATATAATGATTAAAGGAGGTTCAGAACCACTGCAACACTGAGTCATGCCAGAGAAAGAGTTTGGAAATATTAATTGTCCGCAGGAGTGGGGAGGAGAGGCCAAATACACGTGGCCCGGGTACGAAGGGGACTGCTAGCCTTCGAAATTTTTGATCTCATTTTGTACGAAAATGTAAACATTTCAGCGGAAAGGAAGGATTGTGTGTTTACGGATATACCACTGTTACACTACTTACCATTATTTAAAACTGGTTGTAAAATATTGGGGCAGTGGAGGGTGAACGCTTTAGGAGAGCACCTACAAAATTATTTACCCCAAAGACCATAGTGGCTCTGGATGGCTGTCCTTCTCTATACATAAGAGCGAATACTTGCATGCACCAATAAAGAAGACCCGGCATATTATAATACGAAACAGGAAAAGGATGAAGTGGACGGAGTAAAAGTATGGAACGCAAAAGTGTTACGGAACTATGTGGGAGGAACGAAACGTTAAGTACTACGCGTTAGAGGAATAATGAATAAAATTCTTGGCCTCTATTCGAAGAGAATAAGGTGTAACTTATTTGAAGCTCTTAAATGCTTTATAAAACGAAAGTGATAGAGTGGAACAGAAATAAATGAAACATAAAAGTAAGCTGATAGGTATAAACGAAGTTTCCTTGATATATGTGAGTTACGGGTCGACTTCAGCACTTTTGCAGAAATTCGTCGAATTCGTGTCGTAATTTCTATTTCAGAGGTATTATTGAAAATGCTTGATTATATAAATTTTACAATTTACTACTTGTTTAAAACTTTTATATCTAATTTTCACTGCCTGTTATTTCCTGCTTGCAAAAATGCGAGGATTTATTGATATAATATAAATATTTTCTCGACTTTTTACAAGTAGCAAACAACACACAATTAAAATTAAGCACAAAAATATTAAACAACTTGCAAATTGTGACCTTTCTATAATTGCAAATTGTCAGTAATTACTATGAATCTGATATTATAACGCGAAAACGATGAATTTCTGCAAAAGGAGTGAAGCCGAGCCTTAATTGCCTGAGTTCCAGGTGGGAAAGGATCTAACAGCATCTCAGCACAGGGGCCGCGTTTCCGCAGTGGCTAGAGCACGCACCTTCCCATCAAGGTTAACTGGACTAGATTCCCGGCGGAGTCGCTCCAGGATTTTCGCGCGTGGGAATCTTGCTTGACAGGGCCGCTGGTCGGCGGGTTTTGTACGAGATCTCCCGTTTCTCCCGCCCTTACATTCCGGCGCTGTTACATTTTCACATCGCCTCACCCTCATAAGCTCTCAAGACCTCATTAAGAGCCGCCCAAACCTTTATATTGGCTTTTCTCAGGACTCGATACATTAAGGCCACTCATATTTACACGTGAAACGTAGTATGCGCTAAACGATCATGGTAGTTGGTTGCCGGTAGCAAAGCTATGTATTAGAAAAATAGAGTTTAGATATTTTGGTCATCGATTAACACAACTGTTTTGAGCTCCAGTGAGGGCTAAATGAAGTGAATATGGAGTGGCGGTGGAATGCAAGGAGGGCGAACTGAGAGAGCCTCGAGAAAACCCGTCAGCAAAACGGCAGCGCCCGACACGTTTCCCTCTTGCGAAAATTCGGGCGACTCGCCGGGAAATGAACCCGGTCCAACTTATCTGGTTGGGTGGTTGGGGAGGGGGGGCAGGAAAGTAGGCGTAGACTAATACTATACCATTTACAATCCCTCAGATGGAAAGGGTAAAGCGGACGGAAAAGAAAGTATGGCATGCAGAGAAGTAATAGGGAAACACGGAGGAAGAACTAGCCATAAGTCTTTGTGAGTTACAGGATGAAACTAATTTAATTTAACATAGTTTGAATAGAATAAATTGCACCTTAATTAAAGCAGTTAAATGCATGATAGAATGGACAGGGGGAGAGTTGAACTGGAATTACGGAAATGTAGGTTGGCGTGAAAGTGACTTGATATATTTAAGTTAAGTCAATTATATCAATGATGTAAAGTGAGTTAATTGCATGATTTCATGAAAGGAAAGGACCCAGGCTTGTAGTCAGTCTGACAATATTGCGAGAGGAATAGTGGGAGGGTGTGGCGAAAAGTTAAATAAAAAGGAAGTTGCTTGNGGGGGGGGGGGGGAGTTGTCAAATATTTAAAATGAAAACGGACTAAGTTGAAATGACCAAACTTATTTTAAATATATTTTCATCAAATGTTTTTTACTGTTATAATATATTTTTATAGGTTCATAAAATGTTACATTTGTTTTTACTACATCAATATATTGTATTTGTTTAAAATGGGCGTATAAAATTTTTTTTGTAAGAAGTGATATCCAAAAGTTGCATTTATATTAAAATATTGAAATGCCCGCAGTAATACAAAGTATATTCTATACAAATATACTTATCAGCTGTGACTAAATAATATTGAGGACAAATTATTTTACGATTTTACCAAATAATCAGGCATATAGATAATATTTATGTGCAGTAGTGTTTATTGAATTGCAAACACTGCATCACGTTAGGTTATTTTTCATATCATGTACTAAAAAAAATTATGCAGCTCAGTACAATTGCAGATTTCTATCTCTATTTTTACTAAATTTCTAAAAAAAAATAGTTCCATATTCAGGTTTTTGGTTCATTATATTCCGAAAGCTAGATAAACCAAGTCCGCCATCCTACTGTGTGACATAAGAACTCTTCCAGGGCGATTTATGTTGGTGAGTGTCGAATAAGTAGATTCCCAAGATACAGTACTGCATCCAAAAGTTTCCACTGTCACATAGATTTCATAACTTTCCTTGAAGGTCTCACTGTATTTGTAAATGACATTTAGGTTGCTTTCTTATGTTCTTTCAGAAATGAATGTCTTCATTACTGTCAGTTCCTCCTCTTGCGGCAGTTTGATGCCTAAAAATACACAATTGCATTCACATAATTTTACGTAATTCGTACTGTAACAAAAATTTTATTAGAAAAAAAAAAGTATTGTCTTGACAGCTAATCAGGGGGTTTCTCGCACTCTTAACGAAAATTTTTATAAAAAAATAATGTTTCACACTGGATGCATGTCCAGAACCCTAGGTAATGTAATCTGACATACAATCCAACTGTCACACGAAATTAGAATAATTAACACCTTTGAAACATTATATTATACAAAAAGTTCCAAATTTTTTACTACTTCATAAAAAAGGAATGTCATTCACTCTAAATTACATGAAAATTATTGATGACTTGTTTTAAAATTTTAATGTCTATTATTTTTGCACACATATATATATATATATATATATATATATATATATATATATATATATATATATATATATATATATGTATGAGTAAATAAAATAGGCTTATGCAAGGAATAATTTGAACTAGTGAATACAGACGTGTACTTTGTAAAATTCTACTCGATATAGCTGAAAACGTATTAAACAGTGCCAGAAAAAAAATTATATAATGAAAATTACAGTAAATATTATTTAAAAGAATATATGGATTAGTCGAAATTTTTAAAGAGAAGGAAGATACATTAATAAAATTATAAACTAATCCATTTTTTATAGACAATATAGAATTTTTAAAAAAATTATTATTCAAAACTGGCAACTGTTATATCTATGTCAAGTCTGTTTTATTGATATATATATATATTATTAGCATTTTATTTGTATCACATTTAATTATTCACCTGGAATCAGTCCATCATTTTTATTTGGAATAATATATTAAAACTTCTGAATCGATTTTCATGGAACACCATTAACATTTGACAGATATAACAATATAAGCGCATCCCGTAAGCCTTTTTGAAAATTATCTAACATAGAATATACTGGTTGAAGCAACCCGAGAAATTTTATCACAGTACAAGCGTAAATTGAAACTTAGGAACTGTCGCAACAGTTAATACCAATTTTTTTTTAGCGATATCTTTGCCATCGAAGTAGCCGTTTTTATGAGATCCAACACAAACACTGTACATAATTTTTGTATTTGGAGAGAATGGTTCATGTAACTTGAGAAATGATCCTAGAGGGGAGGGGGGTGGTGGAGCAGTTTCCAGGGGGGTGATGCTCTCTTCTCCTCCCCCCTTTTTTTCTTCATGGATACAGCCCTGAAAGAACCTAACTGCGTTTCATGACTGAGACCAAACATTACGCATTACACATGCAACAGTTTATGCAAGTCTAAAAAAGTCATGCAGTCTACTGGATTCCTGCAGCTAAACGACGTAAGTAAAGGAGGATGGAGTACCTAGTTTTGGATTCAGTTAAGTGATTTACAGGACACATAATCACCAAATTGCAATGAGATGAAGACGGAGCAACAACGGACTGCAACTGTTGACAGAAGTGGAACCGTCATGGCGGGAGATGCGAGTTTTATAACGGGCTCCAAATAAACCTAAATAGCAGAGTTTAAGCAGGGGGAAGGGGAAGTGGTCCAAACAGAAGAAACTTACTTCAGGCGGCTACAGATCACTGTTCTGAACTTCCGGATTCTAACACCAGATGAGCACAATGGATGTTATGAATCTTTTTAGATGTAATTTACGATTCGTTTATTTGTACCCTTTCCAATCCACTCTATTATATTTCATCATTATGTAACTTAAATTTTACTAGTTTTGTAATAAGGAACGAAGCCACCCGTATCTTATTTCTAATAATGTTTGTCAATAAATATTGTAATGTAGAATTGGCCATTAAGCCATAGTTCTTCACCTTAAAAATTTACAATTAGGTTGACTGTTTTTCCAAAATTTAGCATAGTTTTTTACCAACTTGATAAACGCATAACAACAAGGGCACAAGATATGGTGGGCTGCTAAACTCGACGGACAAGGTTAGATTCCCGGCGGCGTTACTCCCGATGGGAAACGTGACAGACCTTGCCATTTGCCAGTGGGTTTTCTCGGAGTACTCCCAATTCCCCCACCCTTAAATTCCTTTGATGCTTTGCATTCACCACACGTCACCACCCATCGGCTTGAGGAGAAGGTAGGAAAGGGAAGGTGATTTTCAACGCCACTGAAACGCAAGGACTTGGTAGAGAAATACGGAGTGGAGACGTATATGGGGGTCGATTCACCCTCGGCGTCGGAAGTCTGTCGATCATCCGTCGAGGANCCGACCCTTCAGCTTCAGCAACTTCTCCAGAGCCTCGTTGGTTCCTGGAGCAATAAGGCAGTCCCTCCGCGGCCATCCAGAGGTCAATATTGACAGGCCGCCGCCGGCCAGGAGGGAGCGTGGATCTCTGATGAGCGAGATTATGTTTGCCGACGGCATCCCGCACCCAGACAGCCTCACATCTTGCGCTACCGTCCGTTTGGGGCAACATGTGTTTAGACACATTGATTTATCACGGAAATGCCGCGAGTGTTTGTTAGGATCGAGGCTGCTATTCATTGAAAATTTTATTATTTTATATTTGTAGGAAAAAACAGTTTAACTAACAGACGTCACTTGTAACTACTCTTAGATCACATAAAAAAATAATTATGTATCTCAGTTTTTGCGTTATGGCATGTCAATAGCACAATATTTGTTTTTTTGCGACGTACAAATAAAATTAACGAAAATGTTTACTAATAATTTAACAAGGGTGATTAAAATGTCGTGTCTACATTCATTTTAAAGATTGCTTAGCCATATTTATTTTACAAAAATTGTAAAATGCTACAAATCATAAATATGCAAATAATTGCTTATTTTAATCAATTTTTCAAAATTTTTTTTAAACTTTTCGTATCATGATTTTAAATATCTCGTGAAGATACTCACGGTGTTTTATTTCAATATGATTTATATCATTTCAAAAAGTTAACTGGTTTTTATTATTTGTACATTTCAAAAAACACTAAAATTGAGGCTTTGACATGATATTATGCAGAAAATATGCAGTATAAATTACTTTATGCGGGTTTAAAAGTTTAACAATATTTATCACAAATAAGAAATAAGAAATTTCTTGGTAACCAGTGCACAAAAATTTGCTGGCAGTCGAATAAAACACGCAGCCCGTCTCTCTTACTTTGAACACCATAGAATGGTTTGTCCCTTACGTGACCCCGAGCACCCGCGAACGTGTCAAGCTGCTGAATTAAGCCAAGACAGAAAAAGTGATTGAAATAGCATTCAGAAGTTGGAGCCTGGTCACCTGCCCAGCCCTGACCGCCACCATGCGAAATCACTTGGTTGTAAAAACGTCATCCAGCACAGAAATACCACGCCTTATCGTACTGGCCCTTCATATGAACAAGCAGCATAGTATCGGAGCTGACGAGTCTACATTCGATCACTGCAAAGTCGAAAACGTGAAGATATTTTCGAATAGCGAATGCTACCCGCATATCGACCTGAACACTACGTTCGACCAAGAAGGTTTTACTTTGCCATATTATATATGTATTCGAAATTCCAATCGTCGTATTACAGACGCGAGGCGCATCCCATCCTGAGCCCGAAAATTTTCGGGACATGGCACCTTGCTGGTATTCGATACGTCGAAGCAGAAAGCGCGTGCAAAATGGTACGGTTGACTGCCGGATCGAAATAATCACCAAGAAAAACGTGCCCGCGAATACCACAGTCTACTGCTTAATACTCCATGACCTGATCGTTCAGTATGATTGTTTTTCCGGACTGGTAAAAAGCATCCGTTAATTAAGCATGCAAATAAGCATGGAGTGGGGATTCCCGTTTCAGTCGTTAAAAATGTGCTGATACTTGCAAGGTTTATGGAGCCAAGACGGCTTCGTGCTCAAGGAAATTGCAGTCACGGATTGTCACGGCGTGACTCGAACCCGCAACTTCCAGCTTCCGTATCCGTAGAAATTGTTATACGAACATAGCAAGAAAATAAACGCCTGGTTGGCCAAGTACTAACATGGAGTGTGTTGGGACGAAGGTAAGATTCCGTATCATCAGGTGGGAAACGTGCTGAGCGACTTGCATTACCCGCGAGGAACAATTTGCGTGGCAGGTCCCGAGCAGAAAAAAATGGTTGAGTAATATTTGCATAAACTAATTGTAAATAATCGACCTACAAGACGATCATGGGTGTCATTCCCTTCGTAAAATGAGGAAAGAAACAGATCGTAGTTTTGTGGTGAGCGCTTCGAAAAACGCTCAGTTACTTTACGAGTGGCATGCTCATTTCACGGAGATATGAACACTGTTAGATATCTCGTAGCATAAACATTACTTTTTTTTGTTATTCCAGAGAGTGTTTTAGAAGTGCTTGCGGGCGTGATTTCGCACGATGCAGAGTCGGAAAAAAATTGTTATATGCTGGTGTAGATGCAAAATTATCTTCAATAGTTGCTGCGAACACCTGCATCAAGTCCTATGAGTGAACTTAGGCTGTGTGAAATACGAATATATCTGATCCAGTTACAGTCACATGTATAGATGACGTCATTCCACAATGCGAAAAAAAATTATATAAATAAATCGAAAACGAAAATAAATTATTTGCCCAGTAAAGCACGAGTCACCATGGGAGCATGATGATACAATTTCATCCGGAGAACCTGTACGTGTTGTCATATCCGGATGACTCTAAAATCACCCATTCGATCTGGGAGTCTGGATCACTACATACATACTTACGAAGATAAATGTGATGGATGGGGCCACTTGTTATATTCAGTGACTCCGGGTGATTGCGAGCCTACTCAATAGTTAATAACTGTCTGTACTCCTGGGAATTGCGTGGTTAATCATATGAAACGGGATACGACTTTCCAGCAACCATGGACCAGTTTCTGGAATTTATGGCAACTTCGAGTCGAGGCAAGGTCGACCCTCCTCCTACGACCACCGAAATTCACGCCTCTAACTCCTCCGCCCAGGTCTGCGTACGTCGGCATAATAATACCAGCGAGGCTTCGACTCAAACAGCCCCAACTAAACGTCGAAGGTCGTGCAGCAGCCACCGTGTTGACACAACGATGCATAACAATTCTGGGGAACCTGCATCAAACTGTGAAGCGTGCTCATGCAAACGTCCACGAGTGACGTCACCTGCTGCCGCCAACATGGATTCGTCCACGACCGACTTTAACATGGAAGAAGGCACTTTGAATATTCCCATTCTACTGCGTCAGATCGAAAGTCAAAGACTGCTAATAATTTCTAACGACTCTCGAATTTATCTGGCATTTATAATTTTGTCATTTGTGTAAATAAAACATACCTGTATAAAATTAATTATATGTGTATTTATATTTTAAACCTTTTATTTTTTAATTATAACGTTAAATTTTTTGCAAAATAAATAAAGTGTAGAAAAAATTAATGTTAGTGAAATTTTTATTTGAAGGATTGGCTCGCGGGAACATGCAGTACCGAAGGAGCAAGGGGGACTCTTGCCACGAACGTATACGGACTTTGAGCAGGTGAAGGAAACAGGAAAAGCTTGGTGGAATAATTCTTCACGTCCGCTCGGACGTACCATGTCACACGCGCGCCGCAAACCGATAAAAATATTGCCATACTGGGTTCAATACGAGTTTCCTGGCGGCTAGTTGCGTTTTAGATCTCATGCATGATAAGCTGTTCTCCCGAATCGAAATCTAATCTGATGGCCAGCGCAGTTCTGCTGGAATCCTCTCCAAGCCGATCCTGGGAGCTGCAACGTAGCTCTTACGGCGGGGAACAACTCCCACTCAATTTATTAGCCTTTGGAAATCCCCCCACTCCATTAATATGTTATTGGCCATTTAAAGAAATTAGTTGATAAAATATTATTACTCAAATTAAATATATATATTTAAAAAAATTTTAATTTACTTGAGGGTCCTGCCTACCTAGCAATAAAATTAAATGTATAGGTAATTCTTTTTATTTGCAGGCATACAGACACAGGACGAAGTGGAGGCAGGCTGTGGTGGGGGTATGCAGAGCATTATTGGAAAGGGATGGGCATTCGCTTATAAGCTTTAGTTTAGGCGTCGATGTATTGGAAATGAATGCTCCCTGCTGTGGCTACTTTAAGAAAATTAGCAGCCATCTTCGTAATGTCATCCATTTATTTCTGGTCCGAGAGTGACGCTGCACCATCGGAGACCATAATAGAATCCGGCGCTGCACCTATAGTAAGAGTCGGCATCGCAACGGAGACGCCCTTCTGGAGCACCCTGACGGCACACTTCCAGAGCACCCAGGTGGCACCCTTCCAGAGCACTCAGAAACCACCCTTCCAGGGCTTCCAGACGGGTGAGTTGGCTACATGTGACAACATAACTGAAGGTATTGCTTCTGGAAGCTGTCAACGTACCGCAGCTGGAAAATGGATCGCCCGAAATGACTGTTTTACATGTGCAAACAACGAGGATTCTTTCTTCCAACGATGTAACAGACTCATCCGTGTCGGTACGGTACTCTCCGGTCTCGCTATTGCTTACACAAATGCTGAAATATGCCTTTGCTGCGAAGACATGTGGTCTCCGCTGCCTCTCGATGCTAACCCACCCTCCCATCGGTCTGACGGGAGTGAGATTCACCAGTGTTTAAATAACTTTGAAAGCATTTACATGATGATGTTGCCGATTTACACCTTGAACTGACTAACTGCGTGCGTGTTCTTAGAGACGTGGAATGTTACATGTATGGATTTGTGCTAAGTTTTCTACCATCCTAGAGTCTGCAACTAACTTAGACATTTATATGGATGTAAAAATGTGATTTCAGAGACACGCCATTTTTGCTTCTATATTTGCAAACCATGTATTTTAACAAAAATTTTTTGTAATATGAATGTGTATCGATTTTGATTTCAATATAGCGAAATGTTATTTAACTTCTTACTGTGTGCGTGTGTGTTCAGAAATTTATTTTTTATCTTTGTAAAAAGCGTAAGTATTTTATTTCCTTTCTTTGTTATAAATTTTTATTTCGCTTGCTTTTCCCTTGGAGAAGGAAGAATTACATGCATGCAATATTGTATAAGAGTGCCTCTTATTACATGATAATTATGCTTGACTTATTTAACTACAATATTAAAAAATAAACTCTAAAATTTGCTGCAAATTATAAGCTCTATTTGTTTTAGTAATACGAAAAATAATTTGTGTGAAATATTTAGCAAATAACTATTTAAAGAAGGGTATTAAATTTAAAAATAATGTGCACGGCACAATAGTACTTCTAGTGACTTACATTAACTACCTCTCGAGACTGCGAAGACCTAAAGGGAGTATGTTGACGGAGCAGATATGATCGCGTGACGACCTTCATTCTGACACGTCGAACAAGAACGCCACCAGTCTCTGCCTGTCTCTCTGTCTNACCTAAAGGGAGTATGTTGACGGAGCAGATATGATCGCGTGACGACCTTCATTCTGACACGTCGAACAAGAACGCCGCCAGTCTCTGCCTGTCTCTCTGTCTCTCTCTCTCTCTCTATCTCTCTCTCCTCTGTATCGCTTGCATGTAGTAGCAATCAAAACACTCACGTCATTTCAAAATGATTTCAATACGAATGAAAATATTACACAAATACTTGCAACATAATTATTTATTTTACATTATAATTCCCAAAAAACTTGTAAGAAAATTAAACTTAATATATAAATAACTCGTCTTTGCAAATAAAATTAAAGAAGGTATTTAGCAATATACATATATATATATATATATGGTATTTTTACAAAACACACGGGAGAAAATATTTTATGTAATAAAAATAGTTACTAAAAAACAACAAATTTTGAGGTCATTAAACACATCGACATTTTTTGTACATAATAAAGATTTTTTTTACACATAGCATAAAAACATTCTTGTGTCTACCAAAACTTTTGATCAAGCACGTCAATATTTTTTTTACACTGTAGAACGTGTGTGTTTCGTCAACTAAAATATTACGAGGGGAATGGGAGGTTTTCATCACCTCGATTTTTCTAAAGATAGAGCAAAACTCATATTCACACGTACACCCGAGCACCTCTGGCCATGGATCGGGTGGCGTTGTAACCTCCAGACTGTGCCAAGCGCCATCACATCGTTCAGAGCATACTTTAAAAAGTTTATCATTTCTAATTCCATGATTAAATTCGCAATTTTCCGTATCGTACTTGCTTAAACGTCGTTCACCGACAATTAATTTTTTCATATTTCCGATGTTTGTGGACAGCACAAATGAACTGCAAACTCATCACTGTCACAAACTTGCACTGATAATTCAAGAGTCTTACCACCGAAGACGCTTCTTTCAAGTACGAAATAAATATTTTTGTCACTCCGCTCCATAATTACGGTAACAGCCGGTTGGTCCGTGTAGGTTACGCAGTGCAGTAGAGAACATGTACTTGCATATTTTTTTTCGGGAATGAACTTATCACCAGGACGCGCTCCAACGTTGCGAGAAGACTTGGTGGAAGGTCTCGGCCTCGAGCCTAGGTGCACTTCGCATGCAAAAGGCATGCAGGTGGAGGCCTAGTCCGGAAACCTTGCCTTTCACAACATGGTTATGTCCATTACATTTCTGCTGCCATTTGCATATATAATTATTTACATTTTTTTGGAAAATTTCGTACACTCTTGCCTAGCATACGTAGACAAAACGATTTTGTTTTCCAACTCCTCCAGTGAACAAGGGAGCATAGAGTTAGGAAATAAATTGTAAACGTAACAGTTTTTATATTAGCATGTTAATGTGTCCCACACATAACTGCCTTCAAAATCAGCGCTGCAGCATAGCCAGTGAATTGTACCATAAAAAAATTGAATTTGCAGAACGTCTTGAGAATATCGAAAACTTAACACGTCGGTATCCACAATTCAGTATACTGTAATTGCTCACATCTTCTGACCTGAATGTAGAAAATTCGGCGACGGGCACTTCCATTTCTTCTTCAATATCACTGTATTCGCAGTAGGAGTGATGGACTTTCTGCGAAGTTGGGAGAGAATAAGCTGTAGGACGTTCTGGCCGATGGGGTTGGTACGGCTTGCCTGATGGTTGCGGGTTCGTTCTAGTAGACTGCATTGACGAAGTTGCTCCTCGTGCCAATGTGGTGCGGATAAGCTGAAGAATTTTATCTCCATCTTCTTTTGCGTTGCTGTTACTGTTATTTTCTTCTTCACTTGACAACATGGCTACCGTAAATTTAATAGGGCTTTGAAACCCTGCAAGTTTCGAAATGGTCCCTGGGCTTTCCTCTTGGAACGGTGAAAAAGAAAAGACAGCGAGAAAAATAACTGCTTTCCCAAGGTGGCTTGGGGTGCGTCGTATAAAGACTTTCTAAGGAGGGAAAAATAGTCCGCCCTCATTATTAAATTAGGCCGCCGATTGGTCGGAAAGAAGGTTTCCGAAAACACCCGAGTAATTAGCCAATGAGAATCATTGGCGGGGCAATATTTAAATTCGAAGGGGTTGGAGGGGAACCGACAAATTAGTCAAACGAAGGTTTCTAAAAACACCCGAGTAATCAGCCAATGGGAAACATTGGCGGAGCAATTAAATATATTGGAAAGGGGTGAGTATTAGCGAATGAAAATCAGGGGTGGGACAGTTAGTCAATTAAACATATTGGAAGGGGGATTTAAGAGGGTCTGTCGTCTGCTGGGCGTGTGCTGGGGACAGCACCAGTAATGTAAAAGAAATGACAAACATAAAACCAATATGCCAGTCGAACGAAGGTGAGATACAAACTCCAAAAATTTATAAACAAATGACAAACTAAAAAAACAAGATGGCGTATGGTTACTGTGATGCCTACCAAGATGGCGAACTGCACCAACCAGGATGGCAGACAGCTGGACCTACGAATATGGTGGACTACACCGACCAAAACAGCGGATGGCTGCACCTACCAAGATGGCGGACTGTACCGACAAAAATTTCGGATGGTGGCTGTGACTCCTACCAAGATTGAGGACTGAAGGGTTTGGTGGGGGGGTTGGTTGGGAGACCACCGACATTTTCGTGTATCTAAATAATTTTTAAATAATTTTAAAATAATTTATTAAACTTTTTTATATTTTTATATACATTTTTATAATTTTTTTGGATTTTTTGGATTTTTTTTTATTGTTGGGGTCAGAGGTCAAGGCCACATGGATCCAAGATGACGGCTGGCGTCTAGCTTCTACGCCAAAATATGGCGGCCGGCCGGCGCCTAGCTCCTAAGCCAGACGCCGATGCTTCAGACTCATCATAATCATACTGCTCTAGGTAACGAACTACTTTATAAAAGCAACAAAACCTTTGTTTCGTCTATTTGCAATATGTGTTTTACCGACTTAATTAAATCTCTCTTTCATTACGCTCTGCTTAAAGCAGTGACAACCATGTGATAATTACTGAGTCTAAATTTACTGATGTAAAAGTGTTTTATTATAATTTATATTGAATTGCAATACCTACCGTACTAATTCCTAGTGAAATTTGGTCTACCAATCGATACCTCCCTTTAAACTAAATTTTCAATGTTAACCAGATTACCTTTAAATTTTATAGCGTACAAACAACGTAAATACATTACTGAAGTGAGTGATTGAACCATTAATAGTAACAATTTTTTTAAAGTTTGGTAGACGAAAGCATTAAAACTCAATCTTTGCGAGAAGGTTTCGCAGTTCGCTGTAGCTGTCTTCATTAAACACCAAAGTATTTTGTCACAAATACACAACAAGTATTAATCTCTGCGTAAACTAATTATATGCATAATCAAAAAACGTATTTAAAGAAATGGACTGAAGGAAGTTTGCTGTAAAACTTACCCAATCATTGCAGAAGCTTAGTTTACCTCCCGGGAAAATTTTGAAACAGGGCAAAAAACTCGCCGGAGTTTACCCGCAAACTTTCTGTAGAGGCAAAGCAGATTTGTGGCTCAGAAAGATGAAAGATAATTCCCCGCGGGAAATTTTTATGACTTGCAAAAGAGGCTATACGCCCTCGCTTACTTAGCAAGGGTTCGTCTCTCGTAGTGTGTATGCGCGTTCCTGTGTATCATAGAAAGTCTTCTAGAGCTTTTGAAATTGTTCAATATACGGTTCCGTATCGGTGACGTGAGATCAGGGAGCTACATACTTAGGGGGTGGTGATCTATAATTACGGGTCTGAAGAACTAGCCTAGATTTATTACTCCAAGTCCCTCCTCTAAGTTATCAGATGTTTTAACTGCCCAGTTAATCTAAGGAGAGTGGCTTATATTGGAGCTTTGCATTTGACTTTAAACATGCAGAATTCATTAAAAAGTATAGTATATACACTACTATAATATTCAAAAAAGTATGATTTATATAACACGTGTAAGAATAACATTTATATTTTGTAACACTGTAAAATATTCTCTGTGAAGTTTACTTATTTACATGTTTTGGAAATCACTTCATAAGATTCTATTTCTAATCAAAATCTAAGCCTATTTTCGTTTTGGATACTTCAGAAAGAAAATTTTGCAAACCCTTCCCCCTTTATCACTCAAACTATCAATTCTGATTGAATTCAATAATAAATTAGTTATGTTTGCAAACATGTTTAATAATTTATTTTAAGAACCTTTCATTCAATTATAAATATTACAACTTTCGTCGTTAAAATATATGTACAGTTCAGTGAAAACAAATTTGTCATAATATAATGGTATCCTAACGATTTTGTTAAAAAAAACATTCTTTTGTATAGCTTTATTTCAAAACCGTCATATAATTAGTGATATAAACGTCACTTATGTTTGTTTATTAACTGAATGAATGTTATCTCTCAATCAGAAAGTTGATTAAAAACACGTAAGAATGGTAGGAAATAATTTCATGTAATTAATAACCGATAGCGATGATAAAATATCGTCTAAACCCGTCAAACAAGATTCTGGAAAGGTGAATTGAACGCAAAATATAATAGGCGCTTAACGCAAATTTTCAGTGGTTCAATGGGCACATGTATGAATTTACCGAGCGAGGCGACGATTTGGTAAAATTACCGTCTCGGGTTCTTTTCCAAGCCCACCCGTACTGATTTCAGTTTTCCATTGTTTCTCGAATCGCCCCAAGCGAGCAATGGGGTAATTCCTCAATAGAGTCTCTGGCTGATTCCTTTTCTATTCCTGAATATCTAGTGTTCTCCCACTAAAGTCTTGCCACCATTCGGGGGAATATCAATCCCCCTTAAACCAAATTCACATATACTTAAATATTCATTTTAAATATAATGACTGTTAAAAAACGTGTTTACCGAACAGTTGTTATCTAATATTTATTTTGGAATATTAGGAAAATATTTATGAGAATAATAAATAATTTTTCACGGTATATATAATTGCACGTTATGTTTTCGAACACTGTCTATCTTATCCCATTTAATTTACGTTACAAGAAGTCTTTGTGTGAACACATTCCCCTTTCTGAATGGACCAGTTAGAATACTACTTGTGTAATTTTGGTAGTAGGTTATAGGTTATTGTTTTAATTTATTTACATTTTTTGTTTATAATTTTTTTAATACGCCTGTTCCACATACGGTTTTGCAATATTCTTCGACCACACTAGATCATCTGGGTGTGTATTAATCAAGCGTCGAATNTTTCGAACACTGTCTATCTTATCCCATTTAATTTACGTTACAAGAAGTCTTTGTGTGAACACATTCCCCTTTCTGACTGGACCAGTTAGAATACTACTTGTGTAATTTTGGTAGTAGCTTATAGGTTATTGTTTTCATTTATTTACATTTTTGTTTATAATTTTTTTAATACGCCTGTTCCACATACGGTTTTGCAATATTCTTCGACCACACTCGATCATCTGGGTGTGTATTAATCAAGCGTCGATTAATTAAAAAATGGTTTGCACTATTTTCCTAAAACTGGCATGTTATGTGCAGGCTTATGTATATTGTATCGTGCTTAAGATTCCTAAGTGCAACAAAGTAATTGCCTGCGTGAGTAGAAAAGAGAGATTTGAGCAGAGATTGGCCGCCCAAATACCTAGCGCCAAAGGAGGTGGAGCATGATTATGATGGAGCAGCTACGGAATGAAATTGAGGGAAAACTGGATTACGGCAAGAAAGTCCAATGACTTATTGCATATTCAGTCACATTTCCCACATGCCGTTCTGCCAGGAATCAAATTCGGTTTGTCGTGGTGTAAAGGTAAGGGGTATGACCGCAACACCGACGCCCTTTACTCATAAATAGCTCGAGTAGAAAGCAAAGTCCTTTTGACATGTTACTAAAATGTTGATATGTACTGTGAAAGTAATCATTTCGAGCATTTTCTAAGAGCGCCATTAACTGGGCAGAAGGAATCTACTTTAACTACATGAAAAAATTTGTATTCTAGGTTTGTACCACATACTGTTCAACTTGTAACCATTGCCTGTTACTACTTTTTCCTCTTTTACATATATATACAATATATATATTTTTAGATCGCATGGATTTTGTAGAAGGACATGTCAAAAACAAAATTTTACTGTGTTTGTAATGATCAAACAAAATAAACCAAACTAAATGCAGAAAATTTAACTGTGGCAACTGGAAGATCTTGTCTTAGTTCATTTTAACGTATGCTCAGTGAAATTATTTTACAAAAATTCAGGGGCAGCCACAAATAAAAATATGTTGTAATTTCCTTATATCCAGCAATTTTTGTAAGTTGCCAAAACATTCCATTGCACAATTTTATAGGGGCCTTCAAGTAACTCTTAGCATCTTCATTCAATTTGAATTGATCTAATTTCTGTATGTTAGTTAGATTCCATTATTTTTACATTACCAAAATAGTAATATTTTTATATTTACGTGTATTTATGCAAAAAAAAATGCGCTTAAAATTTTGGCACGGAAAGAGTAAAGACTGATGTCTTAATGTTAAACAGCATGTGGTACAAATATAAAATAAAATTTGTTTTCGTGGCGAAAGCCTTTGATGATGATAGATACTTTAACTTATCAAAATATATATCTTGCAATTGCTCGAAGCATAAGGAACTACTTTTCTATGCAGAATTTTATGTTTTCGATGAGATGCAGTTAAAAAAACCAATACATATTTGATTCTTTACTGCCTGGTAAAAATGCTAGACACTGTCTAATAATTTTACTAAAAAATCTAAAATTTTAATTCCTTTTTGTAAATATTTAAGAGTAAAACATATTTTATACCAGAAAAGCGATAGCCTAGTTGTGCAGTAAGAATACCGACATGAATCTGATTTTACAAACTTATTTTTTTACAGAAATGTGGCTAAAACAACACGCAATCTCTTGGCATGTTTATAAATAACTAAAATATGTTTGAAATAAATTAAATACTTTCATAAATATGGCATAATTGTTCAAATAAATGGTTATGTTAATTTAAACCATATATAATTGATATTTGCTACCTGCACGTTTATTAACTACAACGAATAAAGTCAGTTTTGCAAAAAAAAATTAGTGCAAATTTTTTTTATTATTTTTTTTTTCTTCATCTTACCCCCAAAAATGGGTTTGCGTTTGCTTTCCACAAATAAAGTCTTTTTAAACTTGTTTTTAACCTAATGTACAAAGGAAAGAGAGGCTTATGAGATCACTTTATTGTCTGCTCTGTGTGTGTGCGCATGTATGTGGCTGGGTTAATCTGTCCGTGTGTGTGTGTCCCACTTTCAATTTATGAACGCGTTAACTGAATGTTACCAAACTCGGTACACATATAGTACTAAGTAAGTACACCTGACTTTTATTGTTTTAGACCACGTCGGGCACTTGCTTTCAAAATAGTGACCATGAAAAAATTGAGGGCGATATGCCATATCTCGGAAGCCAATCAGCGATTTTAACGAAATTTTCTATACTTAGTGCGCATATTGCTAGCATTTAACTCAGAGGTGAATTATGTTATTCGTCCGCAATTTTAAAAGATAGTGCCACATGTATATAAATAAATATTTTTCATTATATCTCGAAAACTCCTCAACCAATTTTCACCCAATTTGGCACATGAGAAATACTGTAATAGTCAAGGTAAATATAAATACCTTATTTTTATCAGGGAATTATTTCAAAAAGGTGTCCATGAAAAAATTTCAGCTTTATTTAGTTTAACTACCATTCCATTTGACCATATTCAACCAAATTTTGTTCGCTGACAGTATCAACTACAAGCATCAATTAAGCCGAAAATAAATTTTGTCCGCCATTTTGTAAAATAGCGCTACATTAATTATTCAAGTTTTTGTGTAATTCCTCGGGAAACCATTGACAGATTACTACCTAATTTGGCAATCAAGTAGTACTACCGCAGTTGATATGTACAAATATGTGTCAAGTACGTCAGACACATATTTTCAAAATGGCGTTGATCAAGTTATTTTAGCTTGGTATGCTTTAACTTAAAAACTACTTAATCAATTCCAAACTTAACTTTGTATGATGGTAGTATATATATAACAAACATAAAATGTGTCTACAAGGAGCCTCTTTTGTCCTCCATTTTGTTAGATAGTGGCATACGAATAAATAAAGATGTCATATTTCGTGAAACAATTGGCCGATTCCTATCGAATATGGCAAAGAAGTAGTTCTGCAGTAGGTTATGTTAACTAATATATTTTAAGTATGTCACGCACTTATTATCTAAATAGCGGCCATATACCTATTCTATCTTTGTATGTTATATCTTCGAAACCATAGTTGATAGTATTAGCTATATCGATCAAAATTGTCGATGCAAATCCTCATTTCTCTGCTTATTTGTCAATATAGTTTTTATGCCGTATCTCTGGAAACAAACAACTGAATTCTTGCAAATTTGGCGAAGAAGTTGTACTGTGGTAGGCTATATTAATTTATATGTTTTAATTTGAAAGTTTCTTTTTTTCAGAATGGCGTGTAAACAGACATTTTAGCTCAATTTGCTTTATATAAGAAACATGTAACAGATTTAAATTTAACTTTGTATATTGTATCTATGACAATAATTGAACGTGCTAATATATAAAAAATTTTGCCCTCCATTTATGAGTATTATCATATGATCAATGGAGGTATTATGCCATATCTCGAGGACCAATAAGACGTCAGACGATGTTCATACAGAGATCCACCTCTGACGAATTTTTTTCATAGTAATGTGAGGTGAGTAACCTGAACATTTTGTCATATTTGCGGAATAATTCTACTAACGTACATAAATTTTGCACACTACAGAAGTCACATGATTTAAAATGGGTCAGACAATGATTTTGAAAATGGTGGCCATATGAATATTTTTATAAGTTTGGCACATCTGTTCAACAATTTAAGAATTTCATTGAAGCTCTTTTGCTGACATTACATCATACAAACATCCTGTACAGAGTCTCTTTTTAAATAATTTTGTAAAATAGCCCCATTTCAGAAAATAAAATTTTAATGCCATATATCGGAGACCGATAAACTAATTTCCATCAAATATTTCACACAAGTAGCGTTATGGAAGGATATGCAAACTTATTTATTTTAGTGGCTAAGAAATTTATTTTCAATATGATGGCCGAGTAAGTATTTCATGTATGTGAAACCTATAATTCAAAAGAAAACACGAATTACATGCATTGTTGATTCTCCTACGTCCATGATGCAGTTGATTGCAATATAGCTTAATTTAGCGATTCCCGGGTAAGTCACTGGTGTATTTTAATTTACTTTGTACTGTTTCACATGTTTCTGGTTTCATCTCTAATTATATTGCTGTTAATGAGACGCCAAGGCTTACATACCATCTAAGAATTCAAGAACTTCACTAAAATGTTTCGCCGCCATGTAGAAGAAAGTAGGCTCATTAGTTATCAGTGTCTTCCTTTTGTTTTACCAACAGGTCTTCGGATATCAACAGAACCTCAGATGTACCAATTAATTGCTTGAACTTTCCGGGCTTAAACCTCTAATAAATTTCAGGAGCAATACGACAAACTGATGTTAGAAAGGAATTCACAACTACTCATTTATGTGTCTTTGATTATAACAAACGTTCACAAAGATACAAGATAAATGTTTTTTTTGGCCATTTTTGGTGATGTGACATTGTATTTTAACACCAAACACTCCAAATAAAAATGCAGGTTTATAGATATAATCAACCGACAGTTATTTAATTTTTCAGGGCACGATTAGTTAGTTCACATAGATTTGGTCGGATCTTAAAAACGAGGTCTTGAGAGCCAAGGAGGGTGAAATGAGGTGGGAATGGAGCAGCGCTGGAATTCAAGGGCAGGAAAATAGGAGATCCCCGAGAGAAAGCGCCAACCAGCGAGTAGTATAATATCGATGAATTTCGACCATGGCATCTGGCTGCGGGAGTGGGTGTTTTCCGCCATCTTGGATGATGTCACAGGCATGGCCGGCGACCTTGTTTATCTCACCCCTCGCCGTTACCCAACCCACGTCCGGTCATTCCAGCTACCCGTTACCTTAGAAATTATATTAATAAAACAATTATATTAAACAAATTAAATAAATTATCATTTAACAAAACATTAGTTGATAAAAATTTTATTAAATGAAAAAGTATCGGCCCGCTGCATTGGATTTTTAATAACTACATTACATTTTTCATGTCATTTAAAAATTAGGAATCGAGTTATTTTGCTGCCACCCGTAAACATATAAAAAATTTTAACAAAAATTATATAATTTCGGAGTGCCGCTTCGGTACTCAGTGCATCGTGGGATGTATTGATTCCCCAACCCCTACCCCTCCAATTCAAAGCCTGAAAATAAAAAATGTGGTAAAAATGAGCAAACAACAACACTCAGCCCCTCGCCACACAACACCCAACCCTTCACCACACACCAAACCTCCCTCACCAACCCTCACACCACTCACCTACTACTCTCCTAACTTACCAACATTCATCGCAATCCCCTCACCATCCCCTACCCAACCACCCTTTTGCCCACACAATTTTAAAAATCGAGGATCATGTAATGTCATAACCCCGCTCACCCTGCCAACCAGGTATAAAAATCGATCATAGCACATTTCCTCATACGAATATTTAATTTGGTTTTTGTGTATTATGCAAACCATATTTATATTTTCAGTACCTTATAATCATTGTATTATTGGTTTAATGCATACCCTCAATCACGATAACTTCAATAACTATTACGAATAGAATACTTTGTTTACATAAATTCAAAGTAAAAATATGTTTGTTTGAATTTTAAGTACATTTAAAGGTAAGCTATGTATCAAAGAGCTCGTACTTTTTTTCAGTTGGGTCTGTGTCTTAAATAATAGTAGGCCCACATTTTCGCAAGTCAAGTTGTAAGCAAGCGAACATTTATAGGAAGATGCGATTATAATTGGCGATTTCTTTGGGCCGAGTTCGTGAAATACAATCTGCAAGCATTATTTCTAGCTCCATGAAAGTATGCATATATAAGACCATTAAAAATTTATAGACAAGGTGATAACTAAATTGATAACAATATTTTCATCAAAGTGATTCTTTATCAGAATCAGTTTATAAGAGGGAAAGAAAATATTAAGGGTTAAAATATATAAATATTTACTTTCATTTTCTCAAACTTATTACAACTTATTACTACAAAATTATTCATGTGTGTTTTGGTAAAGTCTGCATTAGTATAAACATAATCTTCAGTTCTAATTCGTTAAATACGAAACCAACTATTCGGGCACTCGTGAACTTCGTTCCGCCTTACAGTAAGTTTGAAGGCAAAGTCCTTGCAGCAGAAGTGACACCGATATGCCACTGAAAGTTCAGTACATGATACGATAGCGGTCCCAGATGGTTCGGCTGTCGTCACGTCGGAGGGAGCAGGAACCATGGCTGAAGATGTCTTCTTGGAAAGAGATGTAGTTCCTGGTGATGAGATGCCAGGTTTGCCGTTCATACTGGCCACAGCAGATTTTGGCAGTGGAGCCACTTGATCGAAATCACTGTCCATCACTCCACCGATGGAGGCCGCGAGAACTCTCTGGTTTAAATCCAGCACCGAGGCATCGATGATGCCTGCGATTAACTTTGCATGACCTTACATGTTTACAGTAAGTATCGTTGCTGTAGAAAAGCGACCCACTTTGTATGGACTGATATCTGGTGTGTTAATGCGAAAATACCTCGTCGCAGTAGCTGCAGGGATAAGTTTTCTCTGGTGGTGGCGATACAGGCGACGTCCCACCGAACTCTGCAGCAGACAGGTCAGCAGGATTGTACAGCCAAAGAAATATATGATGCAGTAAGAAATGGTGCTCTAAGTTCGTCCGAAGTGGCAGTCGACCCCACTGAAGATGTCTCAACCAAAGAAGTCGATGGCGCTGTCGACATTATGCCTGAAGATGGCGATGGTGGTGCTGCTACTGCACAAGTCTCATCTGAAGAACTCGATGGAACCACGACCGATGTCTCCATAATATTTATGCCAGGCACTGTCACCTGCTGCGACGATCTGCATCTCACCAAGACCACTATCAAACTAAGCTCCATAAAATGAACCCAGCTACCTATATATCTGTCCATGATGTCATGGAAATATTGCGGTGCATCATGGGAGGCAAAGGCACATTCACTGTTGCACCTGGTGATGAGTTGACGAGTGAAGCATTTGTTCTCACCATAGCCATTGACAATGTGGAGAGGTATATGTATATACGAAACGACGTTACCGTTGTCACTCGCACCGACGAAGGAGGTAGCAGAAAAACCCAGATATAAACTTCTTTCCAGCACTGTGGATGCCATAAAAGTATAACTTTCATCGATCTGTAGGCTTCTCACATTCTAGGGCCCTTTGCATATATACACTTTGTGAAAACCGAATGTAAATTGTGATACAGCGTATTGTGGATAATATTTAATGTGTGTAATCGACAACGATGGTGTGTAGACCGATTCCATTTGTTCTCAGCCACAGATGATCCACCAAATCAAGTGTCCAGCCAAAGCCCTTCAATATAATTTCTTCCTCCTCGCAGTATACAATTTGTGCTATTATCAACACTGGCTGCGATGTAAACAGCATTACACCTCGGTACGTTCAAAGTTTTGACTGCATTCTTTTTGTATACATCTGGTTTACTATAGCTACATTATAACCATATATTTTTCACATTTTAGTATTTGCTCACCTCGTTTGTAAGTTGGTTTGTTAAATTTTGTTTCATACAGGTCAGAAATGAACAAAAATATTTCGTTGAAGTTATCGGATTTGGAACTACATGCATCTTCAAAAGACCCCGGAATGCTGATTCCTTCAAGAAAAATCCATTAACATTCATCTTAATTTCTTTGGTTGCGATGCAAGGTCGGGTGAATTACTAGATGTAGCTTCTGATTCGCGGGTCGAAGTTGCATTGGGACCAGCCTTTGCTGTGAACTACAAATAGGAATAATGTACCGCTAGGCCTGCATCATAGGATGGTGCACCCCGTTCACGCTGTTTCAGATAACTCTATTAAATGGTCACTGCTAGTTAACTGTTTAGAGCACTTCTTACGTCGATATGGCATGCGTATGGAACTCCTTATAAATGCATTATTTTCTTTCCTTCGTGCTTCATTAGCATTTGCAAAAGTATTGTTATAGTAGATGCATGGAAGGAATTAACGATATGCCCACAATAAATACAGCTGGCATTTTCTGTTTCGATGGTTCTCCAGTGTGTGTAGCGCCAGTTACCATCTCAGTACATCTCCGATGCAATGTCGGCATAAAACGGTTAACAGGAGGTGAAGGTAGACGAGTAATGGTTTCAAGATACCGTTTTAGGTTGCCACTTTGTCGACCATACTTCGATTTGTATGTTTCACATGCGAAAGCAATGTGCTCCACATTCGAATACAGTTGATCCCATGTCGCTGAGCATTGCTGCTCTCAGAAAATGTCTTCTCTCAGTAACGACACAATTTTCTGGAATATGTTCCATCTTGGGTGGAGACGATATTCCTCTCTTCGCAGTCCGCACTCCATCCGATCCATTCAGCCCCGATGTAGCTCTACATACAAGCCGTCGAATTGTAGCTCCTCATTCAAGTAGGTAACATAAAAAATAAACAGCAAGAAAAACATGCGATGTAATATAAAGTTAGAGGCATAAAATACCATAGCAGACAACATTTTGAAAAGAATGCGAACTGTAGTAGTTAGAAACATTTCCTTCTGCATCAGGGGCTTGTGGCTATGGAGCCTGAAAGCCATGGCAACCATATTGGATGATGTCACTCCTAAATGTACTGCTCTGTCATCCCTCATCAGCAGCGTCCATCTTGTTTTTCCCTCGGAATTTCCCTTTTCCACTCAGAACTTCCCTTTTTTCCCCATTTCCGACTTCCTGCTGTATCATTCCACATTGTCTCTTCTTGCTCTTGCATTCCGATTCATTTATTTCATGCTCTTGCATTCCGATTCGTTTATTATATGCTCTTGCATTCCGATTTTTTTCTCATTCACTCTCATTCCTTCCTTTTCCTTTCTTGCATTCTATCCCTTGGTTATCTCAAATTCCTTCTGGTCTCCTTTATTTTCTCCTTTGTCCTTGGCATGAGAAATAAAGGAAACCAGAAGAAAGATAAGATATACCAAGTGATGGAGCAGGCGAGAGAGAATAGGCATGGATGAGAGACACTGGAAGGAATGAGAGAAGTTGCGTGGCAGGGCAATGAACTCGAAAATTCTTCAGACCAAACGCATGGTGCTGGTATGGAATGATAGAGCATGAAATGGACAATGTTTTATATATATAATTTTTTGTTAAAATAGCGATATGTCTGGGTATGTATGGATGCATGCATGTTACATGCGAATGTAGTTTTTAATTAGTTGCCAGCTGCGCACGGACCTGGATATGCATAGTACAAGTGCTATTAATTTATACATATAACTTTTACACATATAAAAAAAGGTGCGTGCGCGCACGGTTCCTGCAGTTTTTTCTATGTGTTTCGTAATTTAAGATTCTTTCTTTCTCGATGAAAAGTTTATTATCTGGGAAGTGTGTAATCAGATGCGAGTATTTACTTTACTTCATCTACTAACTTTCCATATGGAATGGTAGTTTTATGGTCTAGACATCGGACTGGCCACCGATGGGTGGTTTTATCGAAACATCACACCTCTGACATTTTTTGAGTTACGAAACAAAAAACAACGTAAAAAAATTCAGTGCTGCTAGCGGCCATCATTTGAAGTAAACTCCCCGATGCTATCGCGCCTCTGAAGGTGACGAGTATACCAACACACACAAGATGGCCGCATCGATACCAATGATCCTAGCTTCATACGGTAAATTTAAGCACACTCTGGGGGTGGGCACGAAAATTAAAGATGGCCGCTTGCAACAGACGACTGATGGCAGATGCAGAAATTAAAAAAAAGGATATTAAAACAAGATAGAGGGTAAAGGGGTGGGAGACAAGAGAGAAAGTAAAGGAGACCAGAAGGAATATTAGAAAACCAAGGGATAGAATGCAAGAAAGAGATAGGAAGGAATGCGAGAGGTTAAGAAAAGAAAAACGGAATGCCAGAGCATGAAGTAAAATGAGCGATATGCAAGATTGTGAACAGACAAGGTGGAATTATGGAGCAGGAAGTCAGGAATAGGGAAAAAAGGGAAATTCCGAGGGAAAAAAGGAAATTTGGAAGTAAAACAAAATGTATGCTGCTGTCGAGGAATGACAGAGCAGGTATTTTCGGCGCAACGTCATTCAAGATTGCCGCCATGACTCCCCAGCACTCCAGCACCAACCCTGATGCTAAAGAAATTATTTCAAGCTACTAACAATAAAAAAACATGAACTACAAGAAACAACATTAAAAATACCGATTTAAAGGTCACACATTCTAACAAAAAAAGTGTTGGGGGAAGATCTTCTAGTGCACCCTCGACATGAAATTACATTAAATTCTAAAGAAACCCTCCAAATATTCCATCCATGTAAAATTTGGCATTAGAAAAAATCAGTAAAATATATATATATAAAATATTAGCACCCAAAGCGAGTCAAAAAGTATCAAGAAATAAACCAGTGGGGAAAAAACCAAAACTATTTAATAAATTTACGAAGCCGAGACCGTAACATCGACCCATCCTAATCTTGATTCGTACCCTGTTTGGGAAGAAAATAATGGCATGTAAAATAAAATGAAACTGGAAATTTATGTTAAAAAATTCCTGCACTGCTAAGTACAGAGACAAATCGCATCACGAGTTCCCCGAATTGTTTTGAGCATCCCGAACATTGCTTTCACATTCCACTCATATACATACCAGCCCGCTATCACTGAAAATCAAGCTTATCGAAGGGCTACAGTACATATTTAACCCTTTACTTGTGGAATCATTATATATTGATTTCATCTGCAATTCATTGAGTACCCTAATATAATGCGACGAACTATATATGGGTAAAGACAAGCTGGTAGAAGAATGGAACCAGTAATTTATGTAAAGCAGATACGCACCTCCTTTTGGAATAATACCGCACATGTCTGAAAATAATATGCCACGATTAAAATCGATTAAGGCAGCAGCATTGAAGAGAATGCAACACCAATACCCTCTAGTATCGAATGTATATTTTTGAGTCGACATGACCGATGGGTCTTCTGAATTTCTTTTCTGAACGTCGGTGATATTTCGAAGAGAATGAAACTACAATAAGGTAAGTTTCGTGCTCGGAATCTGTGGTAACGTACATAACTTCAATTTGTCGGAAACACATTTTTCACCCCTCGGTCATTCATCGGACGATATACATATGTACATCTCTACCAGTTAAAGAAAAAATAATATTGGCAATGCAGGCATCTTAACTGAACTCGCATATTCCTTCCATGATATTATTTCCGCGAGCGAAAAAAAAAATAGTATGCGCTAACCAATCGTGTTCTGTTTCCCACCTTCAAAGGCAAATCACTATGTCTACAACACTGGTATGTGTACAGAGGTCAGACACGTGAATCTCCAGTGCCTGGTATGTACGCAAGAGACAGTAATATGTAAAGTGGGCCGCGAAACACATATTGAAGGCCATGAGGCTCCATTCCACCTAAATGTGTAATGCTTACTGCGAAAAAAATTTCAAGCAACAGAAACCGCGAAAGAAAATAAAATTTGTCCATTCAGCACCAATAGAAAAATTTCCCACCGAGCATGCTGGAACAATGAAAATATACACAGTTAGATGCATATTTCGTAGCTTGAATCCATTGCGATATTCTGAACACCTGAGAGAAAATAATCTCAACTCATATATCACTGATCCCCGATTCCTTAAATATGAACAAACGTTGGTGATGCTTCAGACAAGAACATTTCCATTTCCATAGCCCCATGCACTCTAAAATTAACGAATAGCTGCTCCACTCCACAAATCACTTGCCATAACTCAAACAATCAGTCGCTTTTGTGTGACACCCTCCACTACCCACATATCCCCCCATTCCTCTCATCCACCACCCATCACCTACCTTCATCAACCGTGTCCCCTGCAATGCACTGATAACTCATTTTTTCCACATCTACCAACCGAGCTCACCCATGGCGCCCACTTTCCAGGCACTCCTTCACCCCTGCTACATCATCCTCTTCACCCTACATGGCACGCATATACCATCATATAAATGGCCATGGGACCCAGTCTTCCACATGTTGCTGCTGTCGTCGTCACCTACTCGCCGTGAAGTGTACAGTTTTTTTTTCGTATGGAGTTTTGGAAGATGTTTGCGTGCTGTCCCAGTGAACAGAAAATAATTTCGATGATCGTCGTGTATGGGGGAGGCTACGCTCGCTCGCGGTCCTCTATACGAAAAAAAACTGACCTTCCACGTCCTCATCCGGCGAGCTTATCTTTACCTCGCATGGGATGATGTGCCAAGTCGTTTTAAGTTCGAAGAATGGAACCATGTCGGCTTCTTCGTCCGTTAAGGGTTTATGCGTCTCGCCATCACATTTTCCGCTGAAGCGATGCACTTTTTCCCGGCCCCCTCATCGTATCTCGTAGTCCCTGGGCTGGCAGCGTTTTTTGATGACGGTGGTTTCACCCTCGTTCAATTCCAACAGTTCGCCGGGGCTGCACTGTAGAGTGACATCCAGCCTCATGTTGTGCACTGCACAGGTTTGACCGTCGCACCGGATTGTGTCCGTAAAGTAAACAGTTGGCGTGCCAGTAGCATTCATGGTGCTCGGGTTGTACGGAGGCACCAAGGTGTAGCAGAGGCGGGCATGATATGCACGGAAGCATCTATGATTTTCACTGCATCCTCGTACCGTAAGTCGTTCAGCCAGTACTCCACACAACTTAACCCTGGAATAGCATTGGGTTAAACTACCTAACACCTGACTCGAAGGAGCTGGTGTACATCACCTTGTGCATTGAAGATTGTGGAGGGGGTGCGATAGGAGTAGCTTTGGTGGACATCAACCAACTACTGCTAGTTCCGATAGTGGTCTGCGTGGAGCCCTTAGGTGCCAGTAGCCAATCATCGCATTTCGTCGATGTGAGTGGGTGCCAGGTGGAGCTGTTGCTGGGTCGGAGACCAGATGTGATCAGTTGCATGAGGTCAGTGGTGGGCTGGTTTAAATAGTCGCTCATATTTTTTTACTCTGCGGACTCTTCGATGATGGAGGCAGTGCTGTGAACAATGGAGGTGATGTTCGGTGACGAATTTGGTATAAGATGGTGGATGTGACGAGAGCAGCTGCTGCTGCACGATGTTGCGCCTTGCACCAAGCACGGAAATGAGGAGTGTCCAGAACAGATGTGATGCAAAATTCAAAGCACTCCTTGCACGGTAGACAATCGCAAATATCTTCGTCTTGCTGCAGGTAGGCCGGAAGTCTCTTGTACATGTACCAAACCAAACTTCGTGGTGTGCGTACATAAGCAGAAACTCTTTCGGTAGAAAGGCATGTTACTTTAGCATGTGAATAATACAAATCGACATAATGTTCTAGAACACTCCAAAAAATGTATATACGTAAAAAATATGGGAGCACTCTGAGAAAACCCAAAAACCCACGAACATAACTATGTATAAAATTTATTTTACATAATAAAAAAATGCTGTATTTATGTATACTTAATTATCTGCATGTTTTCTTCTGGGGCGAACGAGTTTGTGATTTTATCAGAGTGCTCCAATATTATTTTCAATGTACATTTTATGTGGAAGGCCTTTTGTGGACACAAACTAGGCTCTTTGCTGTAAAAATAAACGTTTTTATATAGAAAAATGACATCTTATATTCTGATAACGTGAGGTTAACATCAGTTTGAATGCACTCTCTCGTCATACCACGAGGTATATTGCGAATATGTAGGACTGCATTTGACCTCAACGATAATGGAGCCGCGACCTGCATGATCTCTAACTGGTTGTTGCCAGTGCCGATTCTGCGATCGAGTTTTCACCTTTGGTCAGAATGCTTGGCATGAGAGAACTGTCTGTACGAAGAGTCATTTTCGCACAATGAAGCATTACATTTGTCCCAATCAGTTTGTGCAAGGTGATAAATTGAATGTACATACTGAGATCTGCCAGGATTAGTCTACTGGGAGTCAGCAAGTTTTTACGGTAATACCTCTTGCTGCATCGATGGGTACCGATTCGACAGGCGATTATGATGAGACAGTTAATGATAAAGACGGAATGAGTGCAGTAGATTCTGTTTGTGTGAAATGCACACTTGCAAGACTTTCGCGTTTAGTCGACGAACTTTAAAAAAAAACGGTCGTTGACTCTTAATAGTGATGAGCAAATATTTTCTGCTACAAAGAAGAGAAAATTTAATATAGAATACAATACAGGAGTTGAAGATGACCATGAAGAGTGCATAACAATATGTTAAAAGATTTAACAAAATTCAACCGACCTTTGTATGCTGGCAACATCCACAAGGAGAATCAAATATACATATATACGAGCCTCTGTTAGCCACTGCTTAGTATATAGATTATTCCGATTTGAGGATAAGGGCTGAGGGCTGAGAATCTGCGGATCCGCCACCATCTTGAAATTTCCCGTTTTTCTCTCAAAATGGACCATTTTCCCCTTGAAATTGGTATTGTTCAATCGAAATTTCCTTTTTTTCTTTCGAAATTTCTAGTTTTCCGAAAGGTTAGTGGAAAAAGTGCTTGCTCCTCAATGTGGCTGACTGGAAGCCCCGAAAGGCAATTGTTGTGTGATTTTAAAGATTTAGGAGCTTGCTTAATACTTGTAGGCCACCACTCCCTCACCCCACCCCAACCAAACTCACCTTATCCCCTTCCCTCCTCCCGCCTTTCATGAAACATCAAGGAAAATCACGAAAATTTAAAAAAATTTTTAAATAGTGTAACATATAAAATTTTTGCCACCCTTGTTGCTTACCCTACCATCACCATCGCATCACTACATCTCCACCTCACACACTGTAGCTATTCTTAAAAATAAAAAAATAATTATGATTTTTTTTAAATTTAGGATCATATAACGTTAACCTCACACTCACCCCACCACCCTAACCAAACACCCACCACCTCACCAAAATCAACCCAGTCACAAAATGTCTGGAATGATAGAAAAAAATTATTCTAAAAATCTAAGAACATGTCACGTTAACCTCATACTCGTCCCAAGATAGGACACACAAATTTATTTTTCTTATGCCATTATCATGCAAATTGGTGCACAAAATTTTACTATAATGATTTAATTTAGAAATAGATAGACCTACTGCCAGCATACTTTGCTAAGCGGAATTTGGTAGGAATTGGTTGAGATATAACCAAATCTATATGTCCTTCAAATGGCGCTGGCAAACAATATGGGGGAGTAAACAGTCTCTACTTAGACTACAGAATTTTTTAAATAGATACTGCCAGTATAGAAAGTTAAGTTGAGATTGGTAACATGGTTTAGAGATAAAGCAAATTAAAATGTTGATGTGGCCATTTAGAAAATAAGTGCCGGAAGTTGAAACCCCTGGTGCTGGAGTAACAGTCCCCGGGCGAATGCCTTAGAGAGAGGGTTGTTATCAGCCCTGAAAGTTGACACGGAAGGAGACCTTGGATACAGAGGCCACTTAATGCTTTNTTAGAGAGAGGGTTGTTATCAGCCCTGAAAGTTGACACGGAAGGAGACCTTGGATACAGAGGCCACTTAATGCTTTTGTGCGGGGGTAGGTGGGTAGAACGGCAACACATGCAAAGAAACCGAAGACGTTTCACGCATTCAGAAGCTCGTGTTTGTGGGGTTCCCACCTAGAACCGGAGTCTGATTGTCGTGGAGGGAAACCCATCTACTAGCCACTAGGTGTAACAGTGGTTGGAGAAGCAAACGCAATTCGCGCTAACACCTACAATATATATTCTAGTCAATTCTTATAACATATCATACTTATGCTGTGATGTGTTTTTGAGTTTCGAGCTTATTGACATCACTTGCCGTTTGTGTGAGAAGATTGTCTCCAAGTTAGATTGAACCATTGAATGTCTTATTAGCTTAATGTTGAAATGGAATATCTTCCAATGGAGCACTGCATTGACTGTACAAGATTCAGAATTCCTTGTAGTTAATTACACACACCATGAAATTTGCCATTAAAGTACGAATTAACTTGCAAATGAAAGAATAATGCATATATTTTCAAACACTAAAATAGTTTGGAATAATTTATCAAACAAAATATTTTTTTAAATTTGATTATTAACAGTTTATTTCAAAGTTAAAACGTTATTCCATTTTGTATACTTTAGAAAGCACATTTATCAAATAAAGTTCTTTATCAAGCAAGACAATCGCCGTTGAAGTTATAATTTTTATAACAAAAAAAAAATTATCAAAAAAATTATCAAAAATATTTTTGACATTATTACCAATATCTTTAGTGTCTAAAATAATAGTAAATACTACGATTGCCTTACCTAACGAAGGCTTTCTTGCAAAACGTTCTTTATAAAACATCTGTAATATAAATACAGTTAATTCGTTTTGCATGCCGTTCAGTTGGGCGCAGCTNCAAAACGTTCTTTATAAAACATCTGTAATATAAATACAGTTAATTCGTTTTGCATGCCGTTCAGTTGGGCGCAGCTACAACTACCTAAACACAGAACACACGCGAATTGTCTGCGATGATTGTCTTGTGACTAATATCTCCTGCTAAACATAATACTCAGTACGGTAGTAAAACATCTTGAAAATCGCACTGAAGTATTTTTTTCCCGNCAAAACGTTCTTTATAAAACATCTGTAATATAAATACAGTTAATTCGTTTTGCATGCCGTTCAGTTGGGCGCAGCAAGCCTCTCTACAACTACCTAAACACAGAACACGCGCGAATTGTCTGCGATGATTGTCTTGTGAAAAATATCTCCTGCTAAACATAATACTCAGTACGGTAGTAAAACATCTTGAAAATCGCACTGAAGTATTTTTTTCCCGTAAAGGCTTCGAGATGTGGTCAGCGAACAATCAAAAAGGGCGTATCAGTACATAAAAATTGTTCGCACGGGTTTCAAATAATGCATTTCGGATAGTTCGCGATCCTGTATCCCTCGTCGGCGTGGTGCTATGCTCCAGTGCCTGTCCCTTTCTGGTTGCTGAATAGCGGGTAGGGGGGAATTCTTCACTACCCCATCCTTCCCCTTCCACCCTCGGCAACGCTCTGTACCCGTTTCCGTTATCGGAGTTCACACTCCGTGGCTTACAGGAACTGCCGCATTCGCACCCCCTGGGGTTCATAGCAACCTCCCTCACCCACGAACACAATGTCCGTCACCCCTAACCCCGCCATTTTTTACGCTTTACGCATGTTGGTTCACGCACCGACGCGGTTCTCCCTGGATCTCCGGCCAACAAGAAACACTGCAACAACTTGCAAACAGGTCATTAGAGGTGGCCTGAATA
This sequence comes from Clitarchus hookeri, assembly GCA_002778355.1. Lineage (NCBI taxonomy): Eukaryota > Metazoa > Arthropoda > Insecta > Phasmatodea > Phasmatidae > Clitarchus > Clitarchus hookeri. Next base: position 279,406 of record NQII01001460.1, read on the forward strand.
CTTCTTCAAGTCAACTCACGGTTACTTCTAACTTTTCTGAAGCTCCGCTAAAGTTCTACTCCAGGATAAACCTCCACCTCATACAAACCAGGTCTAGGAAATTACACCAAGGGAACTGCGCACAGCATCCGTGCGCACTCAGTGTAATAATATGTTTCATAAGAACAATTTCATACAAGGCATTACGAACACACCTACTTTTTTCAGTTTTGTATTCATAATATAAGAAATATTTAATTTACATATAATTTATAAGTAAAATTTTAATCGAATCGAAATAAGGCACTTTTACTTTAAAATCATTTTAAAAAACTCTTGTGATATGTGGCTTATTTGGGAAACAACCAAACACATAATACATGTGAAAAATCAGAGGTTCTATTCTAAAAGTGTGAAGAAACTGCGAATAGGCTATAGATAGCAGTCTTATATACCACAGCCATCGATCGTATCTTCTCCCCGGTAAACACAAACTCTCGAACTTCACTAATTTCATTATATTATATAATTAATTACAGGTGCTTGTACACAATCAATTTTATTCAAGGGGAAAGAAAGATGTGTCGGGAATATACACATATGGACGAATACACTAACATTTTAGTCAGATTTAAAATTTCTTAGTACGTGTGCAAAATAATTTATTTATATTAAACTTATATGCATAAGTTCATACATAATCAACCCATCCAGCTACCTCTGGGCGATGAGAATATTCTTTCCAGGAGTGACATGAACAATAAACAATTGATAATATCATCAAGTTACATGGTCATAAGTAATAATCCCATGTACGAATAAAAATCCGATGGACGCAACAGAACGTAATAAAAATATTTTGCATCATTCTACAATGTTTACAGTAACTCTTACAAAAAATTAATTTGTTCGGGTGTAGAAACAAATGTATTAATTAACAGTGATTAGTACTGAGAAAATTAAGTTATAGAGAAATTGCCATTTTAATGATACTGTGAAATTGAAACGTTAATATGACGCTGTAATTAGACTTGGATGGAGAGGTGAGAGGGGAAAGAGTGATATGGAAAGAAAGGCAGTTTTGTTAGCACAAACCAACCCTATGTATGTCACTATTAAATATGTATTTAACCTGGAACTGACAGTAATGAAAAACGTGTTTAAAACTACTATGCAATTTTGAGAGCAGAGAAAGACCAGGATATTAACCTAATGGGTAGAAACCCTGTCATTACGATTTATATTTCGATTCACAAATAGTAAGCATTCATTATTCGGATAGTTCATATCCGTGTCACCGAGACCTTCCCAAAAAATACGTTCTGACATTGGCAGATTGTTACGCACTGCAGCACGCACCGGCTGCGAGCTCCCGTTATGCGCTGTCCGGGCCTGTGCGGAGGGTAAATACCTCGACCCTACCCACCCCCAGACAGACCTGCTCGCTGCCTCGTCGCCAACCCCCCAACCAAGGCAGCCGTTGGAATGACTGACAACGGTGACGTAGATGGCGTCACAGACCATCCTTCTCCTCCCTGCTGGAGAAGCCGACAAGTGTAGAGGATGCGCAAGAAAATTATGGGAACTAAGACCCCCGGTGCAACGCGGCATTTAGAGAAATTTCTGGGCGATGACATATGACCCTATAAATATTGCAGCTGTCCAACGACCAGCAGGTTTTGCGGATGACATCTGGCTGAGTGCAGAGAGCGAAGTCAAGTCCGGTGAGGGACGGATGACTACGGGAGATTGCGAGATGACGGCGGACGAGGTCTTCGTGTTGTGAATGGACGAGAGGGCGTGAAACCCAACGAATGAAGGCTACTGTGAGATAGGGGGCTCGGAGAACTCAAGAACATTCCGAACTGGTGGGACGTGGACTGAACTGAGGTGGGACGAAATGAATATGAGATAACAGATTTTATTGTAAATATGGGAACTGTCATATATGGACAAACGCTCGTTTCCGCGAGTGTTTGCGTACCTTTATTTTTTATCTGTATTACCTGCAAAGGTACTAAAATCTGCAAAATGCTCATTTTTACCATGCTTTCGCGTCAGGAAGCTCCTTAGTTAGCAATGCAACATCAAACGTGCAATGTCAACAATGTAAAGTCGCAACCTAGAAACAGATCTGTCTATCTATATAAAAACGACAAATCCATGTATCGATATTTATAAGTACGTCAATGCTCGATATGTCGATACTTATATATATGTCAATACTTATCGACAAGCCAACATGTCACATACAAATCTGTAAATGTAACATTACACGAACATGAAGAGCTAAATTATCCGCCAGAATTTCTGAATTCGCTTGATGTTCCGGGATTGCCTCCACATATATAAAAATTGAAAATAGGAGTGCCAGTCATTTTACTTCGAAACATCAATCCACCAAAACTTTGCAACGGCACTCGCCTTGCAATAAAAAAAACTATGGGAAATGCTATAGAAGTTACCATCTTGAAAGGTGCTTTCAAAGGAGAAGATATGCTTCTTCCCAGAAATCCATTTATTCCATCAGATATTCCCTTTCACTCTAAAAGAACACAGTTTCCAGTCAGATTGGCATTTGCAATGCCAATAAATAAAGCTCAAGGGCAGTCATATTAAATGTGCGGAATAGATTCAGAAACAGAATATTTTTCGCATGGCCAATTGTATGTGTCGTGTTCTAGAGTAGGAAAACCACACAACTTATTCATACGCGCGGAAGATGGTGAAACTAAAAACATTGTATTCAAACAAATACTTCATTAACAAAGATTTTGAAAATACGTATACTCCTTTCAATTAATTTCACAGAAATGAATATAACCAAAATATTTTATGCCACAGCAACGCGTGGCGGGGTTAGCTTGTTTCTATATAAAAGTGATTCTTTTTACAGTAAAGAACCTAGCTTGTGCGCACAGAAAACCTTCTTCAAAAAATATTTTTGAAAAAACTTAGAAACTCACACGCCCCATAACAAGACACAGTTTTATTTATACATCAACTTATAATTATAAGATAGGAATATACACAACTATGTATCAAATAAATTTAAATAAAATTTTTTTTCCTATATATATAAAAGCCTAGAAGAATATTAAAATAATATATTTTTATATAAATATCTGCGAGTTTTGTTTAGGCAAGACGGCGGGTTCTCGGACATCTCCGATTTGCCCTGCCCATGCATTCCGGCGATGCTCTACACTCATCACAATTCTCCTTCATCGACTCTCAAGACCTTGATGTAAGAGCCGTTCAATTCACTTCACTTACACTTCACTCAATTACACATGATTAGAAAACGTTTCTTTAACACCGAGATTTTAAAATTATATCTTTACTCTTCCTGTGCATGATATATATAATAAAAATAATAATATATAAAACCTCATGAATTACAATTAACCACAAAATGTTTTGAAAGGCAATTTATTATTAATTTAAAGGCGTACTAAGCAATACCCATTTTCAAAATCGCAGGGACAGGAACAAATAAAATATTAAAGAAAATGTTCCTTATATTTAGTACAATCCAATTCGCGGATATCTTTTAACATAATTTATGGGAAATTTTGTTTATTTAATTTGAACTATAACAATTATGCTACAGTTAATTCTGGTTTCTGCGATGTTTTGAATCAAACATTAGAAAAATCACTCTAGGAGTAACATGTCAACCTGTTTTTTTTATTACTTGTATAACGCAAATATATACAGAGGTGACAAAAGTCATGGGATAGCAATATGCAAATATGCAGATGGCAGTAGTATCGCGTACAAAATGTATAAATGGGCAGTGCATTGGTTAGGCTTTCATTTGTAGTCAAGTGATTCTTGTGAAAAGGTTTCTGATGTGATTATGGCCGCACGACGGGAATTAACAGACTTTGAACGCAGAATGGTAATTGGAGTTAGAGTATGGGACATTCCATTTCGTCAATGGTTAGGGAATTCAACATTCCGAGATCCACAGTGTCAAGAGTGTGCTGAGAATGCCTAATTTCAGGCATAGCCTCCCACCATGGGCAACGCAGTGCCCGACCGCCTGCACTTAATGACCGAGACCAACGACGTGTGCGCAGAGTGGTCAGTGTTAACAGACAAGCAACACTGCGTGAAATAACCGCAGGAATCAATGTGGGACGTATGACGGACGTGTCCCTTAGGTCAGTGCGGCGAACTTTGGCTGTACTGGGCTATGCCAGCAGAAGACCTCCTCGAGTGCCTTTACTAACAGCACAACATCGCCTGCTGCGCCTCTCCTGGGTTCGTGACCATATCGGCTGGACCCTAGACGACTGGAAAACCGTGGTTTGTTCAGATGAGTCCCGATTTCAGTTGGTAANCGGTCTTCTGCTGGGCTAAGCCAGCAGAAGACCGACTCGAGTGCCTTTACTAACAGCACGACATCGTCTGCAGCGCCTCTCCTGGGCTCGTGACCATATCGGTTGGACCCTAGACGACTGGAAANGGCTGTACTGGGCTATGCCAGCAGAAGACCGACTCGAGTGCCTTTACTAACAGCACGACATCGTCTGCAGCGCCTCTCCTGGGCTCGTGACCATATCGGCTGGACCCTAGACGACTGGAAAACCGTGGTTTGTTCAGATGAGTCCCGATTTCAGTTGGTAAGAGCTGATGGTAGGGTTCGAGTGTGGCGCAGACCCCACGAATCCATGTACCCAAGTTGTCAACAAGGAACTGTGCAAGCTGGTGGTGGCTCCATAATGGTGTGGGCTGTTTTTACATAGAATGGACTCAGTCCTTTGGTCCAACTGAACCGATCATTGACTGGAAAGGGTTATGCTCAGCTACTTGGAGACCACTTGCAGCCATTCATGGACTTCATGTACCCAAACAACATTGGAATTTTTATTGATGACAATACGGCATATCACCGGGCCACAACTGTTCGCGATTGGTTTGAAGAACATTCTGGACATTTCCAGAGAATGATTTGGTCACCAAGATCGCCCGACATGAATCACATCGAACATTTATTGGACATAATCGAGAAGTCAGTGTTCGTGCACAAACTCCTGCACCGGCAACACTTTCGCAATTATGGACATCTATAGAGGCAGCATGGCTCAATATTTTTGCCGGGTACTTCCAACGACTTGTTGAGTCCATGCCACTTCGAGTTACTGCACTTCGCCGGGTAAAAGGAGGTCCAACACGATATAAGGAGGTATCCCATGACTTTTGTCGCCTCAGTGTATGACACTGTGATCATCTTTAAAGTTTTGTATTCTTGAATACAAGTGTTTGATGTGTTGGTAACGGCTAGTAATAAATATTTTGAGAGTTAAAATATTGTTTTAACCTAGCATTGCGGTACGTTATTTGCAAATTAAACTTTGCCTATTGAAATATTTAAGGTTAAAAGTAGCGTTAATAGAAAAATTTTCATAGTTACAATTAAAAATATTAGCACAAATTACGGTGCGTAGGCGCTAGTGATACTTTTTTTTTTTTCATCCTTAAGAGAAACTTGAATAGGTGAAGCGGAGCTCTCTATCTATCTCTCTCTCTCTCTCTCTCTCTCTCTCTATCGAAATTCACACCGCTAGTAGTAGCAGAAAAATTGTACATGTTTTAAAATTTAGCATAGTTCATACACATTGCAGCAAAAATAATGAATTTGTACTTTAAAACTGAACATATGTTTCAAATTTTTTAAAAATACATATTATAATATATTTAGATGTGATGACGGGACAGTTACCAATCCATAGTTGGCAGAAGTGGCAACTGGTGAAATCAAATTGTATATTGCTTATTGCTGAACGAAGTGTTAATATTTCTTCTTGCGAAAAATACTTAACATTTCCACATCAAATTTGTACACGTATTTTTTAAACCTACCTAGACATGTTTCAATTTTATGATAAATCTGTGTTTCTACAGCAGGAATAAATATATCTTAACATCTGTCGTGATCCTTGCAAGCGGAAGAGAAGTGTTGCCTTTACGTTACGCCGGGCCAGTGTGTGTTTGCAAATATTGTACGTGAGAAATGTATACGTTTTAACCGTAAACTTTTTTAAAGACAAAATTAGTTATTTGAAAGTCACGTCTGTATATTTAACATAACTTTGTAGCTTTTCCCTAGGTGTTTGAAACACAATTGTGTAAAATGCTTATGTTTCTGTGATTTTATTGTTTGCACAATACCAACAAAATGCTAAACACAGCCAGAAATTTTAAATAAATAATAAAATAAACATAGTAGAAACTAAGTATGTATGCAAACAAATATGAGCGCAGTAAACATTACGGTCGGCCTTTTTGTGTGCACGTTCACCAGTATCTTTTAAGATTGTCACTGCTACATTAAAAAAATAAGCGATATGAGTTGCGTTCTTGAATTTACTGTCTTTTCGTTGGACTTTTAATGAAGTAACAGAACACATATAAATAACAAGAGGTTGAATAATACAGTTCTTTCCCATGCAGTGTAACAGGGTAAAATAGAGCTACGGCAAAACATTACGGTGTATTACGTGTAATGTGCTATATCGTGTATGACAAGCATGTTAAAAATGTAAAATAATAACTGTAAGAACTGTCGTCAATACAGATATTGTTAAAAAGTCATAAATCTTACCTAAATAGGTTTATAGGCCTAAATTGTAAAAATCGTAGGAAATGGTTTTTAAAATGACGGAAATCTTTNCTACGGCAAAACATTACGGTGTATTACGTGTAATGTGCTATATCGTGTATGACAAGCATGTCAAAAATGTAAAATAATAACTGTAAGAACTGTCGTCAATACAGATATTGTTAAAAAGTCACAAATCTTACCTAAATAGGTTTATAGGCCTAAATTGTAAAAATCGTAGGAAATGGTTTTTAAAATGACGGAAATCTTTGAACATTAACAAAGGATTTTGAAGTTCAAAGGTAGACGTCATAGGGCAGTGTATATGTTTACATTTAGCGGAAGGATACGTTATATATAACAAAAATTAGAACTTTATCAGGGCTTCAGAAAAGTGTGAAGCAACCGTGAATGGCCTATATCTGATTTTTGTTATTTGTGTGAAGCAAAAACAATAACCATATATTTTGACACTTGCCTATTAAGAAAATGTGGACATTATTTTTGGCAATTTTCTGGAAGCTAAGAAAAAAGTGATGTGTGCAAGTTAGAAATATTTCGATAAAAAATGTGACAAGACTTACTTTACTACTAAAATATCTTTTGATCAAAACGGAACATATTTTAGCACCTATCGCATTGTTCTTAATATATCTCCAGAAAAAGAACTTGTAGAATACTTTATCAATCAAAATTCTGAACAGTTTTTTTTTCTGTATAAAAACTATTCACAATCCTTTAGCATATTATTACGTGCCATAAATAAAATGCATTGGCTTACGAGGTTAGGAATAACTCTATATAGTAAACGAATTTATCATTTATCTGGTAAATAACTTGCTCAAAAAGGTTCGCAAGTAGTGTTTTCTGCTTTTATAATCTCCGATTTTCTAAATGATTTCCCAGAAACCTGTAGAGTTCAATTAAATATTTTAGCGTCAGTTCGTATCCCACTTGCTCTTGAACAAAGAATCGATATGGGGTTGAGGACCTCGGACACTACCACGCGGGCGAAATAGGTTGCTGGCTGGTCAGATACCAGGTCGATCGCGAACACAAGCTTTGTTTTGACGCGGTCGTTAAACAGTGCGGTTGTTACCGGTTGTGACCACCGCAATGCAGCAACCATCTGCTGCCAAGTGCGTCGGAGACTACTCAAGAACTGCAGGACACTTGGTAGCTCGGCGGTTGTTCCAGTTGTTTCGCTTTCTAAGAATGGTGCTTGGAGGCTGTTCACGGTTAAGTGAGCACTTTTGAAATCAACATTTAAAAAATTTTGCTACCCCGCCTGCATATAATTTATCGGGCACTCTGGTTGGCATGTTCCCAGGTAAGTTGGTAAAGACAGAAGGAAAATAGTTCCGTCCCCTTTCTTTTGAATATATTTGTTAAGTACACATGAATGAAAACTCTATGTTTGATTTTGCTTTGGTGTTTTTTATTGCTTATAAATGTATAAACTATAAAATTTGTAAAATATATTCTTTTATAATAATCTCACAGCTTCATTTGACCTACGCATGAATAAAGTGATAAGGCCCACGCAAATGTTAATTTTTCATATGGCGGAAGAATACACAATGTACACATATACAAGTAGACCTCAAGCAAGGCTTTCAAAAGTGTTTAGTTTACTGAGAACAGCCTATATAGCTCTTTCTGGTGGTAATTTTACAGTAATTTCAGTAATCTAATATTCTGGAAAATAAAATCATCTAATTTTTTTTCTTCTTTTGATCGTTTCAGTCGCGAATAAATATGTAGTTTTACGGGATGCATCATACGAATAATAATAATTGTATGTACAGTGAAAGTCATTATAGCTACTTCGTGTGCATCATTCCATAGATACTGGACATCGTAATAGCACCGACAGAAAGGTCAATAAAATATTGGTTTTATAGGGCCAAAAATATATTTAATTGCCCCTGCAAAACATTTCGTTGAGTAAAAAAATCTGAAAAGCAACGAAATATATTTTGTTCATCTAACAAAATACATTTTATAATAAAAAATATCTCAGCGTTGGGCTAAAAATAATTGGACGGTTAACAAAATATTTGGTTGAATCAACTGCGTATGTTTGTCTTGATCACTCAACATTTCATTATGTTCGTTCGAAAACCAGCTCGAGAGCTTGTTTGTATTTTTTTGTGACAATTAAAATAGTAACAAGGTTTATTAGTGCATTTATTGATGGCTAATAATTATATAAACATCCTAATAAAACAAGTTTAACAGGAAACTAAAAAAATTAAGCTGTAACATTAAAAATATTTATTTGTACACGTTGTCCAGCATTGGAAATGCATCTGCCTAAAAACATTTCAACATCACCAGTAGTCCGTTTAGCTTAGATGGGTAGGGCTCAGCGCGATGCAACAGATTATTTAGGTTATAATCTCGGTCCGGCTACCAAACTGTTATTACTATCCGAAGCTGTTTAATGTACGCATAGCCAAACATATATCAGCTTGAACAATCTAAATCTGTATCTGGGCCAACGAAATAAGAACAACAAATTAATTTCATAAGAAAAAACAAAATATTTCACTGCCCCTATAAAAATAAGTTATTTTCTTGAGCCAAAAACAAAATTAGTTTGATTCAACAAAACTTTTTTCTCAGAGTTCAGCTGGCGCCCATAACCGAAGGACGCACCTGTCTTTCCCGGCTGGCCTGGTGGATGTTAAGGTGGGATGAGGTGTGGGTGGAAAGGCAATGTAATGTAGTGGTGAAAAAGGTAGTTCACCATGAACACTTATCGATCATTTTCATCGTCTTTATATTTTCCTCGTGAGAAAAGAAAACTAACTCGGTTCCGCCAGACACAGATACCTGGATCGTCGTTATAGGAGATCAGTATGTTAATTGCACAGTCACTGAAACAACTTATTTCGTATTATAATTCAATTAAAACATGTTTAATTACGCCAGTACGACAAAGTACCTAAGATTTGAAGCACTCAATTCGCATTTAAAATGAACATTTTCTCCGGTGTTAACATGTTTTGTCATAGAGCCGACTGTAAACATTTGTTCCTCTTTTTGCAGGACGTTAATCTTATAGGCGAAAAATGGCGAAGATGCATACTTATTCAATGTTTCATACTAACCATTTATAACACGCACACGAAGTTAATTCAAGTAAATATGGGTATTCATTCCAAGGTCAATTGTACTTTACTGTGCACTGACAGCATTGCCTGGCTTCCCCAAAGTTTCTCACTCATACTGAATGTTCTGGGAGGATAGTTACATCTTTCTCCGTAGACAGACTCTGTTTCCGAGAAAATGCTTTTTCTGATCAATTACATAAAGAAACCCTTAAGATTGACTCATAATGAGTGCCACCATTTCGTTTTTCATTCAAATTGTCGTAAGGAATACAAATGCATAACACTCTCCCCCCACCCCCCGCAACACTGCCATGAGATGAGACTTTCGTGTCGAGTGAAAGTCATTTGAATTCTGTAGCCTTGCAAGGTCATCGTTTGTTATTATATAATTTTGTACATTTTCTTATTAAAACGATTTAGTTTACTGTGACATAAATAAAGCATTATTTTTGTGATAAATACTGCACAAGTTCTGTTTTAAAAATATGCTATTATATATACAGCAATGTGTGTTGAGAGTAGAATGATTTAGTATGTTTTGGCACATCCGGGACCTGTGGACTGGAGATCACAGCTGTTCATGCACTGTCATTATAAACCCCTGGCGGCCATCTTGTACAAGATGTTGGATGTTGTTGACCTTTGACCCCGGCGACCTGTAACCTTGAAAAGCAAAAAAATTCCCAAAATTAAAAAAATCCAAAGAAATCTCAAAAAATCCAAAAAAATTCTAAAAAAAAACCCAACCAATTTATTGAAAAAATTATTCAATTATTTTTAAAATTATTCAAAATTTTAAAAAAAATTGTTAAATATTTGTTATAAAAAATTCATTTAAATAAACTTACATTTCCGGAGATTTTCCCAGTACCACGCACATCACCTCCTCCACTCCCCTCACCAACACTCCCCATTCCAATATATTTAATTGCCCTATTGCCCCCGCCAATAACTCCCCTACGTTCGACAAATTTGTCAAATTCGCTTCACCCCAACCATGTTTCTCATTGGCTAATTGCCACACCCCCACCACCAATAACTCACATTCGCTCCAACCCCACCCCTGATTCTCATTTGCTAATTGCTCGTTTGTTTTCGGAAAACTTCGTTCTATCAATTAGTCGTATTCGCTCCAGCACCACTCATGATTCTCATAGGCTAATTACTCATATTCGTTCGACCCCCTTGCCACCTCACCTTTGCTCATTCCGCCAAATGCAGCCATCTTAGTTGTTTTTTCGTTTGTTATTTGTTTACATTTTCACAACCTAGGTGGCGCTTTTTTCTCGATTTCGTCATCAGGCGAGCTGCCGATTTAGCCACAAGGAGGCAGCCATATTTCATTATGTTTTTATAGGTGGTGCTGTCGACACCCTCCGTGTAAGATTCTATTTTCAACAAATAGGTGGCATTAATTTCTCGATTTCAATTTCACTGCCAGGCGAGCTGTCGGTACCCGCCCATTCTGACGATTTATCCGCAAAGTGAGCTGTCGGCAATCATAATAATAGTCATAGAAAAATCTCAAATTTTTCATCCTATTTAAAAAAATGATTTTTTTTAAATCAGCCGTTTACCTACTTGCATAAATAAATAATTTGTAGATTTTTATTAAAAAATTTAATAAGGGGCGATACAAAAAACCTTTTAGGTTTTAATTCTGAATTAATTACCATTGAAATTGAGTATTTATTCTGTGAACTCTCACCCCTCCTCTTTAGTCCAACAAATTATTCACCATCGCTTAATGTTTTATCACTACCATTCTTGTTTTCAGCATTTTCCGCCAGAGTGTGTTAGTGTAGGGAAAGTATTTAATGACAACAATGTCGACCCTCGGCACAGTCACTTGTCTGTTGCCAGAGGTACACCAATCGCTCTCTCTCCCTCGTATTTTAGCAGGGGTACTCCCAGATTTTCGCCCTTTCATTCATAAAAAACATCCTTCATTCCTTACAAACATTCATCATACCTAAAATATTTCACAAAAACATTTCTTATTCCTCAAAAACGTTCCTCATTCCCAAAAATATTCCAAATTCCTAAAATTATTTCACAAAAGCATTTCTTATGTGTGTTTGACGTATAAGCAAATGGAGAATGAACCATTTTTTTTCTTTTTTCTTAGTTTCATATTACAAACCATGTTTGGTTTCACCGGAATTAATAAAATATATCAAATTTGATTTTTGTTACCAAAAATAAACAATGGGAAGGAGAGGAAGGGGTTCGAGCCAGAATTTCTTCACAAAAAATGCGTACATAGAATTAATTATTTAACATTACAAAGTGATAAACATAACTGTAAAATATCATGGCCTCCAAAATGCACTGGCTGCAATATGCTATAATTTTTTTGTTTTCGCACTTCTTAAGTCTTTCCTTATATGTATGTCTCGACGATGTTGAAGGGTGGTGGATGAGATCGGCATGAGCGTGTCTGCTGGAATTCGTATTGAGATATAAATCTTCATGGGTACTAGCATCTTGGGAATAAAACTGCGTTTTAGTATGCGTTATTCAAAAAGAGTGGATACTTTTGACAGCTGCTGACGTAGAGGTAACACACACATACATGCACATTTTCACTTGTCACTTTTAATTTGGCTAAAGTCACGTAGCAGTGTGTTGGTGACCTTCGATGGTAAAAGAAAATGGNATATCTTATAATGGAGCGAGTGCACGCGAATGTATGAATATACTGAAATTTTGTTTGCCTAAGGCAATAGTTTTTTTATCTGATTTTTTACTTGTGGTGGACCTTTACGCTAGAGTCTCCTCACGTTATATAACTTTTTCCGTGCACAACTTACTACACGTGTATTATTTATGCCTATAAATGGTTTTATAGGCTAACAATGATAGCTAGATAAATACCCGCACGTGGAGTAACTATATGGGTATTTTTTTCGCGTTGCCTAAATTGTCTAATATAATTTTTTTTTAACTTGGGTGGGAATGTTTTTTAAAAATGAGCGTCTATGTCTTTGTGAGGGGAAATGTACGGGATATTTCACTTTGCTTATCGCATAATTATTTTATAGAAAGCTGCAAAACGCATACGTACATGGAATATAATGTTTCCAACATGAATTTGCAACAAATATTTTGCTGAGGGGGGCAAGCATTTTGTTTAGAGAAGAAGTGGCACTCGGTGATTGATTTCTCGTTAATATTTACCCTGAAACACGCAGTTTGTATGTTTCTTTCTCGTGACGTATATTAAGAGTATGAGGTTTTACAGTATTTTCGATATCTTGCCTTTCGGTTAGAATAACTTCCTTTTGTTGAATGGGGTCAGTTTTTCATAGCTGCGTGCAAGCCATACTATAAATGTTATTGGTGGCGTGTTTATGTGGAGAGACAACAGTGATTTTGTGCCCCATTCGAGCTAAAAATGTGTAAACATCCTTCGTATACGCGCTCTCGTTGTGGAGGCATAGGTATTAAGACTGTATACGAATGCAGTTTGGACCTTCACGAAACCATTGGCATTAACCAACTTAGATCCTGTCACGATTCTCGGGCAGGATGGTCGTTGGCACGATGGTACTCATCCTGAACCCTTGGTTTTGTGGGAATTACACTCATACGCTGCGGTGAAGGAGACTGTACACTACGGATTTTGGCAAGTGAAGGGTTAAGAGCTACGCAGGTTTTTTCATGCATCTGCAAGTTATCGCCCCTAGTAAAGGCCATGCCACATTTGGTGAATGCAAACTAAGTGTTGCAGTAGCAGCACGGTTACTGAGGTAACGTCATTGCAAATTAGATCGATGGTAAATATATAAATTAAAAAACATTTAAGTTATTTTACAATATTTTATTAGGTTACATATTTCTCCAGAGAATAGCTGGCCCGAACCAATACTCTATATTTGAGAATATTTAAAATTTTGCGGGAATATATATACGTATTACGTGCACACTTGATAATATCTTGTGACTTGATGGAATTAAATATCGGAAATTCCCAGTCAGAATGCTGAAAGAAGAGGGGTGAGAGAGCTATCTGTCATCTGTGGGATGGAGCGGATGCGAGTAGTTGGACAACTAAATATATTGGAACGGGTTGGAGGGGTGGGGCAATTAGCCAATTAGAAACATGTTTTCGGGTGGAGCAAATACGACTAATAGGTCGAAAGAATGTTTCCGAAAACAAACGAGCAATTAGCCAATGAGAATCAGGAGTGGGGGTGGAGCGATGGTGAGTAATTGGTGGAGCGGGTGGTGCAATTAGCCAATGAGAATCTTTGGCGGAGCAGTTAGACAATGATAATCGTGGGTGGGGGTGAAGCTTATACGGCTAATTGGTCTAACGAATGTGAATAACTGGTGGGGGCAATTGGGCATTTAAATATATTGTAAGGGGGTATGAATATGAGGATGGTGTAAGGGCTGGTGGGCATGGTACTGGGGGACCTCCAGAAATGTAATAAAAAAAAAAATTTAATAATGTATTTTTATTAAATATTTTTAAATAATTTGTAAAATTTATGTTTACATTTTTATTTTTTATTAATTATTTTGTTATTTGAGTACTTTTTAATTTTTGGATTTTTTGTGATTTTTTGGGTTTTAAAGCTTACAGGTAACCGGGATCAAAGGTCAAACGTCACCGACATCCAAAATGACGAACAATATGGCCGCCGGGGACCGGAATGACAGAACATGAACAGCTTAGATCTCCGGGCCCAGGTCCCGATGTGCCAAAACTTATTAAATATGTCTACAATTGATATATAGTAACGAACATTCTCTTTTAGCATAAACGTTTTATTGTTGTTTTTATAATAACAAATTAACCCACCATAAGTAAGCAGTTTACATACTGTGCCTAAAATTTAAATCTTCTAAAACACACGAAGATCGACTAATTTGAAATCATTCTCGCGAAGACTGAAAAATGACGTAATTATAGAATGTACAATATTAGCAAAAAGATGAAGATGCAACCACATGTTTGGATTGCCTATTTGCATTTATGGATGCATTCACTAAATAGTGTGAATACTAGAGTATTGCGTCAGCCCACAATTCAGAAAAGGGTACGCAATTTACAAAACGTCTCAGCTGGTAACGAAACGGGTACGGAAATGAGGCAGCTTTCNTGGTAACGAAACGGGTACGGAAATGAGGCAGCTTTCTTTTGGCGTAGGAAAAGAAAGAAAGTATCATATAAACCAAAAAAAAATTTTTATTACCAGGGTTCGAACCTACAACTTCAGAAATGTGAGACAGGTAACAGCGTCAATATAAACTTTGGTTTGGTGACNATTACCAGGGTTCGAACCTACAACTTCAGAAATGTGAGACAGGTAACAGCGTCAATATAAACTTTGGTTTGGTGACAGGTGTGTGACTGTAGAGTTTCTTCATCCAGTCTGGGTTGTCGGTCAACATGCTCGTTTTTTAATTGTTAGATATTCTGAAGTGCTACTTCACAAATAGTCTTTTTTCGTCATGCATAGATACAGTTGTTTTTCGTGCAAATAATTCGTATTAAGATGTGTTCGCAAACACTGTAGCCTCTTGGTAGGTTTTTTGTTTAGTTAAAACACGTGACCTTAGTGTAGTAATGATCAGACCGCTTTCCTCTTACCACGGTTAAACGTATTTGGTGTGGCCCAACCCGGATTTCGCCGGTTAAAATTTAACTGGCTTTGCTCTTGGCCAGTAAGTTTTCTCAGGGTACTCTCCCATTCACCGTTGCACTCCGTTTTCGCTCCATCAACGCCTCGCCTAATGCATATCATCGCTGAAGGTATGTGATTATTAAGGGTCCCGACTACGTGGCGCTTGAGTTTCGTTACAGTGTGTTAGTCATTCATGTTTTTCTACGAAACTATTAAACGTGCGTCCAATGTGATTAACTACGAAAACAACACACACTTTACACGAGGGCTTATGAGTGCTTTCAAAATGTCACGCACATTATAAACACAATTTTTGAGTACTCCAAATTAACTGAAAACGGTCTTTCCAAAGTTGTCTTTTTTCCCCACAAATTATACCCGTCAAATACATGCAAAACTACTCAAGTGCCCTGCAATGAACCTTCCTACAAACATTCCACCAATATAATAAAAGTTTTACCGTTGAAAGTCCCATAGGTACACGCAGTGCTACGAGAACCCTGCACGTCAGTTCAGAGCCTTGCGCTTAGCGGCGATGGCGTAATCGATGCGCGAGGCAGTTTCGCTCTTATCGCTCCTGCGCCTCTCAGCNGAGCCTTGCGCTTAGCGGCGATGGCGTAATCGATGCGCGAGGCAGTTTCGCTCTTATCGCTCCTGCGCCTCTCAGCCTCAAACGGAGAGAAAAAAGCTCCAGGTAGACGGGAGCAAGTAAATGAGTGAGTGAAGAGAATTAGACGGCTCTTAACATCGAGGTCTTGAGAGCCAATAGGGCTGTTAAGGCCCGCACAATTTCTCTGTTTCACTTCGAAGTAGCACTGTTGTTTGCAGGCCAATGGAGGATCGGGAGCCTCATAGCAACGGCAATCTTACTGTGTCATTCAGACAAGGTGCAAACTTCTGATTTTGATGCCAGAAAAACTCCAGACAAGTCGCAGAACTGTGCATGATGCTTTGGAGCCTGATATGCAAGCTGACATTTTCCGCGAAAAACAACTGTATACCACAAAAGTAACTAAGAGGAAGTGTGTTGTGTAATATGGATCGTGCTCTCACACAAAATAANCGCGAAAAACAACTGTATACCACAAAAGTAACTAAGAGGAAGTGTGTTGTGTAATATGGATCGTGCTCTCACACAAAATAATCCCCGCCCCTCCCCAAAAGTAGTCTATTCGCGGTTTATTCGCAATATTTGAATCAAATATTTGAAATGTCATCCCATGTTTGACGTGTTTAGGTATTTCCTGAATATGCCTTGTATCATANCAAATATTTGAAATGTCATCCCATGTTTGACGTGTTTAGGTATTTCCTGAATATGCCTTGTATCATAACATTTTTACGCCTATGTTATCTTAAATATATTATTTTTTGATTAATTTAAGTTCTATTTATATTTTATTTATAAATTATAATATTTAATTTATAATAAATATGAATAAAAAAAGTGAGGAAACACGTGTGTTTGTAGCGCCGAATAAAAATAGCCTTCATGCAAAACATTAATACAACTGAATGCGCACGAATTCGGTGCGTTGTCCTATCGTGTAATTTTCTAAACTTAGTTTAGCTTAGATTGCACGAGGCGGAGAAATATCCTGGATGCAGAACTTTAGCAGAGCTTCAAAAAAGTGAAACAATTATACCTACGCAATATTATACGCACGGAAAATAGTATAAACTACAAATAACTTTTTTAAAAACGCAGTTTATATGTATATCGATTATTTATTTTCGTATACGCCAGCATTGGCATGTGAGGTATTGCCTTATAGTAATTTTAAAGTAGCAATTGTTTGATACTAAATGATANGTATACGCCAGCATTGGCATGTGAGGTATTGCCTTATAGTAATTTTAAAGTAGCAATTGTTTGATACTAAATGATAACCTATTACGTTCGTTAACGAATATATTTCTGACTTCAATTGTTGCACTCAAGTAATTCTTGGTATGCGCTGTACTTGTGTTCAACACTTGTCTTGCAACTAGTAAGCAACTTGCTGCGTGCTCGATGATATTGGCATTAACCTTTCTTGTCAAAGAAGCGTCGAGAATTCCACAGATAAAATAAGTCACATGAATAACTGGGTACTGATTTCTTGCTATGTACAGTACCGGTCATAAATATCATCCATGTGCAACGTGTCTACGATCGTGGATAGGGTGACTGAACGTATTAAGCTTCCATACATTTTAAGTACAGGGACCAAAAAAATTGCAAATTTGACAAATTGGCTGAGACACTACAAACG
This sequence comes from Clitarchus hookeri, assembly GCA_002778355.1. NCBI lineage: Eukaryota > Metazoa > Arthropoda > Insecta > Phasmatodea > Phasmatidae > Clitarchus > Clitarchus hookeri. The sequence goes on from NQII01001460.1 coordinate 297,005, forward strand.
GTTGTTATCTTCACTGTTGTTTTGTAAATAAATCGTTGGTTATTGTGAAAAATAATATTAACTTATGNCTACAAACGGTTGTTATCTTCACTGTTGTTTTGTAAATAAATCGTTGGTTATTGTGAAAAATAATATTAACTTATGGTGCCAGGTGTCAGAAATTGTAAATGTTATGATTCGTGCTGTACGTTTAGCCGGCACAGCACTTATTATGTTATCACAGCCTATGAGTAGCATTCGTTGTGTTCGCCTGTAGAAGTAAGAACCATTCAAAACCCCGAACAGTAGTAGGGTTGCCAGATCAGTTACACTTACGAAGATCATTGCAATTGAGATGCACACTGCAGATAAATGATCAAAAGATTATTTTCCTGTGTGGAATGTACTGTGCGTAGGTAATTATGTCTACTGGGTCTGAGTGGGTTAAAATATAACTCATAATGTAATAATAAAAATAAGTTTAGTGGAGTCCTGATAATCCAAACTAACTGGGACAGAGGCCTGTTCGGATTACTGTATTTTCGGATTAACCGAAACCTCCTTTTAATGCAGAAGTAAGCAGGACATTTAAAGTACACAGTAACGTGTAAAGTTCAGTAAAAGCAAAAAACGTTTACGTCTTGACAGAGGAAATGTGTGGTGTTCTATGAATCTACCCGTCTTATGTACAACCACGGGATTATCACAATTCAAATAAATTAATATGAATACATATGTTTGGATTATACAGATATTGGTATTAGCGAGGTTCCGATTAGCGAGACTCCAGTGTATAACTAAGAAATATGTATAGCCCATTCAAGCTTAATTCCAACTTTCCTGAAGCCCTGCTAAAGCTCTACTTCCACGATATTCCTCCGCCCAATGGAAAGAAAACTTATCGGAGTCTAGAAATCTACACCAAACGGGCCATGCACCGCATTCGTGTGCACTCAGTGTAATAATATTTTTCACAAGAGCTCTTTCTTACTAGGCATTACCCACACATCTATTTTCTCGCCATTTTAATTCATATACACTATAAATGGAATATTATAATTTGTATATTAAAATATAATTAAATCTTCAATTATAAAAAAAACTTTAATGGGACCACAAGAATGAAACACTTGTGATACATAATGTAATTAGGAAACAAACAAACACGTTATATATGGTGTGATTTTCCAAATATTTGATTCGAAAAGTGCGTAGAATCCTCGAATATACTATATTTTATGGTTTCTGGAATTATGTGGAAAGAGTGTGTTCACATTACGTGATATTCTCACCCAGCACTCTACCTGAACTGGTTGCAGGGAAGCTGGAAGCTAAGATCGGCCCGGGGTCGAGAGGAATGAACGCCCAGCTGCGATGGAGGAATACCAACCCTGCCGGCGAGGGGTTTTAGTTCGGAAGCAGGAAGGTGAGGGGTTGGTGTCACGCATCGTTAGCGTCGCCATTGCTGACGCAGGAATGCCGGAGGGGATAGCTAGAGGGTTCGTGGTGGTGGTGCGAAAGAGCCAGCACAGATCCGAGCAGTCTCCAAAGACTCTCATCACAATACCAGCTGACCCGGGACAAAATGTTTGCTAAACTAGTAAACTGAATTCTTTAGATCTGTGGAAGCCAGCATTGGAAAAAAAAGCGTCAATCCTAGGTAACTGGTTTGGCAATTTTGCAAGGAAATATTTTACTCTAATAATGTATTATTTCGGCATCACATCTTGCAACGCAAATAAATTCACATGTTAACAGCGCCTTCACACTAACAGAAAGGTTTGTTCCAGCTAGCAAAATACTTGTTTGTATATGACCAATCATATATTTAGTAACTTCAACAAAATATTTTGTTACGTAAACCAAACTTCTAAAGTAACGAAACGGGTTTTGATCATCTGACGAAATACCTACTTGAATAAACAAAACCTCTATATTATTGGGCCAAGAAAAATGAGACACTCAACAGGAGTTATATTTGCTTGACAACTAATTTGAATGTCTTCGTTCGAAAATACAGCTCGAGAGTGTGTTGGAAATTTTTGTCACTACTTGGATGGTAAATGTGTTTACTGGTGCATTTATTGACTCTTAATAATGGTATTAAAATCCAAATCAAAGCAGTTCTGCGGGAAACTAAAAAGAAAAGCTGTAAAATTTTGGATATTTATTTATGTACGTTTTCCTGTATTTGAAATGTTTTAATTGGAAAAATTTTTATGTCTCCAGTAGTCACTTAAGCTGACGTTACTTTTGCGTAGCTTTCGTGTGCTAATGTTCCTTTTTCGAAACTCATTTACTTTCATAATAACTGAAACGGTTTAATGTATGTCGAGACCAACNACTCTAATAATGTATTATTTCGGCATCACATCTTGCAACGCAAATAAATTCACATGTTAACAGCGCCTTCACACTTACAGAAAGGTTTGTTCCAGCTAGCAAAATACTTGTTTGTATATGACCAATCATATATTTAGTAACTTCAACAAAATATTTTGTTACGTAAACAAAGCTTCTAAAGTAACGAAACGGGTTTTGATCATCTGACGAAATACCTACTTGAATAAACAAAACCTCTATATTATTGGGCCAAGAAAAATGAGACACTCAACAGGAGTTATATTTGCTTGACAACTAATTTGAATGTCTTCGTTCGAAAATACAGCTCGAGAGTGTGTTGGAAATTTTTGTCACTACTTGGATGGTAAATGTGTTTACTGGTGCATTTATTGACTCTTAATAATGGTATTAAAATCCAAATCAAAGCAGTTCTGCGGTAAACTAAAAAGAAAAGCTGTAACATTTTGGATATTTATTTATGTACGTTTTCCTGTATTAGAAATGTTTTAATTGGAAAAATTTTTATGTCTCCAGTAGTCACTTAAGTTGACGTTACTTTTGCGTAGCTTTTGTGTGCTAATGTTCCTTTTTCGAAACTCATTTACTTTCATAATAACTGAAACGGTTTAATGTATGTAGAGACCAACNGTGTGCTAATGTTCCTTTTTCGAAACTCATTTACTTTCATAATAACTGAAACGGTTTAATGTATGTAGAGACCAACAAAGGTGTAGTCGCACCAACCAAATCTTACACATTGGGGCAACCAAATAACAACAACAAAATAATTGAATTTCTACAACAACCTATTTAATTATTCCTACATAAAAAAATTAATTTTATTGTGCCAAACAAACATTGTTTTATTTAAAAAAACTTTTTCTCAGTATAGAAGTAGTTGAACATGAATATATCACTTTTTTTGTACCTACTGGCTGCCAAAAACCTGCAAATTGCAATTATCGTGGTTATCATTAACACATGTCCCGTGTTCATTTAAGAATACAGGGACTTGTTTCATAAAACTTATAAATCCTGTATTACAATTGATTTACCTGTAATAAATGCAAAAGTTAACAGGAGTTGTTTCATAAAAGATATAAGAATAAAACAATTTACAGGAATTTCACCTGTACTACAGGTCAATTGATCACACTTGTTTGGACGAAATTCTTTAACATTTAGACCTACCAACAATTAAAATATATAACTTTCTTACCTTTTTCTGAATGACTTGTGTAATTTGATGTAAACTAAGCTGGATTCTCTGCCTCATGTTGCATATATTCTACGCCCACTTCAGCTGCAGAGTTTGCAGTAATTGAGGTATCTCTGTCTACAATTACTTCTGTACAGTCTTCACGTCGAGTCTGTCCCATGGAACCAGGCACACCAAAGCCTTGTATGATGAGAGATTCCTTGCCAAGAATTTTAATACTAAGCTGGTCGATTTCATCAAGTTTTCTGTGTCGTTCACCAGCTTCTCCCGCTTGCTTGTCAAACTTTGCCTACAAGTTATATGTATAGTAATAAATGTTATCAATAGTCTGAAGAAGACGCAGCTCTAAATAAATATCATTCGTCTAATTACGATAGTATATCAAAGCAATTTATTTTGTTCTAAAGTGTTGGCATATGATGTTAAATTCAACAATATTCAGATAATAGATAATAGCAATGGCTAATGTTTAGTTGTAATTTTCAGACAGTTTAAAAGAAAACAAGTTAGTGTATGCGTAACATTTTTCAAAGTTAATAATAAATGTAATTGTTTTTATTGTTGTGTCATGTAGTTTACCATTCTAAAACAAATTTAATTACATTTTTAATATTTACTTTAATTACCAATTCAAACATTGTTAAATAAAATGTATTTTATGTTGGCTGGTACTATTTATTGTTGGCCTTAAAATTATAACTTTTGGACATATATGATTTTTTGAAGTAATAATTCTTTTGGCGGGTTGAGGGTAAAATTTAGTGTGCAACGAAAGTTGCTCGCACACAGTGTAACGAAATTCGACTGTGACCATTGAACTCAAACAGATAATACATGCTGGTATNACGAAAGTTGCTCGCACACAGTGTAACGAAATTCGACTGTGACCATTGAACTCAAACAGATAATACATGCTGGTATTTAGCAACCAGCATTTTAGGTTATGCGAGTACCAAATTTTATTTTAGTCATGCCAAAGAAGTATAACTTTTAATTCTCGTACATAAGTACACGCACCTCTTTTTTTTTNACGAAAGTTGCTCGCACACAGTGTAACGAAATTCGACTGTGACCATTGAACTCAAACAGATAATACATGCTGGTACTTAGCAACCAGCATTTTAGGTTATGCGAGTATCAAATTTTATTTTAGTCATGCCAAAGAAGTATAACTTTTAATTCGCGTACATAAGTACACGCACCTCTTTTTTTTTTATTTTAACCGACTCTAATAAAAATTCTTACAACATACCATGGTTTTTCTTCTAAGATTTGACCATGTTGTATCTCGGACGTTCGTTATTTCGCTGATGCTCGAGACCAATCCAATGGATACTGCATAATCTCGTCCCTCTCTCCAAGCTGCTTTGTTTGTCTCTTAAGTTATATTTGGACCAAATTGGCAGCACAAATTTTTTTTTCTTCTCCAAAATCAGTCGTAAGAAATTTAAATTTTTAATATACATATATATATATATATATATACATATATGTTTTTAAACGTTCTTGTAATTATTTGTTTTCTTAATTATGAGTCTGAAGATAGTACACTATATTACTGCAAGTGAAGAGCACTACACGAATAAACAAATAAGCATACACATAAACTCAAAAAAATACTATCCACGAACTCTATGATTATGGACTCTGCGAACTCATTTCCCTGTAAAATGCAGGCGCTATTTTACGGATAGTTTTAGGAGTGACAATTGATACTTATGAAACATAACTTTACAGAGTTATAATTATTATTTTATAACTTAAGCAACACAGGCCTTGCTTTATAAGTATTTTATGAAAAAGACCTCTGTGTAAAACGGCAGCTTGTATCGCAAACTTGAGATGCACACGCCAGTGGAATGGCGTCACTGGCTAACAACATGCCGGAACGCCGTTCACTAATCGGCGCACGCGATATAAAAACCAATAGATGTCAGCGGTAAACAGTAGCAATTTAAACACTGTGTCTGTTTTCAAGGTCACGCGTAAAAGATCAACATTTAATGTGTTCGCCCACGTCAAATGAACTGACACGCCAGTTCACATCTGTGTATTTCCCGATTGTACGGCCTGAAGACAGTAAAAGTTTCACATTAGGACCATAAGTATCCATGTTGTAAACGCGGATAAGCTATGTTCTTGTTAACCGTTTTGAGTTAGATTTATGTTACTTACTACCTTCGAAGTACTCTGCAACAAAGTTATCTGCTGAATGTGAATATGGTTTTGTCAGTATAATGTGGAGCCCAGCGGTAGTGTATAGTCCATTCATGGTTACTTTCAACTTTTCTGGAGACAGCGGTGGCTAAGCGGTTAGACTGCTCATCTCCTATTAAGACGAATCGGGTTCAATCCCCGGTCGGGTCACTCCCGGATGTCTGCAAGTGGGAATCGTGCCAGACGATGCCGCTGGTCAGCCGGTTTCCTCGGGATCTCTCGTTTACCCCGCTCTTGCATTCCGGCACTGCTCCATTCTCACCTCATTTCATTCTTCGGCTCTCAAGACCTCGTTGTTAAGATACGCCCATATCTTTCAATGATGATGATGTCACTTGACTGTGCGTAACTAGTTTCATTTATCCCCCGAAACTGGTGTTGATTGCATCTTATCAGTTTAGGTGAAATTTAAACTTACACATTTACATAATATTTTTTAATAATGTACAACGAAAGTTCTACAGGGTGCAAGCGACTTACCTTGGAATAGTTGGGCTTCCAAGGGTATTGAATTCGCGACGCCTTGTTTACAACGCTGGTGCGTTAACTTTTTTTTTTCCACTGGGACTCACAAGACATTTGGTGCGAAACCTGGACATGTAAGCCATATACATAAGAGTTAATGAAAAAATTAAATTACCTGTGTTACTATTTCAAAGCTAACATAAATAATATTTTTTTGCGAAATGATTTACGACTGGCATTAGCGAGATGCATACTTGTGCGGCGAGGTATGTGTTATAGCTTATAGTGTGTAATAGTGATTTACATTTTTATATAAATAAAGTTTTGGGAATAGTGGTATTGTACTTTAAACTATCCTAATCGAAATATATGTGACGAGACGAAGAGAAAGAAGCGTCACGTGATATGTCCGTGGATAGTTGGTTATTTCAAAAATGGTAATAACATTTATTTTTGGGGTTTGCGATCTAGACATTGACTTAACCATATCTGATACGTGTGCGAAGAGCGGATTAATTTATTATAGGGTACTTACTGTTGGTCAAGCATTATACATTAACAATTAAGAATAAACTTAAATATATATAAATATTATTAATAAAATATAAATCGTTATCGTCAACTGTACATTTTAATTTTGCTTAAATAAACGGTTTTATTTAATATAAAGTTTTGTATATTGAATTTAACAAATAACGAATGCTACTATGGACAATATATCCTAACTAACATAGAATTTATTCGAATGCATATATTTCTCAAACTATGCTTCCTACGGCAAAACGGTTGAAATTTGTGACACCGACACTTGCAACATCCGCGCCATTTCATTATGCATAAAATAAAATAAAATTTTTTTTTCGATGAACTTTGAATCTTATGCCGGGGTACACAAGGTCACTCGAGATGACGACCACTGAATTAAAACTCCTGGTTACTAGGTATATTCTTTTGTTAGATTTGATTTACATGGTTCAGAGAATTGCTTCGTCATGATTTTTCCCAATTTTGATACCTATGCCAAAAATATTCTTGTGATATAGCCCCCTTAGCTAACATATGAAAAATATAGGTACCGGTTGCGAATAATGCTAGTGATAATAGTATATTGAATGTATGAAAATATTTTTCTCTGTAGGGCTAATTAGATACATTATATGGTATAGCTATGAATGTATATTCCAAACATGGTGTTGAACATAGGTAAATCCAAGTGTATATCAAGTTCTTTTATTCCAAAATGATAAATTTTATCCTCTCTTTCCTGTGCAGTAGGTAGAGCAAATACTAAGTGGTTACCATTTTGATGGCTAAACACGATTTGTAATTCGCAGATGGCTCTACCTATATGCCTCCCCTTCTCGTCTCTATAAAAACATAATAACATTACTCGAGAAAATACTTTCACCAGCCATTTTGACATGACTATATTAAAAAAGAGGTTATATGTAAATTAAACTAAATCATAGTTAGGATCACCGTAGAATGCCATTAAAATATATATTTGCTCATCATATGTAGTAGAATACTATATATCTGATGATAAGACTGTTGCGTCTATAGTTGTAATGTTTAGATTGTCAATTAGAGTATACTATGGTAGGAGAGAAGATAGGATAAACTGCGTCACGGAGTATCAGGCTTATTTTCTTCCCAAAGAGGCGTCTTTAGTGAGACGTTACAAAGNGATAGGATAAACTGCGTCACGGAGTATCAGGCTTATTTTCTTCCCAAAGAGGCGTCTTTAGTGAGACGTTACAAAGGCTTGACACTTGCAGCCCGCGCAAGGGCTCAGACACCTCCGCGCCACCTTGCTCCACCCACGGTAGGGCGCCTTGCTAAGTAATTAAATGTTAAAATGTACAATATAATGTTATCGCAACACTGTGTAGAAATTATGGATGTACTGGTACAAATGTGAATATCTAGAAGTTTCGTTAAAATCTAATAAAAGGGACGCCCAGAAGAGAAGGGGGAGGTCCGCTATAGTCTGGCATAGGAGGTCCCTATTGGTCAGTTGGTTTCCCGCGAGTGTAGACGCCGAGGCCCGGGAAAGCCTGAGTGTCGGGGCTGTCTACCGCGGATTGCGAGTGAGGGCGATGCACCTCGCGGAGTGCCTTCCATTGACAGTTCCAAGTTATCATAATTCAGGTGGTCCACTGTTTGCCACCGCCCGCGAGTAAACGCGTTAGCGACTAGCTGCCGGAACAGGACACGCCCCTGAGGTCAAGTCGCGAAGGCCTATTGACTTGGAATAATTTCGCGGACGGATAAATAGTGGACCCACTCGCGGATTTCTGGGCGGACATCNCGAAGGCCTATTGACTTGGAATAATTTCGCGGACGGATAAATAGTGGACCCACTCGCGGATTTCTGGGCGGACATCAAAAGCATTATTACTGTAATGTTCATTATAATTTCCCCTGTATCGCCTATACGAGGACTAAGTAGAATTTATTAGATAACAGACAGGTGATACGATATATGCTCATGTTCACAGACTGAGACCAATGAAAAAACAGTGTCACGTCGTACCTACGAAAGGGGGTAGTCACAATACATGCAAATAAAAAGAACGATAATTGCATCTGGATTGCATCTCTACGCCAATCCATTTGACATTATTCACTTAAGAATATAAGGCGAACGCAGCTCCCAGTGAACCAACGAGTAAATAATATTATTAATGTGATTCTGGGAGCATTCTACTACAACCTACTGTAAAATAACACTCTGAATTCAGAATGCATTTGCTTGTATTCAAGACTCGTTAAAACAGAGTCGCCTACAGCTAGCTGTGGTGACATGTTTTTCGTGATAATATTTCATAACTTACTTATTTTAATGCATCGTAAGCTCTCATACACTATCGTGAATAAATTATTTTAATGGTTAAGCTACTTACGGGCACGCGCTAATCACACACGTTAAGTCTTGTAGTAACACTATTACGATTGGTACAGGCAAAATAATAAGGTCTCCTCGCAAAGACAAGCGGCAGGAACAAAATGAGAGCTGAAATAGTACACGTGGTTTTTAGAGCTCTAGCCTTCAAGAAAATATTTTCACCGAAACTAAATATTACAGAAACAGAAGTTTTGCTAGTTTTCGTAGTCCCCTTTCGTTCAGATTACACCGGGCATGCTTACTGCATTAATTTCGTGTAGTGCATTCACGGTTCTTTAAAACTTTTTTGAAGTCCTGCTAAAATTCTACTTCCAGGATAATCCTCCACCTCATGCAAAGAGAGCTTCACCGAATCTTGAAAATTACACTAAAAGGACAGCGCGCCGCATTCGGACGCACTCATTGTATTCATATTTTATTTAAGAACTATTTCTTACTAGGCATTATCAACACTCCGTGTTTTTTTTCATGTCAATTATAAATGAAATATTACATTTTATAGATAAAATAAAAGTAAAAGTTCAATTTAACACAAACATATCTACTTTTATGTTAAAACAAGTATGAAACACTTTTATACAAACATGATTTATGTAGGAAACAACGAAGGACGTCATACGTGGGGTGTTTTTTCAAAAATTTGGAAAACCCGCGAATAGACTACACATTTCTGACCAACTGTTAGCCAATGGAGTGTCTAAATAATTTTGTCCCAGACAAATATTTTCCTACAAATATACTAAAAATTTCAATTCGATACTTTTTTGTCAGCGAGCTTTCATGTTCTTTGTAACATCCGGATTAACACTAGTGGAACAATGGAAATACCCAATTTTCACAAAAAAGAAAAAATGATAATTAACACCATAGTGGTGTAGATAGGTACAATTGGAGCATATTTCATCTAGGAACTAATAGTCTAACGTCCATAGTTAAACCGGTAAAAGCCGTAGCAATGTGAAGGGGCGGGTAGGCAATCATAACAACTAGGGTGCATGCAGTGCAATTAAATGACACTTTATTTACACATTTGGGCTGAAGTCATGGGGACAGAGTGTCTGTTCGAGGTCTCTGTTCAAAGTGTATGTTAAAACTGTCCGCCACCATCGTCCACACAGGCGGTGCAGCGCTGAAGCATGTTGCGACGCGCATGTGCAGAGGTATCCGGCATAATGAGCTATTCCTTCGTGTCAAGTGGTGTGGCATACATCATCGATTTTATGTGGCCTCACAGCCAGACGCCAGGTTGTGTGATGTCAGGTGAGCGTGATGGCCATGCTATGTGGCCTCCCCTACTTATCCACCGGTTAGAGAATTCATGTCGAAGTCTCGGCGAACAGCAAATGCGAAATGTGGCGGTGCCCTGTCCTGCTGAGACCACATCGCCTCACGAGAATCTAAAGGAACTTCCTCCAAGTATTCCAGTAACACATTCTGCACGAACTGTAGTTACATAGCACCTCCGATACTGTGACCTTGTACTGAGCTGTGTTATTAGGCTTGCAGATCTGCTCACAGGCTGGTTACAATGCCGCGTACACAAGGTTGCATACCTGCCCGTGCACTTTGCCACTGCAAATAGCAGGTTAACTAAGGCCGTTAGATGATTGGTTCCGTGATAAACATGCTCAATTCGTACTTATCTACCCCACCTGGTGTTTATTATAATTTGTTTGTGAACATCCGGTATAAATATGCTAGAGTTATTTTGAAGAGCATAAAAAAAAATAGTTTTCATATTAGCATAGCATGGGTTTCCTTCACACACTCATGCTCAATTTGATCGAGTGTGCTGTACTTGAAACAACAAAACACTTGTTTGTTTTCTTAACCGATGGGTTGTAGAATCTGTGTTTGGCTATAGTAATACGAACCATTCACAACTCACACCAGTAGCACGGTTTACGAATCGGTTACATGGATGAAATATCATTGGGCATTGAGCAGGTGGAGCGAAGCTACCAACCGTGGAACTATGCCAGGAAGCCTCTAAGGCAGTATACCCTCTGAGAGGAAACGATAACTAGGAAGGAGCCTCTTAAGCCGGAAGGTTTTTAAATGAACATACTATGCGGTGGGTCTGGAGACCGGCAGCTGCCAGAGCCCTTGTGAACCGCTGCATGGAGGCCGCAGGAGCAATATGCCGTACCTCCTGTGGTACAACATGGTTCTGAAGTTCGGTGTAGGTACCCTAATATTCTGCAGAAAGCGTACTGTACCTTTTAATAACTACATTATTGAGCGTTATGTTTATAATGTTGTATATTGGGAGTGAAATATTTAATTATCGGCCTTATATGCGTTGATAATAAAAAAAAATTAAAAATTTTCAACAAAAACTTTAAAAATATTATTTCGAATCAATACTGCAGGTTTTCTATAAAAACATGTACTGCATTTGAATGGCTAAAGGGTTTTATATTTTTACAAATTTTAGCCATATTTAGTGTTTACTGTTCCGAGTACATAATAATTCATTGAAATATTGCACTTTTATGAATTAATCAGATGTGGACCTACTTGTACACTCTGATTTTTTAACCAATTTCTTGAAATGATTTCCATTGACGAAATGTTATTCATTAGGTTTCCCCTGACTAGTGAACATGCTGAGTTAACTAGGGAACATTGTTCGGTGCAGTCCACCACAATGAAAGTCAGCACGATTCACATTCAAATCTGTCATTTGGTTACAAAATAATCAGTATTATCTCAGTGATTCCAATTCACCAGTTATCAGTCAAACAGCGTAATTTGCACTTTTCTGCTTCAGGTGTAGCACATTCTGTATATAATTTTCTACTTAACTGCATTGTTGAAGTTTTACAAGTGAAACTATATACATGTCAAAGGCAGCTACGACAGTAGCAGCGGTAATTAAATTATTAGTAGACTACTAAAAACGTTCTGCACGACCTGTAATTGGTTGTACATGATAAATATTCGCTGGGAGAGTCAGTACACTACACAGCGACATTTGTAAGTCTGGTATGGTGATTTATGTGGACAGTGTGAATTTCATCCCATGCTCTCATTGTAACCCAGAAATATCGGTGCTGCAAAACGTTTCTTGAGTTGTATACCTACTCATGTCTAACTTTTTGCCTGACCACCCATTTGAAGTCGCAGCTTCTGCCCATGCTCAGTGAGAACACGAGGCTGGGCTAACTACCGCTGGACATATAATGGAAATAATACGCAATAAAATAAGCTCTTTTCCCAATAATTTGTAAATTATTTAAAACATTGAAGCATTAGCACATTTACTGGCATTTAACACAACATAACAGTTCATCACCTGTGTCCATTACTGCAGATACACCAGTTCTGTTGCTCTCTGTATTTTCTATGACCACTGTACTGTCGCGTCGGTTCACGCTACACCAGACACGCTTATAGTACAGCACAACTTCAATTACTGGCTGATCATCAGTCACCGGGGAGCCGGTCTGATTTTGCAGTGTTGAAATAAAAATTATTTTATTCTTAAATATGGTTTACAGTTAATAGTGATCCTTAAGTTGGCTATAAAAGAATGTATTCGAGAAAATTGTTAGTTATAACCTTCAATGTTCTTGTATGATCATATTCAAATAAATTTAGAACCACGTGAGTTTTGTTTTGAAGGAAAAAAGAGATTTTAAAAGTAGCGTTCGTCGATCTACACTTGGACATATTCGTCAGAGAATTAGGTAATTTTGAATATATTTAAGAATTTCACCTTATGTTTACTTGCATCATGGCAGCCAACGCCATAAATGAATTACTCTCTTTCCAACATGTTAAGTAATAGAGTAATAGTTATCTTGTGTTCGCATAATAGCAGTATATCAAGAGACTTCTGTAGTCTAAATCCCAATGCATAATTCAGCTCGAAGTGAAATATAGAATTGCGGATCATGTAAATGGGACGTTAGGTTGCAGTTGTGGCAATATTCTAAGTGCCTCAAATGATGTACCTAAACTGGTTAAACAAGGGATCAGTTCTTTCATTTGCGGCATGAAAAGAAATTCTGGTTTTAACCAGAAAAGATAATAATGTTTTTTTCTAATAGCAGGTTTTCTCAACCGTTATAAAAGTCACGTGAGTCAACAACAGGAACCCAAGAAAAAGCCTGATTGTTTAGTAATAACTTACTAACGTAAAGGAAACTATACAATTTGTTAAACTCCTGCAACTTTCAATGCTAAAGGAATATACACTGGAGAGCCAAAAAAACTGGTATAGGCGTGCGTATGCAAATAACAGAGGTATGGAACTAATCAGAGTAATGCGATGCGGTCGGCAGCTAGATCGGTTACTGCTGCTACAATGGCAGGTTATCAAAATTTTAGTGAGTTTGAACGTGGTGTTATAGTCGGCGCACGAGAGATGGGGCATAGCATCTCCAAGGTAGCGATAAAATTTGGATTTTCGCGTACGACAATTTCACGAGTGTACCGTGAATATCGGGAATTCGGTAAAACATCAAATCTTCGACATCGCTGCGGCCGGAAAAGATCGTGAACGAACGGGACAAACGACGACTGACGAGAATCATTAAACGTGACATACATGAAAAACTTTCTCAAATTCGCGCAGATTTGAATGCTGGGGCATTAACAAGTGCCAGCGTGCGAAATATTCAACGGATCATCAATGATATGGGCTTTCGGAGCCGAAGGGCTTTCGTGTACCGTTGTTGACTGCACGACACAAAGCTTTACGCCTCGTCTGGGCCTGCCAACACCGCCATTGGACTGTTGATTACTGGAAACACGTTGCCTGGTCTGACGAGTCTCGTTTCCAATTGTATCGGGTGGATGGACGTGTACGGGTATGGAGGCATCCTCATTAATCCATGGACCCTACATGTCAACATGTGACTGTTTAAGCTGGTGGAGGCTCTGTCATGATATAGGGCGTGTTCAGTTGGCGTGAAATGCGACCCTTGATGCGTCTATATATGACTCTGACAGGTGACAGATACGTAAGCATCCTGTCCGATCACCTGCACCCATTCATGTCCATTGTGCATTCCGACGGACGTGAACAATTCCAGCAGGACAATGAGACACCGCACACGTTGAGAGTTGCTACCGAGTGGGTCCAGGAACACTCTTCTGACTTTACACACTTCCATTGGCCACCTAAATCACCAGACATGAACATTATTGAGCATATCTGGAATGCCTTGCAACGTGATGTTCAGAAGAGATCACCACCCCTCGCACTCCTATGGATTTGTGGACTGCCCTGCAGTATTCATGGTGTGAAATGCCTTCTGCATTCCTTCAGACATTAGTTGAGTCCATACCACATCGTGCGGCTTTTCTGCGTGCTCGGGGGGAGGGGGGGCGGCCCTACACGATATTGGGCAGGTGTAACAGTTTTTTGTGGCTCTTCAGTTTGTTTAATGTCATGGGAGCAAATACCGGCCATGGCGTAAGAGCCATATTATCTGTGAGGAAAATGGTCTGTGGGCTAATATAAGCTATTTGTTCACTGGCTACAGCTGCAGGGAGTAGTCAGGTTTACAATTGTATAATTGCATGTTTGCCACTTTATTTCTCCAGGATATGTTGAATTCGTTCTGTAAATGCATCATTGATTGTGATCATGTTGCACACGACGGATAATTACCGCCGGTACTCTACACAGTAAGGTATCACTGTCCAGTATTTTAGGTGTCTTCTTTGTGAGTAATCGGATTTGTGAAAGTTTCTACAACCCTTGTTTACGAAATGCCAGTGCTAATAACATTGAGCAACCAGGACCATGTTCAATGGCTGCAAGAAACATGCTCTAATGAAGTACTCTGTAACAAATATTACAAAATATCACACGATTCCAACTGAGCTCATAAAGGATTTCATTATCAAACGGTCTAACAAACTCACATACTTTTTAAATGTAATATGAAGTTTAAATATTTTGAACTACTATAACACTATAACATAATTAAAGTTGGCTGTTTTTTATAATATACTAGCTGAGCCTATGGCTCCGCTTGCGTAGACTACAAAAATATTATTTANTTAAAGTTGGCTGTTTTTTATAATATACTAGCTGAGCCTATGGCTCCGCTTGCGTAGACTACAAAAATATTATTTTTTTTTTTTAAATAAAGTTTGATTTTACTAATTGTTAATCTTCCATAATCTGTACATATTATAAAACTCAGCGTCTNTTAAAGTTGGCTGTTTTTTATAATATACTAGCTGAGCCTATGGCTCCGCTTGCGTAGACTACAAAAATATTATTTATGTTTTTTTTTAAATAAAGTTTGATTTTACTAATTGTTAATCTTCCATAATCTGTACATATTATAAAACTCAGCGTCTCGGTGAATTAAATGTTAAAAACATTTATTTATATTTCTCTATTATAGATATATTTATGCTACCACGGTTTTTTTAAGGTATTTTTGTTTTACACAATTTTTTACTACGCCATATTGTTCCATCGTTAACGGTTTCGACAGCGTATTGCAAGAGAACGTGCTGGCGGGAAACTTTTTTCCGACATGATTCACTATTATCGTTTGTAAATTTTCTGAGATTTTGTTTGCTATATAAAGTAGCCAATATCACCGTTCAGCCCTCCAACTATTTCTGTGCAAGAAATTACGTCAATCTGTTGCTCGGTTGTGACATTGCATTGTTACATTGACGCAGAATGCTGAGTCAATTTAACCCGTATCCCGAGCGCTATTTTTACTAAAAACGTTTTCCTGAGGGAATGAGATATTTTTCGGGACAAAAGTAGCTTGTGTCACTTCCCGGCCCTCAAACTATCTCTTTACAAAAAATCACATTAATCTGTGGCTCCGTTGCGACGTGAAAGAAGGACAGACAAACAAACAAACAAACACACTTTCGAATTAAAAATATGAGATAGGATGGAACTTTCTCTTCGAACACAATATAGCAAGGAGGAACCTTCAGTAGCAAACATTGAAAACAAAGTTTTCGGTTACTAACTTGGTTACCACGCACTCTGCTATGTCGTGAGTTGTTCAGCAGAATTTCGTTACAAGTTCGCTCGCTCTACTCCGCGTTAACTTAAGAAGATTGCGCCCGTAGATATCAGTTCCCATTTTAAACAAACGGAACTACTACCTATGGCCTTCTAAGTTGTCATACCTCTTTACAAGGCTCACTGGAAAATAACGAATACATTTTTCAGCCAACATATCTTTGAAAACACTCTGCAAGTTTGTACATTTCATAGAATGATTATGTTTTTACTCGGCTTATTGCTTTGCAGACCAATCACCAATTTCTGCTTTAGATAATTAGAATTCTCATTAGCCCAATGAAATGGGACAGTGCCTTAATACATGTATGCCAGTTCATAGGCAAAGAAAACTGTCTAACATGAATAAACTATGTTGAGATATAGCAAACAGTCAACTATTCTCGCAATAAACCACCATCTCTGCTCGTTACATATTTAGTTTGAAACACTCTGGTATTGGGTGGTGTATTGGTCATATTACTTGCCTCCCACCTAGACGAACCTGGTTCGAGTTCCGGCGATGCCGCTTCAAGATTATAGCATGTGAGAATCATGCCGGATGATGCCACTGGTTGGTGGATTTTCTCGAGGATTCCCCGTTTCCCCCGCCCTTCAATTACATACGCACCTCGTTTTACCCTCATCGACTCTAAATACCGCGCTGTTAAGAGTAGCCGAAATCTCTTCACTCCACTCCACTACGCACTGGTGCTCACANTTAATACATGTATGCCAGTTCATAGGCAAAGAAAACTGTCTAACATGAATAAACTATGTTGAGATATAGCAAACATTCAACTATTCTCGCAATAAACCACCATCTCTGCTCGTTACATATTTAGTTTGAAACACTCTGGTATTGGGTGGTGTATTGGTCATATTACTTGCCTCCCACCTAGACGAACCTGGTTGGAGTCCCGGCGATGCCGCTTCAAGATTATAGCATGTGAGAATCGTGCCGGATGATGCCACTGGTGGGTGGATTTTCTCGAGGATTCCCCGTTTCCCCCGCCCTTCAATTACATACGCACCTCGTTTTACCCCCNATAGCATGTGAGAATCATGCCGGATGATGCCACTGGTTGGTGGATTTTCTCGAGGATTCCCCGTTTCCCCCGCCCTTCAATTACATACGCACCTCGTTTTACCCTCATCGACTCTAAATACCGCGCTGTTAAGAGTAGCCGAAATCTCTTCACTCCACTCCACTACGCACTGGTGCTCACAATGCAAAATAATTATTATTTCTGGTGACCTACTAAAATCACGTTTCGTTTTGGTGACCGCATAATACACTGTTACATTTACTGCTGGCGTTTTTTTTTTAACCTGTTTTCTGTTATAGAGGACTGGTGATGCCACTTATGAAATTTAATTGCTTACTGTCAAGAGTGATCCGGAGTGTGGCATAAAAATAATCTGCCAGTCGTATAAATTAAAAAAAAATTTTCATTTTGGCTTCTTGTTTATTGCCAAAGGATATGCGAGTTTAAATATTTTTGTAAATAAATTCCTTTAAAGTAACTTAAAACGCTTTTATAATATAAAATTAGACTTCTTTTTGGTTCATAGAGACATACATATATAAAGCTATATATGTTTGTTAAGGAAACAAAAAAAAAAAATTTATTTTACGTGGTTTACGTCCAACGATCTGTGTACGTATATACAGTATATCCAAACACTGCATATATACACATATATATGCACTGTTATATATATAATGTTAGGATATATATTGAAAGCTCTCATTATTAGTAGGCTGTAGCCGAGAAGTTTTGACCCCAAACTCCGGCATGATTCAATTTATGAACACCAAAAATGTCCCCAAGTTGTTGTCTCTTTGTCTTTAGCTTTTGCATGCACGACGACGGGACGTAAAGAAACAAAACTTTACTTGCATTTTGCTTTTCGTTTTTGTTTGTGTATAAACTAACTATCGTTACTAAAACTATCACTACTGTTTTCAATATTTGTGAATATAGCCTTATTAAAGATGTAAGCATAAAGATCGGTGATTAACTTATACATATTTTGTACCTGCACCCCGCTGTCACATTTGTCCGTTACTTTCAGCATTAAAAATAATTATAAACGTGACATACGTTTGATGGTATCTGGTCTTAGAAAATGTGGTCATAACGAACACAACAACGTAAAAGCAAACGTCCTTGTTAGGAAGACTGATAGCTGTTGATCTTATTGGCCTTTTTATATTGGGCCCAGTTGAAACTCTCGTCTTCAGTGACACATTGCAAGGAAAAATTATTTCCCAAAACTGTATCAAGTAGAGTATTAAATCTCATGAATTGCTGCAACAAAATGGTTTAATATGACGTATCCCACTTTCTATACTAAAGACGTATGCAGGCTTACGTACAATTAAGTGCCAATTTTGGGATTAAGTGTTGCATAAAAAAGAATGTTTCGATACAGGTAAGATTTATATTTGTGAATAACTGTTATAGCAAACGTATTCGAAATACGTTACACGGGTAATGTGTTAATGATATGCTATATGACGACTCAGTAGGTATGCGTTTCAGATTTCAATACAAATAATTGTCTACTATGTATATATAATTTTGTACGCTGGTGGGGAAAATGTGGTGAACAAAGACGTTCATTTACATTCTCAAAAAATAACACAAAGCCTACTGAAGCGACATCATAGAAAGGACGAAAATTTTCAACGAAAATGCCGTATGACCGATAGTTTTCAAGTTATTAACAAAAAAACAAATAAAAAATTTACAAACATTTTGGAAAAATTATTTAAAGATTATTTTAAGAGATAAATCTCTACCGGATTTCTAACATTTTCCTTTAAATAATATGGAAATATCGAAACGTCAAGAAGTGAACTCCATAAACATAGCATTACCCCGTATCTCTTCCACGGTATGAGAATACTGGACAAAAGTAATGGGGTACTAAAAGTTAAATCATGAGGCGTTGGTAAAATTTTGTTTTAAATCTCTATCCCTAGCAAAACCCATTTCATAGACTACTCAAAAATAATTTACGTCGCAAAATTTTTCTAGTCTTAATTAAAGGCAATATTACTCGTGCAGGAAACCTGCACACAGCCAGAATACAGCAACCAATAAAGGAACTACTTTACAAGTAAGAGGTGTTCAAACTTTCCCTTTGGTTCATTAACAAATGCTACCGATAATGTCAAACACAAAATAATTTTTAGTGAGTAACGCTGATAAAAGTACAGCTCAAAACCACAAACAAGTTCGCTGAAACTCACAAAATGTTATATTTGTCTCTGTCTCAGTAAGTTAAGATGTAGAATGGTTATTCATGAGATCGTATGTTACATTGTGGCGTTCTGTAGTGGTGGCATGTTTACACATTTTTTCACTCGTATGACTTTTAGACCAAGCGCCTTTTAGGCCAAGAGCCTTTGAAACCAAATAAATTTTACGCCAAATGGCTTTAGACCCAAGTGACTTAGGNAAGCGCCTTTTAGGCCAAGAGCCTTTGAAACCAAATAAATTTTACGCCAAATGGCTTTAGACCCAAGTGACTTAGGGTAGGTGATTTTTGGGATAGGTGACTTTTAGGTCAAGTTACTTTATGCCAAGTGAAATTTAAACCCAAATGACTGTTAGGCCAAATGACTTTTAAGCCAACTAACTTATAGGCCAAATTAATTTTAGGCAAACTGATTTTTAGGACAAGTGAATTTTCGGCCAAATGACTTTAAGGCCAAATGAGTTTTAGGTAGAGTGAATTTATGCCAGCTGAATTTTAGGCCAAGTGCCTTTTAGACAAAGTGAATTTTAGGCTAAAATACGTTTAGACCAAGTGACTTTTAGGCCGAGTGACTTTTAGGCCAAGTGACTTTTAGGCTAAGTGACTTTCAGGCCAATTGACTTTTATGTCAAATGAGTTTTAGGCCAAATAACTTCTAGCAAAATGAAATTTTTCCTGAAATTTTAGGCTAAATGACTTTTAGGCCAAGTGACGCACTTACGTTCGTTGGACCCTTAATTCCGTACTATAAGTTAGGGCGCTTGAAGTCTAACTTGACGGATAGCAGCCCTACCAATAAGGGATTTTCCGCAGCATGCAAGTAGCCAGTCAGACAAGGCAGCTTTCCAGAGCTTTGCTTGGCCAATCTTCTAAGGGGTGCACGTACATCAAAGAAACCGACACACCATTTTACTTCCGTGTACTTACCCTTTCTGTGTCCCGGATACGTCTCTGTCTCAATACCTGTGGCGTTGCCTGCGTTTATTACCAATTTTCAGTCTGATCACGCTAGTCGTTAAGACCACGAACATGTTTATTATTTTACACGTGACTGAGAAGTAATAGCACAGATACTCAAGTATGCATAAAATACGTGTATGCATACTAATTTGCCGATTGGTTAAAATTTTATTCTTTAATGCGCATTATGCGTAATTTTATACGTGTAACGACACTCAGCGAAAATATTTCGATACATGACACAGTCCTGTTTCAAAACACAATATCAACATTTATATTTCCTGATTGGTTCAATTTATGTTTTGGCAAGTGTCAACTACTACCACAAAATATCTAATGGTTATAGATATGGAAAATTCGTGGATTCATTAGAGAACAAGATAGAATTCAAAAACTTGTACTTTTAAATTAATTCATTAAATTGTCCTCACGTTTATTAACACCTTTTAAGAAAACCCTGAAACAATAATAAGCAGCCAATAAAATGCAACACAAATCATCACCTTTCATTGTAATTGAAAACCATCAATGAGCAGACGATATCTGCATAATTGCACATAATATTACGAAATTTTGCCTGCATTTAACTGAACTCGCCAAACTCTGAGGTCTCTCCGTAAGGTGATCATTAAAAATCTGAAAAATTCGGGGCTCATTTAGTAACAAGTTAAGATCAGAAACTCTTACATTAAAAATTTTTGCGAAACTGAGTGGAGGGGAGAGATTTGCATCGCTATCAACGTGGAAGTCTTGAAAGCCAACGAGGGTGAAGTAAGGTGAGTAGGAGCAGTGCCGGAATGCAATAGCGAGGGAAACAGGAGATCCCTGAGAAAACCCGTACACCAGCGTCATCGTCCGGCACGATTCTGACATTTTAATATTCGGGAGCAACCCCGCCGGGAATTGAACCCGACNTACACCAGCGTCATCGTCCGGCACGATTCTGACATTTTAATATTCGGGAGCAACCCCGCCGGGAATTGAACCCGAATCGCCTATATGGGAGGCGAGTAGTCTGACCACTACACCTCCGTGGCTCCTTCTTACGAATGGTACACATGTTTTTTGAGACCCACTGGAGAGACCTTACCCAATAATAAACACGTAACCAAATGCAAGCCCATGATCAGTCATTGATCAGTGAACATCTGCATGCATTTATATAAGACTGTGAAATTGAGTTTATGCGTAATTGAAATTGCGAATTTTTAGTTTTTATGTTGTCAAACTTACAAAATGATGAAATACTTAGCTACTCGTGCAAAAGACCACCAGTGGCAAAAACCTTTTTCTTTTGGAATGTATATTTACATTTGAATTTATACTGTTTGCGCAGATACTTTTTTGTTATATCGCTAATTCTAGAGACTGGCTTCGTTTTTTGTGTCGTTTTTAGACACTCGCTTATTTTTAACTATGTTCTTTTAATCTTGTATTCCCTTTCTGGTAATGCCTTTTTGGTTTTCATGGCAAATCCTTTAGTATAAATTTCCAGCATATAGCTTTATTTTTCATTTTTATGTTAAAACAAGGTAAGATAGTGTTTTTTTTTCACTTTTCCTGTAAATTTGTGTTTTTATCTAGCAATACTCAGATTTCGTTAATTTTTCATTTTTTTAATTTATAAGTTACCAATTACTCTGTACTGGTTAAGCTATTGTGTCAATAGATTAAAATAACTTTATTTAAAAACGAATTATGAATTTTGTAATATTATCCTGTATTTGGTTTGTGAAATACATATTTAAACTATTTGCTGTCAATATAGTTTTATAGAGTATTTATGGCATTAATTAATGTAAAATACCGCATTACGAAACAGGATAGTATCATTGATTTGGTGAAGCGACTTGATACCTGTGTAAGTGACTGGTATTTTCGGAACCCGCCTTACTTCCTTCTTCTTGCTTTCAACTCGTCATGGCGTGACTGAATCTTTAATTGATTCCGGCTACTTTCTTACTAGTGGTGTAAACATTTGAGATTTGTCTGTTTTGCGGTCCACCGTTTGGATTGGAAAAGTGATGCAGTGAGACCTTTTCTCTACCTTGCTGACGAGGCAAGAGAGTTTTTCTTTGAAGTCACCTTGCGTCCTCTTCATGGTTAATGCCGTTTTTTAAGAGTATGTAACACCTAACTACAGTTGGCAAGGGAGATGTCCCGAAGATGGCCTACATCTCAGGAAAGTCCAGCCACCCTCTTTTTTGGCATGCGTATAAAACACAGTAATCAGGTGGCAGCCTTTCTCGACTGTTTCAATTATGAAAAATAACTCAAATGTTGTTGTGTGACTTAAAACATTCTTGTAATTTTCTAGTTTAATTTTTTTTTTCATGTGGGAACCCAACAGTTAACTTTGATTTCTTTATATAATATATAATTATATAATATTAAAAAGAAGTTATTACTTACTTAAAACCGAAGAACAGAAAAATCATATTTATTGTTGTTATAATTTTGAAAATTTTATTTTTCTTTATTACTATTATTGAAATGGGAAAATAATTATTTAGTCACACGAATTTCAGATACTTGTCTTATTTATCAATCACCTTGCTAATTTTTTAAATTCAAATTATTTATTGCTGTGGTACTTATAGTAAATTGTATTATTATGTGTAAGGATGCTGGAGTGGGAATTTTGGCTCAGCCTTTTTGCTTCTACTTTTACATTGGGGTCACAGCTTTACAACTAGATCCTCGGAGTTTTCTATTTGTGGCATGTTTGTGGTTATTTAAACTAAGTCTTTCATATGCTACAAATGGTAGCATTTGTGTGGAGGTAGCCCACAATGCTACACTTTCTGCAAATGGTCTTCAAATGAGTCGACTGTCTGCCGGATTTCAGTGCTGGTAAGCGAATCCTTTGAGATGAACGACACAGGTTTCTCCCAATTCACAGCATTTCCTAATGGGAATTTCACAGACAATTGCTCTTCCATTCCCTCACACAAGCGTTTAATAAATTTCTTGTAATATTATTAATTACTCGTACTCTTCGAAAGTTATAGTTTACCTTACTGAGGTACTAGAAAACTAATTTTTCCATGGTCTGGGTAAAATATTCTCTCTCCGGGCAAAATACTATTGCAACAACAACTTTTCCCTATCGACGAAGGACCCACCGGTACAATTTTTTTTTTTAATGTACGTGATCACTAGCCATCCAAATATTATGCCAGTCTACTACACTGTTCCTCCAAGCATCATACAAAACAGTACAAGGCAATAACTATTGCGAACACAATGGTGATTTTTCACAACAAAGGGGTCCAAATAACTCCAAGTTCTAGTACACATTGGCGAGGGGCGCGTTTGATAATGAAACACGAATGCAGGCAGTCAGGAAGTCCGAAATGTAACGCAGGACTTCCTTCGACTCCTAACACGGGGTTGGATAACACCTTATACGTGTGTTGGCACACTTCATAACGACCTGCGGATTGAGTTTCTTTCCTTTCAGGTGTTCTTAGTCGTTCTGTGACAGAACACAGGAGGTAGGAGTCACAGACTCCCTAAATGTCACGTTATGGTGATATTAGCTTGAAAGTCTTCGGCTGTTTGAAAGATGACACCAAGTCTCGACCACTGGGCGGGGCGTTGGACTACTGAGCACTACAAGCCATTTGGGCCCTAATCGTTCATTTTACTATGAATAAATCCATTGTCCATGGCAAAGGACACACCGATGTAATACCCACAAGTGTAATTGAAATTTAAGCAGGAGTGCAGGACAATACATGGGCCCCATTGAATGTCCTCTGCGGTGACAGATCCATTGATTTGCTTTTGTGTTGGCAGTACTCGAGACTCCACATGCTGGAAAAGACCTTAAAGGCCTCCCACGCGCGAAGTGACGAAACAACTCCGTACTATTATGGACAGAGTTTAGAGGTGAATATAGTACCTGGGCCAGACCACCGTTGGATTTAAGTTTCAGGATCTCAGTGACAATGTAAAGGGGCGATAATGGCACTCATATACACCAGATTTGTGTTTGTTTTTGGTCAACTGTTGTGTTAGCTGGAGGTGCCTGAGCTGGTTGAGTGTGNCTCATATACACCAGATTTGTGTTTGTTTTTGGTCAACTGTTGTGTTAGCTGGAGGTGCCTGAGCTGGTTGAGTGTGTCTCAGTCCTTTGCAGTCGGGCCTCTGGCGCAGAGTATAATTCAAGGAATGTTAGGAGCTGTTGTGAGGTCATCCCTGGCATGGGAGGTGCAGCTCCTCTCTTAATCAGTAACTTCAATAAGTAGAATACATTTGCTGAATTTTCAGTNTCCCTGGCATGGGAGGTGCAGCTCCTCTCTTAATCAGTAACTTCAATAAGTAGAATACATTTGCTGAATTTTCAGTTAATGAGCTGTTATCTACTGGTTAGTCAATAGAATAAACTGAGGTTTTACTGCCAGGTCTGTGCAATTCACTAGGAATATGAGTAGAAATGACTGCTTAGTAATTAGATCTCAGCATCTAAAATGAGCAGTAGAATTTTACTAATTTAAATGCAGATCTTTTAACAGATCTGGAGTAAAATTCGCTGATGTGGAGCTGTTTTAACAGTTAAGAATTGATGACGTACGATAGCGTGACCTAGTTGTGACGAAGAACAAAAATAAAAGAGTCATTATTGCCATCATTTGTATGAGTGACAGGAAAATTTCAGTGACATCTAGACTAGACTATGTACGTTAATATCCTGCACGCGTACACCTAAGATATTTGTTAACTGGCTCGTGCCTCAGTGAGTACCTTGCTTTACACTTGACTGGGCAGCATAGATTCGGTTCTTGTCTATCTGCATGTTAGTTCGTGACTTAGTGTTATCCGTAACTACAGACCCAAGAATTTCGCGAACCAATCGGCGCTAGGATAGGTTTTCAGTCTAAAAAGTTTTACTTTCTTTTGTTTTGTTTATTGGAGTCTCTCGTTTTCTAACACGCTCTATAGACTGTGAATCAGTAATATGAATGTAGAAAAATAGCAACTTACATACGATTAAGAGCTTATTGTAAAGGTAAATGNAGACTGTGAATCAGTAATATGAATGTAGAAAAATAGCAACTTACATACGATTAAGAGCTTATTGTAAAGGTAAATGCAAATAAATTAATTTCACGGCTTAGGGTATATACAAAACTGTCAAGTTTAGCCTAGCCTTCAAATGAACTCACGATATTTACGAACCTCTAATAATTTTCATGCTCTCGAATAAAAACTTGTAGCAAAAAATGAGTAATAACACCGACGTGTGTTTTCACCCTGCCTCAACGATGTCCCAGGTTTCCTGATGAGGTGGCCGTTGGCCTCCAATAGGGGATGTTACANAGACTGTGAATCAGTAATATGAATGTAGAAAAATAGCAACTTACATACGATTAAGAGCTTATTGTAAAGGTAAATTCAAATAAATTAATTTCACGGCTTAGGGTATATACAAAACTGTCAAGTTTAGCCTAGCCTTTAAATGAACTCACGATATTTACGAACCTCTAATAATTTTCATGCTCTCGAAGAAAAACTTGTAGCAAAAAATGAGTAATAACACCGACGCGTGTTTTCACCCTGCCTCAACGATGTCCCAGGTTTCCTGATGAGGTGGCCGTTGGCCTCCAATAGGGGATGTTACANGACCCCTCACACTCGTCCCACAACCAAACCCTCCATTCGCACGCTCCGCTATTCCGTTGCACCCCTCAGCCACCCCATGCTCGACTATCCACTGCAACTGAACCCCCTTGCGTTTCATCCCCCTTCTCCTGCTTCCGGTTATATCGCCGGCAGCTATTCGCGATTCACTGGAAAAAACACCCTCCCTTTACCAATCGCTGGTTTGTCGGGCTTCCACTAAATATTATCATTGTGATACAGGCAGGATAAGTATATACGCAAGCCCTGCCCGGGAAACAATCCCTTACCCCAAATCTTTTTCTTCGCTCTTTTCAACATTCAGCTCAAGTTGATGAAATATTTTCTGTCGAAGACTAACCGATATCATAACATTCCAATTATACTCGGACAGAAGAGTTAATATCGTCATAGCTGCTCTGCCTGTTCAGAAACCAGCACATAACCGTACAAAACTCTTAAATGGGGTCTAATGTTCAACCATCCAAAGAGGCTATTTTATTTTGCACTCCACCTACAGTAATTATGTTCACACGCTTCACTGAGTAATATTCTAGTACGTGTTAGCAAAGGCACTGACATTTCGTGAGTTCAACTATCGCAGTATTATGTACAATTATGCAGATATCATCTATTCATTAGTTGTTGTGTCACAGTGTAAGACGATTATTATAGGATGCATGTTATTGGCTGTTTATAATTGACTCTGGGTTTTTATTTGAGGTGTCAAATAATGCGTAGACAAATTGCAGAAATAAAACTTTAATGTACGAGTCCTGGAACTCTAGCTTCAACTCAAGTGAAACTACGGATTTTTCAGATATAGAGGTGTTAATAAATACTTTTAAAATGAAAAATGATTTTATGTATGTGCAAATTAAGAAGTTGATTGATCCCTATTATTGCCAGCACCAAACATTTATGAAACTGTTTGAACATATTGCGATAGTTTTACATGGAATTCCAAGATCTTCCCTTTGCTCTGAGGTCTGCGTATATTTACTGCCTTTCAATATATGTCAAAGCGAGTCTCCGGTATTCAATATTGCAGGAATACTGGTCGTATTGATCTCTGTGTTCTCACTTACTATATTCCTATTGGTCCACACTATACAAGACATGCTTACTGTAACTTAAAACTTTCCTTATTTGCTGATATTAAGTCAATGAGTTGTCTAATTAATTCTTCTCAATCAAATGTCTTTTTTGTGAAAAATGCTTTATTCATTTTTAATCAAGTTATTTTTAATGGCTATAAGAAGAATGCAGCATTGCTCAACCGTAATCCCTTAGGTGAAAAACTTCATCATTTTGTACTAACATTTTTGTAATAAAAATTTATGAATTACGGACTGCAATACAGAAAAAATGCAGACATACTTACAAAATTGTTTATTTTTAAATTAAATCAATACTTTTTAAGACCCACTTTAATTTATGGGTAGAGGCATCGCAATGTTGATGAATGCTGTATTTAATCTGACACGCCTATTATATCGTTAGCACAACCAATGAATGATCTGTAGGTTTTGTGTTCCGCTACTGTAATATGAACCATTCACAGCATAGAGCAGTCGCATGGTTTACGAATTAGTTACCCACAGAGAACATCATTGGTGAAGTAAACCTCGCAGTGTGTAGTGGATGGCAAAAATAACTTTCCTTTGCATTATGCACAAAATCTTGTGCATTGGGTCAGAATGACCACTGAGAAAAGCTTATTTTTAACACAAGCAGCGATTGAGAATAGAGCCAGTATATTTGCGTATGACATCCCCCATTAACAGAAGGTTTTGGTCACGTGAACATTTGTTGTCGCGTAATGTCGGCAGCATGAATTTTCGAACTTAGAATAATGTAAAGTATCGTGTACATAAACAAAGAAATGGCAGTGGTTTTGGGCGTCATAAACAAAATTTTGATCAATGTTGTTGTTCAGTGGGTTAAGTGCTCGAAGCTAAGTATATAAACTTTCTATAACCTAGAAAAGTTGCAAATTAATATGATCAAAGCAGTCTACTCATAATTACTGGTTACAGGACTGGCCATGAACGACCTGCATGTGCAATACGCACGTGATAGTGAGCACAAAAAATTAATAGGAAATAAGTTAAATTTGTAAGAGCCCAGCATACATTTTGTGAAAAGGGGAGCGGGGAGAGGTAAATTTTATAATAACTAAACTTAGACTTAATTCACAACGATCCATCTCACTCGTCACTCGTCCGTCTATCAGTCAGCCATCCGTCTGTATTTTCGTCCGTCAGATGAAGGCGATTCACAACAATCTGTCGTCCGCCAGTCCTTCTGTAAGGCAAGATTTCAGTGTGACAACTTAACATCGCGATCTTTCTTTAGTTGGAGGTACGTTTTGGTTGGAAAAACATTTTAATGAATAAATCATTTTGGGAAAATAATTTCTCTTACGTGATAAGAATTTATACTGAATTATTGTTTACATTTTAAATTGTTGGATTTGCCACAAAAGATAAATAAACACATATCCACTGCCATGCATTTTATTTCAAATGGCGTATTCACATCTACGGAATGTTGTCCATCCAAAGTTAAAATTTGAGAAAGATTTGATGGATGGACGGATAGAAAAAAATAGCCCTACGATTGGTTGAGGATCACGTGACCGTCGAACGGACAGGCGACTGACGGATGTGACAGATGTTTGTGACTCCAGCTTTTAAGAGATGAAGTCTCATTTCCTTAAAAGTTTAAATCTTTCGTCCAGAGGTTAAATGTACATATATCGTATTAGGAACTGCAAACGAATAACATTTTTATTCAGACCTGTACTAGTATCAATATAATGCCTTGTCGTATAACCGGGGTTCATGCATAATGATGATGGCAGCATCTATTTATGAGGATAATGACTACTGTCTCAACAACGAATGAGGTCCTACATGCTATAGACTTTTCTAATTACCTATATGCTCTTTCCTGATATGAACAAACATGAATAAAGTGTAAGCAAATGAAATTAGATTTCAGAGAAGCAGATTAAGGTTAACAAAAATGGGCAGGATGTAGAATGATAAGATAAGAGTGATATGGAAGGACGATGCATTGCAGAATGGAATGGAAACAATGGGACTCAGATGGTAAGCACGTGTGAAGGGAATGGATGACGAGAGAATCCAGCGGAGGATACATGAAATATGTAAGCGGGGCATAAATCCACGGGGATGACCTAGGGATGGATGGCTAGAGAGAGGATGAATGTGTAAGGAAGGTAAATTAAGACATAAACACAGTGAAAATGGAGAGTTGGGAAGAAATTAGACGATAAAGAGGCCTGTGAAGCAAACGGACCCGGCCAGTGGTTGGAAACTGTTCAAGATGATGCCGATAGAGTATATAATTAAAGTCACATCTTGTTAAATTTCCCAGATATTGGACATTGTAACTGACAGGGTTTATCTAAAGATGGTGTTGTATGTATCAGTGCTACGCATAAGGCTCCTAATTATGATGACACTTGTGTGATTATGGCAGGCTCTGGAACATCTAGGTCAGTGCTTCACTAAATGTAAAATTATCGGCCGGGACTCATCACGTCAGAGCGACGTCAAATTATGTATGACTGAAGAGGACCCATAACTGATGCAGCCACGGAATACGTATATAAGCGCACAGAAACGGAATTGCGTGCGATTCCTTTGACGTGGGAGTACCGATTCGCCAACTGACTGCGCGAAACTCTGGAAATGGTCATTGTGCCTTATTGATTATTTCTTACTGTAGAAGATTACCTGTTGGCTTCGCTGCCGCCTGGTAAAAAAGTATAAGACGCATGAACGGTGTTTCGGCATGTTGTCGGCTAGTGATACCCTTTCTCTGTAGTTCGCGGTAGAATGAGCTGTTTAGCTGCTGTGATTAAAAATATTGTGTGACTGCATTGAGCCGAGATCTGACGAACGACCTTCTGAACGCAACTCGTGTACATTAAATAATGATCCTACTCATTTGACGAGAGCAACGTTCTTACGTTTCTGTTCGATAGAACCTTCTACTGAGTTGTTTGCTCTGTTTAAACTCGTAAGTTACATTCATTTTGTAAAGGCCAGAGTAGTTACAATTTAGCAAATCAATTTTATGACGCCCTTGACTTCGAAAAATGCGTACCTTCATTTAAACCACTTTTGAGACTGTGTACACTGCCTACATGTCACTTAACGCGGCTGCCCAATGCGGCACCGGCTAAGGTTTATTCTACTCAGGTTGGGAAGCTCAATACGTATAGTTTGGCAACTAAGATTTTTGGCCACTAGGTAAGTGCTAGTGTTACATATGTACAGGATTATACCTATTTGCTACGTTAAAAACAAAACTCAGCAATAATTAAAAATCAAAAATAAAATAACACGTAACTAAGTAAAATTGAATTTTTTTATTTTTCCCGTAGCTTAAAAGATTAATCAAAAGTGACCTCTTTGAAACACTGCGAACCTAGAGGTGGAAATTTTCCCTAAGCCAAACTCTCCCTATGAGAAAACTTTTTTTTAACCTTAGTATAAGTAACCTTAGCACCAGCCGAGTGAGAGGATAGGGTTTTGTACGTTAAATGGTATAAGGCACGTATCGGCCACCATTCAAAATATATCGCTTTCAAACCAAAACAACCATTTGTCCATATTTGACCGGGCCACATTGCTAGAAAACGTTTTCGTATTTTTAATTCTAATACTTAGAAAATTGTGGGTAAATTAATATTTACAGACTTAATAAAAACACAAAAACCAAAACTTTTATTAATTACAGTCCTACTTGCTCTCTTTTAGCATGGATCTTCCCTTCAACGGGCACAGAGCTCTTTTTTGTTTGATAGCAATACCATTTAAAGTAGCCGAGCCATGCCTAAAGTAATTGAAAATGTGAAACCTTATATGTTGATTCAGCCGGTCCCGCACCAGGCCGCTAAATGTCCGTGTTCCTAGTGATATGCATTGCTGTATAACCTCCGTGGTTAGGACGTTTACGTAAGTATCTTACTCCTGGGAGGTACTCATGCCTCGTTTTCCGAAAGGTGCTTCTGCCTCTCAGGCTGTGTTTGGTTCAAGGGCAATCTTGACGGTTTTAACCTGGTGGCGGGATGGTTGAGTCCTTAACAATCAGTCAATTATGGCGCCCAAGCAGAGACTTTCAACGAGAAGAATTTCAATACGTATGGCAAAGGACGAAACACGATCTGAATGTGTCGCATTAGCGGGGAAATGGTCTGTGACAGAGACAATGGTCTAGCTTGAGTGCGCAAGCAGGTGGTCAGATAAACCCAGCAAGTGCCATGAGAAATATGGATTACCGCGAACTGCCCGCATTACAACGAATACTTCCAAGGTTTTTGACATTAACTAAACGGTGTTTGGAGGGGGAAGTGTATTTTACTTTCGTGTCTTCGTCGGTTCAGTGGCTAAGTTCCGGTGTAATGGACTCGTAAAGGCAGTTGGTTGAAAATTTGCTGTGAAAGTGTATGAATTTGGTTTTAACCAAGGCAAACGATAGATGACAAGCATCCCAATAAAGGCAAAGAGGTGAAAAGCCAAATACCGGGATGGCTGACACTAGGCGGGGTAATTGTAGCCACAAAAGTTATAAGGTTGTTCCTAGTGATGATACGCCAGTACGAACTGGGTGATGTGAACTGCGGTTATATTTCCCCGGCCAGGTAATCTGTATCTGGATCACAGGTAAGTTAACATACCTTATTTACAACTAACTACGAAGTTTTTAAAATCAAATTTCAAAAAAAGTAACTCCTGCACATAAATTAAATATATCCTACCGTATGTGGGTGAAGCATTAAAAGTAATGTTGACAACCAAATAACAAAAGAAGAACCCAAAGTATTAGGTCTTATTAAAAAAAGAGTCATGTATAATAATATTTTACTAATTTAAACACAATCATTTACATGTGTGAGTTATGTTTTACATGCCGATATTATTTTCTGATAGTGATACAAAGTAAAAAAACATTGTAGGTCTTAAACAAATTTCTGTCAAACTAGCTGCCAAAATATTTTTTATAATACTATAAATGAAATACTTTACCTCTACAACCCATTGATGTATTTTATAATTGGTTCGCTCTTAACAGAACACTATTAGAATAGCTTATAAAAAAATTTATTTTCACATTTGTACTTAATTCAACGGATACGCTAACCGATAAGCTCCCAATGAAGTTGGCATCAATACATGATGATAAGTTCAATGTATAAACGTCATTGTAAATGTCTGGTATTTAAATTTATGGACATAAAATTAAAATTTTTTATATTGTGGTTTTTCTCACATAAGTGTGGGAATATGCATTTTAGCAAACATAGAGAATATTTATCACTTCCTGGCAGTTCTCAATTTCACATCGACGACATTCAAATAAAATTTTCAGGTACATGGCAATACTAATTTCACAAACGTTGGAAAAATACAAAATTTTCCGGAAAATATACCGTAAGCAAATTGTTCAATTAATCGGGAACTGCCTGCTCATAAAATAGTTAATAAAATGCCTCGATGTTTACACATAGTTGGCTCAGTGTTCAGTGAATAACCCACAATTGCTTGGCGTCCCAGATTCAATTACAGGTCACGACGGGCGGATAATTCTCCGGTGTGGGTTCTCGCGGGAATGGTGATATGGAGGTTTTCTCGGGGCAGTCCCGTTTACTCCACTGTCCTCATTCCAACATTGCTACAATTCCATTTTCTATATGTGGTGTCGTTTCAGCCACACGAGATGAACTTGCAGACTCGCCAAGATAAGAGTGAGTCTTGAATTCGCCAGTTGACCTGAGGATGTAGGTAGATGGCTAAGTTGTGATAGACACGAGGAAATTTTCCCGATGCTCTAATATTTAACACTTTAAAGTAACAGATGATCTAGCTAGAACAGTGAGCACAGAGAGGTAGGCAATGGCCTCCCATTTTGAAACTCAGAACATTCGCTTACCGAGTGTTTTAAAAAGACACCGACAACGAGCACTGTGTGATACTGGAAAACGAACTGACTACTTTTAAGAGAAGGAACTCAT
The DNA here is from genome assembly GCA_002778355.1 of Clitarchus hookeri. Taxonomy (NCBI): domain Eukaryota; kingdom Metazoa; phylum Arthropoda; class Insecta; order Phasmatodea; family Phasmatidae; genus Clitarchus; species Clitarchus hookeri. Next base: position 330,039 of record NQII01001460.1, read on the forward strand.
GTTCAATAATGCGCAGTTTGATCGTTAGGGGCGTCAAAGTATTATAAAGCTTAGGGCGTAGGTCGTGCGATTACCTATTAATATAACCACTAATACGCTGCCATCAATAAAACAAGAACATGACTTCATGGACTACAAAAAGGGTTTAAATTTTATACTTCTAACCTCATTATAAACTGTGCATCAGCGGTTCTGATATCGGAAAACATAGTTAAATGCGCTTGGGTGTGTGCTAAGTATTTCAAGCGTGGTGTGAATTAGTGCGACAAGTTTTTACTAAGATATTACTTGGTCTTGTACCGCACTTCATATTCTTCATAGTACCATGAACCAAACAGTCTGGTGACCGCGGAGGGTATGGAATAGGTTCAAGTCCTTTGATTTGGGTATGTGTCATCCACATGGCCTGTAAAAGTGCGCAGGAGCTTCATCGTGTTGCACCTAAATTACCTATTTAACCACAGTGGCACCTCATCTAGAAATGTAAAAAAAACTTTAACTTACGTATACGTTGTATCGTAGTCCGGCCTAAAGGAATGGTCATCAATAACCACCACTCAAACGTTAACACAATTTGTGCTCAACATTTTTACCCCACAGCGGCCAAACCACGCATTTTGAGACATGGGTTTTCTCTAGTAAAATTTTCAAATTGTTGCACTGTATCACGTACTGTGCGTGTCCGTTTTCTTTTAATTTTCTGTTTTCCTACTATTTGTTGACCCTTGTCTCTAAATGTTCTTGATCGAAAGATGTGTGGACAGCTGCAGCTTACAGTCACCTACACGTATATATGTATAGAGGCTTACATATAATTGTTATATAGGATTGTAAATGTAATAATTATATATGGAATATATTTATAACTATTTAATATTATGATCAATAATGACGTAAAAAACATTATGAAAAAATATTAACATTAGTTGTATATAGATTGTACAGTTGTACAGGTGATGTTAATTGAATATATTCCAAGTTTCTGTAATTTTTTCTCAGGAGACCAGTGCTCGCAGAGTCTCTCATAGTGCTCACATTTTTTATTATAGAAATGTATGGAAGAAGGCGTTCCGTAAGCATATGTTAGGTTTTTTTTAAGTTCCAGGAATGTTTCGCTAGCTATATGGATCGTTGGCGACTTATTTCGTGAAGAGATTCGTACAATGTATGAAAGGCTCGTGACAAGTTTCTTGGAGTGCTTCGCAAAGAGGAAACACCGGGATATACGTGTGAGCATTGGATATGTTGTTCAGTGGGCAGTCAATTCGAGCCCGATCAGGTGGTGCAACATCGACGGTCGTGGGCATGCTCGCGTGCGTGCGGTGTCGATGGGGTATTCTCCAGCGTCCGGTCGTTTGGTTCGTGACTTCGCCGGGCAATAGCTTGCCAAACCGCATCGACCATGTGCCATATGACAGAAGCAGAACCACGAAAATATCCTATGTTCAGCGGTCTTTGTCATCTACAAAGATTAAGCTAAAACTATATGAAAATTAAATTTTTGATTATGAACTTTTTTGAGATAATGGGTGATATATACATGTCAAGAGCGTGATTCTTATCCTTTATGAGCGAAGGTAAATTAATATTCTGGAAAAATAATTGTTGTGCTGTAATGTATGTGATTACTGTGGAATTAGGGACGTGCATGTACTAGAGGTTTCAGGGAATACTTAACTCTTTTCATTGTACACATGTACTCTATAAAGATAGTGTCGATAAATTAGCTTTGTATTGCTGATATTTCGAGGGAATTATATGCATAGAAGTCATGCCTACTTTGTATTTTGGCTTTGCAAAAAAAAATTTTTTTATAGAGTAAATATGAAACTCCAGCCTGAAACACACACATGTATATTTGTATACACACATACTCACACACGTCATGCCAAAAGTCATGTGACATGGGTTTAGTATCATATAGGCCATCCTCTAGCCCCACGAACTGCAGCAACTCATGGTGGCATCGATTCCACAAATTGGCAAAACACCTGTGTCGTACGGATAGCTACCTAAAGTTCCCTGGTATTTATAAGTGCAGGAACCTGGGTGCGAATGGACTTCCCCACAACGTCCCATAAATGCTCGACGGGATTCATATCGGGCGAACGAGGTGACCATAGCAGCTGCCGGAACACTCCAGAATGCTCCTCGAACCAGTTCTAGACAACTAGGGCATATGACACGGTACATTATCTTGCTGGAATATCCAATCGTTGTAAGGGTACGTTAAATCCATTAAGGACTGCAATGCAGTGCCAGCAAAGACCCTCTCACACGATGCCAGAGCACAGCTGATAGAGGCTTAAGCGTCACCGACTATTACCTCACATATTGCTATTCCATGACTTTTGGAATGTGAGTGTACATATATAGGGCTGTTATATAAAGCACTATCATATTCCTCTTTTAGGAGTTTAGACATAATCATCGGTTTGGAAATACCCACACTCCTTGTGCTGAAGTTTATTCGTGCGTACAATGGCTTGCGACTGATGATGAAAAATATTGAGTTAATATCAGCGTACCTTCGGCTAAAATTAGCGGTGACATGAGAAGAGTGAACATGTGAAGAACCCATATCGTGTGGTTTTTAGCTGCGACAACTGCCCTAGGCATTTCGCTAGAAGTGTTAACTTGAAAATACACATCAAGTGAATTGAAGTGAAGACATTTGGGCGGCTCTTAACATCAAGTTCTTGAGAGCCGATAGACACATCAAGGTCTGCAAATATAATGTTCCTTCTCCTACCGAGAAACAGTGTGTGCTGACAACACCAACTCCTGCTAATACGCTGCATACTATGATGACACAGAAGACGAGAGTATTAGACTCTACAAGAGACGAACAGAGCGCCGTACAGTCCGTTCGTAGTTAATATTCTCTAGTTAACTGGCGAGTGAACTGGACGAACTTCAGAAGAATAATGTAGCACCACTATATGTGAAGACTAATGACGCTAATGAGACTCCTCGTACGATAACGAATACTCGTTGGTGTATGTGTTGACGAATAAATCAGGTAATTCCTGTGCTGAAAAAGGGAAAGGTGATGAAAATGATGATATTGTTTGTTATGAAAGAAATGATGATTTTTCCAGATATGTACTCTTCAATAAGTTTTCTGCGACACGCGACCTTAATAAGACAGAAGTTGACAATAAAAGTTGCTTAATATTTCCCAAAGAATATAATTAATTTGTTAACAGACTTAGACTTAGATTGGAATCTAAAAATAGGCGGAGATTACCCGCACATTGAAGAGAGAGCTTCAATCATCGATGACTTGAAGCAGTGGGTTTACAACGAATGAGATTATTAGGTTCTTTCCATGAGATGCAATGATTTGACAAATAAAAAGGTCGAGTCTATGAAATAATTGAAACAATAAATAAATGTACACATGATTGTGTGTGTTTAATTATTTTACCACTTCCCCCTCTTCTGCTTCTTTGAAAGACTTATTAATTCATTGGTGGATACAATCAATTGTATGAGTTAATTTTACAAAAAATTTCTGTGAGCAAGTGCACAAAGAGGGCTATGGTTCAGTCCGAATATAATGTATTTCTAGGATCGTTTGAATTTGGCTGAGATATATAAGATGAACTGATGAACTGAGGATGGTTTTGTAGAAAGAATGAATTCCGGAATGTTCAGAAGAAGAATTGACTGACAAATATTATGTGATTGAATTGGCTGTGGAATGTTTGACGTCTGCTTGGCCTTTTTGGACTGTTGTACTGGACTGGTCGTGTTGATGGTCAGTTAGCCTGGTCAGTCTTCTTGATCAGTTTGTTTGGATTCTCGGTCTTGTTGGTCAGTTGGTTTAGTTTGCCGGTCTTGTTGGTCAGTTGGTTTGGACGTTCTGGTTGGTTGGATGGCGTGATCGGTATTGTTGATTGGTAACCTGTCTATATGTTGGTGGGTTTGTACTAATTGTGAATTTCACCATGGCGGATGTGATAAGCATGAAAGATAATGAAGCATTTTCACTTAACTGAATTACTGATTGTAAATTAAGTTTACTAATATGTTACGGTAAATATTTTGACATAAAATTATGCTAACTAGGGTTGTTACAACACTTATAATCTAATGCGACATATCAGTATCTGCAGTATTGCCTACTATCTGAGTTTAGCCTGCTATATTGCTAATGGTTCGAAGATTGCGACCTTCTGTGCTTATAAAAGGTCTTAGGGCCGAACATATTTTACTAACATTGTCAAGGTTTGAATTAATATCTCCACACTGAATTTTAAAAGTATGAAAGTAATGGTTCGCAAATAGCAGTCAACTGTGCTTGTAAAAAATGTGGAGATGCCAACATCCACTCTTTGTCCACATATTCTGACATATTTTTCCTATAAAACATTTTGAAAACTCGTGCCTCATACAGGGCTATATTCTTGGTTTCGAATGCCTGCCTGTTCGTACTTATGTCGAATATTGTTGGTTTTGCATAGTCGCACTGGAGCCAAATGTTTATTTTGTTGGTACTTGTCCTAGTAATTGTGCGGGGAAGCTGACTTAATATTTTTCATTCATGCAAGCCAAAAATTAGCAAACATTTTTCGACTAACTCCTCTCATTTTGGTCCTTAATTACGATGGAATGCAGTTTCGCCTTCCACAAAATCATTGGCATTAATTATCCTAGAATCTACCACGATTCTGGGACTTGAACGATACCTTCACAATCATAGTTTAACATCTTGAAACCTTGATATAAATGTCCATGGAGACTGTATACGTCGAGACGCAGTTCCAACTATTAACTACTGAGATATATATGCTAATTTTAAACTGTCAAGCTCCAGGAAGTTAATATGTAAATACACTGAATCCCATCTCTTAACCCCCTCTCTCTTATTACCAACTCACAACTCAACTTCATTTTCTCACTACTCATAACAGTTGAATTAAATTCGAAGACATTTTTGACTTTGGTAGGAAAATATTTGTGTAATTACAATCACGATTAATAATATCCCTCACAGTTTCATGGAAGAGTCCACAGCATTAAATAACATACCAGACTGAATTCCAAAAAGCCAAAGAAGAGAGAACGTTGTCAACTGTCGCATCAGACAAAGACCTGTTACGTGGCGCGACTTTGGCCACATTGATCATCATACAGAAGGCGAGATACCACGTGTCCAACACTCAATAATGAGCGAACAATGTGACGTCATCAGTAAATCACTAGTGCAATCTAGTAGTAGTGGTGGGGTTCAAGCGGTAGTGGGTGAATTTGAGGGAAATGGTTGAGGAGGGCTTGGGAAGCTCGGGTGTGATATAAAGAAAATGATTCTTTGGACGGAGGTAGTTGGAGATGGGGGCTGACTGAATAGCCAATGAAATAAAGTGGTGGGAGGTCTGTCATCTATTTGTTGCTGTACCAAAGGGGAGCTGCTCATTTATGCTCCGATATCTTTACAACAATTGAACCCTTGACCTGTCTTCCAAAATCTTTCCGAATTTTGTTACAACTTTGATTTATAATTTTTTATTAAATCTCAGATATATTATTTTAACATGTTTAACACGTGTTTTATTATAAATTTTATAAAATCTCACTTTTTTTTTTTATTTTCGAGTTTAGAAATGTTGGTAACATTTTTTACATTTTTTAAACTTCAGTCCTCTCGGCCGGGTCACTACCGGATTTTTACAAGTGGGAATCGTGCCAGACAATGCCGCTGGTCAGCGGGTTCTCTGGGGGATCTCCCGATTACCCGCCCTTTCATTACGGTGCTGCTCCATACTCACCTCACTTTACCCTCATCGGCTCTCAAGACCCCGATGTTAAGAGCTGCGCCATATCTTTTCACTCACTCACACACTTTGGAATTAATTTGCGAACATATTAAAATATAAAAAAAGACTAGTTTTTGCTTCTTCTGACATTGGTTTATGCCTCACTCGCCACCTTTGAAAAATAGTGGAGCGTGGAGTGGAGAGGTTTGGACGGCTATTAACAACGGAGTCTTGAGAGCCGACATGGGTGAATTGAGTTGAGAACGGAGCAGCGCCCGAACGCAAGAGTGGGGGAAAAAGAAGATCCCCGAGAAAACCTGCCAACAAGCGGCATCGTCCGGCACGAGCCCCACGTACGGAAATCAAGGAGCGATACCACCGGGAATCGAACCCGCCTTGATGGTAGGCGAGTAGTCTGACCACTACACTATCGTGGACCTCCTTGGAGAATAGGATTGCTGGAACAATAAATAAACATATATAGTCTGTCCACGGTAAACTGGGTACTTTTGAAAACCCTGCTTGAGATCTTCTTGCATGCATTATATATATTCTTCCGCTATATGAAATATTAATACTGCCACGAGACTGATAACTTAGTTCCTGCGTCGGTGAAATTTAAGTGTGACATTATTAGAAAGTTTATGACTTACAAATTTGCTTATTCTTGTATTTGGATATTAAAAAAAAAACAGAAAACAAGATAAATTGTTGCTTTACCAAACACACACTTGATTTCAACGTTAAGACATGGAACTACTTTTCCTCCGTCGTTACCAACTTTACAGGACATATGGTCACTCAGTGTGGCCGTTAAAATAGATACAGGTAGGGGCAGTGACATTTTCTAAGGTTGATTTAAAAATTGTTAAATTTATCGTGAACAGTCTTTAAATAAATGTAATCACAGTCACCGCAACTGACGAAGAAACAGTTCATAACTCGTTAACTTTACAAATGTCTCTGAAGTCTAGCTCACGGATCATTGAGCTTGCAAACTATTTCCATTATATACTAATTACTATAAAAAAATTTTAATGTCTTTTACAAAAATTTACGTAAAAACGCAATTTTGTCTCTATTTGAACAACTAAATTCCATGCTTTTGGTCGAGCAAGATGACCAAATGCTAAAAGACTAAAGTTGTAATCCGGAAAATCCGGGTTCGATTCCCTATTGAGCAACCTGATTTATTCGCATCCTCCCCCCCCCCTTAATCACGGTGCAGACGAATGCCGGGATGGCTCAATGATACAGAATATGTCCGCTTCCTTCCCCATTTCTCATTATCTGAGCTAATTGTTTAGTATCTATGCACTTCACTGTCAAAAAGAAGCTAAGCACCCTTCTTACCTGCCGAGTGTAGCTTAGGCAAGGGTAGTATAGCAATTGTACGGGAATAGGTAATTTTCGCAGTTTCCCAAGTATTCATCGGGCTTTAAAAACAGTGTATTATATCAAGTATAATGACTGTGCAAAAAATAATACTTTTACGTCGTTACTGAATTGAACTCAATTGATTGTTTAGTCAGATACATATGAAAGCATACATATGTGACTAGGGCATTGTCAACTTGCCAATTCATTGGCTGACCACCAGCCAATAATTAACTTTTGCAGTGCGGTAAGATTTTCCGGCGTGTACTAAAGAATGTTCGCAACTGGAAAAGCAGAGGTCAAAAAAATATTATTCCTGTGTTGGTGGAAAGAGCTGACTCACTATAACAAATTAATCCTAAATATTCCGATGATACTTTAGCATCGGCCCGGCCAAAAATACCAGCAAGTCAGCTTTCGTTTGTTCGTATATTCAAGGAATTTTTTCATATACTATAAGCTTAGATAATAAGAGCACGTGTGTTAAAAAAGTGTAATCAATACGATTTTTTGTAGTATTTGATGGTATTCGATTGGGTGCTGTAGTTCCTGAGATTCGATATAGGACGGTAACAATACTAGTTCGTGACAATACCTTCCGTAATGGCAGACGATTCAATTTGTTATTAAGTAAATTTAATGACTATAAGTACGCACTTCAAAAAAAAATTTCACTCAAATTAATTCAGTACAGCGGTACCACCTATATGACGAAGAATGTAACTAGAAAAACACCAACGCTTATAATATATTAGAATACTTTACAAAAAACATATTTAATATAACATAGTAATGCTTTCAAATAAAATTTTACAGGAGTATTTTTAGAAGTTTCCGAGGCGTGTCACATAGTTTAAATCTGGAGTTAAATATTTAAAAATTATACAAATTGGTTATAAATTATGGTTTTCATTGCATTATATAATTTTCTGTTTTTATTTATTTAGACGTGAACTAAGTTAAACTCGTACCTCAGTTTACAATAAATAGTGTGGGGAATGGTTATAATGATTGTATAGTCGTGTTGTTACGCTTTTACATATGGGAACTACAAATATATTAATAAAGGTTAAGTTCAGTTATATTATAGATGTATAACTTGTTACAAAATGTTTAAGGAGCCAGCTATTTCCAAAATATGTAAGTTATGTTTCTTAAGTTATTTAATTCATGCTAGCTCGCTCAGTAATATTGGCGTGACAGTACGCCGATATACATTACGTTATTAAAACCCTTAGCAGCATAGAGGATGTTCTCTTACAAATCCGCGCGACCAAAGGAATTTCATAATCAGCATATTTGATACAATAATAACTGCCAGTGTAAGAATTGTTGGTGAAATTTTGTCAAATGGTCCAGTAAACATGGCATTCTGACGCTAAATATTTTTTTTGCCACCATTCTGAAAATAAGTGCCTGATATGCTAAAATTATGTACCTGTGCATGCCAAATTCAGAGGGAATTGGTTGAGTGGTACCCAATATATTATTTAGGGCGTTTATTTTTAAGATGCAAATTTAAAAACATGAGGTTATTAATGTGGTCATTATTTTCTGATTTTAATGCTGATAATGGGGTCTGTCAAAATAATAAGTTTTTGGTTGAGATCGATTGAATGATAACTTCATACGTCATAGCACACACACACACACACCTACACATACACACATATTGGTAGAGGATATCGTAAAGCAATATTTCCTTGGCAATTAGGCTAAAAAATGAGTGTGATTCATTATGTGAATGTTAGCATCACATTTGCTTGCATTATGCAAATGTGTCGTGCGTTTGTACAAACTTCGATACACAAAATTGGTTACTTATTACGAACGCAGAGGTCGTTATAGAAATAGTAGAAATGGCTTATATTTGAGACGACGATAACAGGAAGCGCAATAAAACGCCAACGAAGGCAGCAGTAAGTCAAAAGTAAAGCGCAAAAGGCCAAAAGTATGCTGTAAAATATTCGCAAGTTCGTCATAGGACAGGTAAGAAATTACGTACGTACTTTTGCAAATACGCCTCAATTTACTAGACCGAACCAGGCTAATTTTACAGTCCGCCAAAAACCTGCGTGGAAACAAGAACGGAACGATATGTACTTTGTGAAGGCTAAATTTGGCTTCACATTTAGTCCTCAGAATGAAATACAACTTGAAATTTCCGATTAAAACACTGAGAGAATGCTGCGTTACAAGCCAAGTAAACGCCTTGCGCGTTAGTAACGATGCATTACTCGCAATGCATGCCAGAGTCGTTTTAACGCTCCCTCGCTCTCGTGCCACGGATGCACGAAGTACAGTACAACTAAGTACACAGAAGAAAAAAAGTCTTTTTTGTGTATCGAGCTCCAACCACACTCCCGACGTAGTGGTCTAACATTATATCAACATAGCTTCTAGATTATCTGCCAATCAGTGCATGGCATTCTACGTTGTGGTGCAAATTGAAACGTTTCCCAACGTGTAACATTTTCTCGCGCAGCTAATAAGCAATTAAGCACAATTATATCAAAAATACAGTCGCATCATAGAACAGACAAGTATACGGAAGTAATACTGTCCCGTATCTTCCTAACTTCTACAGCGGAAGCCTAGAAATTCGCTAACAGTGCCTGGAGACCACACTCTTAAGGAATACTGCACATTATGACATAGCCAGTATTACCTAATGCACATATCAATATATCGAAGCAGCTAATCGCATACAAATTATTCGCATTTCGAAAGGACCTCCATACCGTTCTGATTCCGTGTGTGTTAATATGCTGTGTTACCGCGATGTATCTTCTTTATACAATTTTATTATATGTAGTGTACCAGCTCGATTTATGTGAGCGCCTGCCCTGACGATATAGATGCAGTTAGGTAGTCGTGCTGGGGTTGTCGGTATACCCGTTGGTTCCGCCTCTGTGTAGTAAGCATACTCTGTAACCGTGATTAACTGGACGTTAAGAGCGTGCCTGTACAACATCCGGCCCCGTGGGTCGGAGGTTCGGCGGGTTGCCTGCTGGGGTGAGGACTGCCTCCTCTCCCCAAGATGGCGGCCGGCCCGGGCAACCCGTGACCTTGAACGGTAGGGTGCTGCGGAGGGGGTGAGCTTTGGCTCGCTGCCGCGCCAGACGGGGTGGCACCCCCTTCCCCTTCCCCTTTACACCCCACCATCATGCCAGCTTGGTGGGGGCGTGTCCTCGCTGGCATTACAATTCACTTCACTGTGGATATTCGGGCTTGGCCACGCCCCTTCTTCCGCTCCACTTGCTACATGAAACAGAGTTACGTCTCTTTCTACCCGGGATGCTCGCTCTCTGTTTTCAGGTTGCCACCCGCCCCTCCACATCCTCCCCCGCAACCTGGCAGTCACATTCCCCCTCCAAACTGATTCACGGATGGTGATGGGAGAGAGATTCAGGTAAACTCGGGGGACGATCACAACTGGCCTCGCGAAAGGCTCGTCAAATATCCAGAGGCAAAAAATTTCTGCAAAAAAATTAGCAGCTAAAAGAACGAATTAGTTCTGCATTTTCATCAATATTTTGAAAACCACATATGAAGGTAGATTGCTATTTAAAAAAAAAATTATAATGAACATTGGAAAACTCTCTCTCTCTCTCTCGCTCGCTCTCTCTCTCTCTCTCTCTCTCTCTCTCTCTCTGGTCATGACAGCACCAATTTCAATGTTTTGGAAAATAACAAAAACTCAAAAGTCTTTTTTATTGTTACGTTATTTAAATTGGTGGCCCCAGAAATTGTTCCTTTCTTTTTCCGTACGTGTCATAGTAAGAAGTAGTTGAACGTATCAGTTGTGTATCTAGGGTTATATAGTCATATATATAGACTATATATAAATATATGAATACGTGTTTTTATAAACACAGAAACACACATGTACGGAAACTTGCCCCAAATATTTAACGAGGTGATTCCTTATGAAGACTTCTGTAGGAAATATAGTGTGTCTTATTGCCTAGCTAATTTACTGTAGGAAATAACCACAGTCTTACTTGAAAATCGAGTTTATGAATTGTATTTATGCAATATATCAGTATGGAAAAAACATTAAATTTAAACTCGTGGAACAACATTTTATGTTATCCAGACCTTCAAACTTATATATTCCATCCTAATGAATAAAATGTTTTCTATAATTCTGTAGCATACAACATATTTACCGTCAAGATTCATTTAAGGCTGAAACCAGTTAATTGAGCAGTACAACATAATAAGATAAATGTACCCTCTGGTTGCAACTGCCAAAGACCCACCGTTTATGTTTCAAACGCAAGTAAATGTTTCTGTGGCAGTGGTACAATGACTGAGCACAGAACAGGTAAAAACACAGAAGCGAAATAACGTGGCTGTTTCTTTTATTTGGTGGCACCCATTCGCTTATTGGTCATGCGAGGCTCTTAAAAAGGGATTCGTGTCTGATTGTCTATTGAGTGCAGCAGGAGATTTCTTATTGGTCGGGCTGTGGTCTGCCAAGTTAGTTTCCATGCGCGGACTGGTCAACGCAAACTCCTTATTGCTGGCCAGTGAAATCTTTTTGTCACGTGTATGGCTAGAATTTCCGATACACGCTGCCATTTTTCTTATGTAATCTTAAAAATTTCTGTAACCTGGCTTATAGGCAGTAGGTACCGATACATCTTGGGGGGGGGGGNAGGGGCAGTACACAGTAAACTAAATGATTCAGTATTTTAAGCTGATCGTATGTATAAAAGATATATATGTATATATATATATTAATTAAGAGCGTGAAAGAAATACCATCATTCTAACATGCAGGCAATTATATAATTATAAGAAAATTTTAACATATGTATGCATACAGAGGCAATAGCACAGCAATATACATAGGTCACACGCACACCTCTGTCTATCTCCAACTTGTTTGGACTAGCATGGTTTTCTCATAATACTTTTGGATTCGCCTATCATAACAGCACGGTAAGAAGAAATAAAGTAAATACTCGCATCGGCCTACGCATTAACCAGGACAATAAACTTGTTATCGCGAAAAAAAGAGATTGTTTACTGTCGATTGTACACAAAGGAAAAAGCTGCAGCCCCCGCATGCGCACACACTTTATAAGTGTAAGCGTTATACTTTAATTCCCGCCCCCAACACCTGCCTCCTGGCTGCGGATAAACGGACGGGCTGGCACACTCGAGGATTTTCTCATATTCCTTCTTGTCTCATTTGACATGGTGTCCTAGCGATGACGAGTCTCATCCTCTGTCATTCCACCGTGGTTTTCTCATATCCCTCCTGGTCTCCTTTCATCTGACATCTCTTGTGCGCCGACTATAACATCACGTTCAAACTCACTTCAATCTTGATAACCTGCCATTGTAGCAGCAGTAACCGATCTAGCAACTTTGCCAGACACCTGTTGTCTTATATAGGCGCTGCCGACCGCATCGCGTTACTCTGATTGGTTCCGTACCTCTGTTATTTGCATAGGCACGCCTATGCCAGTTTTTTTTTGGCTCTCCGGTGTAAAGTACTTGCAATAAAGGAACAAAAGGGTGAACAGTGATTTGTATATCGCAGTTCTTAAACGTCTGAAAACGCGGTTAGTAATTTCATCCTCTTTCATTAAGTAAATGGGTGATGCTACCATATGTTTGCATAAAATTTTGTAACACTTAGCTGTTAACGATTTGTTTGAATGCATTGTGAACCAGTACGTATCAGATGAACCGTTTACGAGAAATTCATAGGTAAGTTTCAAATCATGAGTGGCGTGACAGGTACGCAACACATAATGCTTTCTTTAAGCTCATGGTAGGTTATTTAAAAAGTTCGTGTAAAAAGTGTAATTAGGGCACTTTTTAAAATGTACGAATTCGTAACATTTCGATACATTCGTTTACTATAATACTAGTCGACCCGGCCCAGCTTCGCTCGGTAACAATTTAGTTTTTACAGCGATACTTTGAAAGATAAAAATGTTTACTGTGGTTCATCCTTAAAAGATAAACATATGCTATCGTGGACTTTTCTGCACACATTTTTGAGATCTACAATTCTGTAGTATATTAATTTGATGTATCTATTATGGTTTAGTCAGCGCAAGCCATGTAAGCGCCCTGAAAGCGGTTTTTTACCACTTGATTACACATTTCGACATTTCTCTACTATCCTTACATTCAAATACAAGTATATTATACACCAAAATTTTTCTCACGACATTTTATAAATGATGTTGAAAACTGCATTAAAATCCGTGAAGTAGTTTAGAAGTATTAAGCGAATACACAGACAGACGCTGATAAGCGACTTTGTTTTATGCTTTTTAAAGATATTGTGCATTGTGTTCATTTTGCAGTCACAGTGCATTACCACATATTTACTGGTATGGCCCCTTGGTGCTGCACAACACATCAACGTGCCATAATCATTCGTTAATGCCAACTCACCCGGACACACGCCCAGCACACGACTCTTTGCACACTCAAGTACAGCGAGTGCTATTCGTTTTCCACTCGCCTATCGTTCCGTCACAAGTGATGTTTTTGTGTGATGCGAACCTGTCAGGCGACTTACCCCCTGTTCTGAAATTTCACCATGGATTTTTCGGAAACGTTTCACCTGAAAATGTCCCAAAAAGACGACTTTCTCTGATAGTTTAGACGTTCTAATTCACTATTAGTCTTAACAACTCGTATAGAGCTAAGAGTTACAAAGTTTCGAGCAGATGTAAGGTGGCAACACTCCATTTACCTAACGAAGGGGGATGATAGTAACAACCGGGCTTTCGGAGGTGTAAGACTTCCGTTATATGTAAAAATCACTATTCAACGGTTTGTTCCTTAATTGCCAGTAATTTCTGAGATTTCAAACTAAAAGTATTTCAATACTCGATTTTTGGAGGAGCATAACTCCATCAACTTCAAGGGAAAGCTGAACCTGGGTTTTCGTTTTATAATTTTGTAAATAATAACCTGCAATTGTTTTTCAGCTTTGTTCAAAAATAGCCTTTATATATCATTTATACAGATTCATATGACGATAACCAAAATTTCAAATACGTTCCCATTTTTTTTAATGATAAATATCTAACGGACTGACAAGTCTTATAGGAATCACAATTACAGAACAAAATATAACAACACGGTAAACGAATCGATGGCAAATAATTACACAGGCAAAATGACTTCATGGCGTGGCAGAATACAATTACTTAATTAACCTGTATCGTATAACTATATAGTAGAGTGTTTTTTACTCTGCTAAGAAATATTAATATGATTCTGTATCTATCTGCTGATGTCGTATGAGATTTATCACTTTTATTTTAAATACATAAAAAGATAACATTTTGGGCGTATATATCATACATATTTAATCCAAAAACGAGTGAATTTGTACACCTATCGTCAGTACATCCACATATACATGGCTTGACATGCCACTGCGGTAAATATCAAACAGTTTTACATTTTGTGCTAGCTGGTTAAACGGACCACAATTTATCAGCTACGTCCTAAGACATCTCACAGCTAATTAAAATTGCAACATAAATCTAAGGCCTTTGTCTTATAGAACCCGGTGATAGAACAGTGAAGTATGCAGTACGTGAGTGTAGCTACCGCAAGTATGCCGAATGTCATTTACAAGAGGCAGGGGCAGATAAAGGCGCCATCCGCCAATCACTGGAGTTTCGAAACGGACTTGTCACACGCCGGTAGTGGAATGAAATGCTGCAACGCTGTTCTTTGTCGCTTACTACTCCACATACTCGGAGCAGGCAGAAGGGATCAACAAACACCATGGAGATGGTGAAAACTGAACCTTGTGCCACAATTTACAAGCGAGTGGCAAGGCACGCATTACACGCTTGGTGTGACGTCAGCTAAAAACCTTATTTTGTGTTTCCTGATAGGTGAATGAGGAAACAATCAGGTATACATCACTGAGCAAACACCAGAATGTCTTGAAACTTATCAGCAACTGTCATTCAACGTCTGCAACACTAGTAGGTAAAGAGAGTAATATATTGCGGTAGTAATATAATTATCTGCGTTCGAAGGCAGTGGGATGGGAGACCGGTGGCTGCCGAATGTCATGTTATGACGTCACACGCCCGCCATATGGGATGTCAGTGACTTTGACCCATGACCTTCACCTCGATCCCGGTATTTTACCTTGAACTTCGACCTTGACTATTGATACCCTTTAACCCAAAAAATCGCTAAATTAAAAAAAGAATCTAAAGAATTTCTAAATAACACCAAAAAATCCCCAATATTAAAAATAAAAACAATTTCTTAAAAAATTAAGTGTAGAAAATTAATTTCAAAATGAATGAAAATTCAAATTTCGATTTTTGGTCTAGTGGGGACGGGGGACCAGAACCGACCAGCCACGACGTTATGACGTCAACATATCGCTTTATTGGATCTGAATTTCCTTGAACTTAACCTTTCACCTCAATCCCATGCCCTTGGCCATAAACACAAAAAATTGTAAAATTTTCCAAAATATGTACAAAAAATTTAACACTTACAAAAATTAATTTCAAATTAACAAAAAAATTTTTAAAAAAGAATATTTTTAAAAAATTTCATTTCCGGAAGTCCCCCCTGCATTACGTCTAGCAGACGACTGACTCTCCTCCAATCGATCATATTGGTTAATTAGTCGTCAGGACTCCACCCCTTTTAACTTTGCTCATTCTGTCGAATGCACTCCACCCCTCTCAACTTTACTAATTCTGTAGAATGCACTCCACCCGCCATATTGTCTCTTTTAGTTTGTAATTTTGTTTAAATTTGCACCACTTAGGTAGCGCGAGTATATTCGTATTCACCTCCTGTTTCATCCTCAATTTCAAGTTTACTTTATTTTGTAGGAGTTGCATGGTCACCATCAATATTTAGAGAAGATGATCATTTATTTTAAAGTTCGTCGACTTCACGCAAACGTCTTGCAAGTGTACATTCTGCACAAACCGACTCTACCATGCATGGTAGTTCTCTCGTTCCGTAATTAGCATTGACTATCTCATCGTCATCGTCCGTGAAATCAGTACCCATCGATGCAGCAAGGGGTATTGACGACGTAACTTGCTGACTCTCAAAAGACGAATCCTTGCAGTTCTTGATGTCGTTCTTCAGTATGTCACCTTGCATAAACTGCATGCGCCCATTGTCGTAACGCTTCATCATGCGAGTTCCCTCATAATCTGTGAACATTTTATGTAGTGTATTAACAGGAGGTAACATAGTCAACACATGCTGTATCGAGTCAAGCAAAGGTGCGATACCGTTAAACGTGCCAGTGTGTCTAAATTATCACTTCTACCAAATGTTGTACCACTGTTAGTGCATTATAGTGATTTGGAGATACGTCCTTTTAAACATAGGCTTTTTTCATGTCGACGAGCATTGCAGCTTTTGCTGAAGGTATTTACACGGTAGAAACATTGTTTTCCATGTAACTTATTACCAGTGGGAGAAGGTGCATTCTAATATAAGTAAGCTCTTCAGTAGATTTCGTACAATCATTGGCTTGCATTATCTTCATTAAAAAAAAACTGAAGTTCACAGTAGCAACATGTGTATCCACTATGCCTAGCTATCGCTCTCTTTCTAATATATATTAACATATTTCATCAGTGAGATTTAAGCATTTTTATTCATCCATTCAACCAAATAAATGTATCTTGGTCCATGATTACTTTACCATACTGTTACATATTCAACAGTTTCTTTCAGACAAGTTTTTCTACGGACAAGTTCTTTGCTCAGCTTGAACTCATGGTCACACTTAAAGCAGGCAACTGACCACTGCTAGACCGACTACTCACAAGACCCACTCCTAACAAGACTGGCCCCTCATTTCCGAGAGTGCTGTATATGGAGAAATTGTTAAATGATTGTGAACCATGTCGAGCGTCATTCGGCAGGAGTCAGTCTCAGACTTCTGCGGAAAGTTTCAGTCTCTGACTCCTGTGGAAGGAGTCATTCGGAAGAAGTCAGTGTCCAGCTCCTGCGCAAGGCGTCAGTTTCTGACTCCTGTGGAAGGAGTCAGTTGGCTTGCAGGAGTCAGTCTCTGTAATGACCGGACAGGGGATCGAATCCTGGTCCCCGAAAATATAAATCCATTGTGGTAACATTACACCGTCTCTATTAGGGTTGAATTAAACTATTCGTCTGTTTATGAACAGCGATCGGGAAATTCCACTAACAAATTTTAAGAAAAGCTAAGTTCTAAACATGTGTACATTTTAACCACGTTTTTTATTGGATCAAAATGTAGAATACACAGCCTCGAGAACGCTGAGCCAATAATAAATCTTCAATAGAAGATGCACAGAATACTGCGCTAATTGTTTTGGTGTATAATTGGTCGCTCACTGGGGCGGCATCCAATGAACAATTAGATGATGCTTGAGCGTACATAGTTATTTTAATTATAGCCTACACGTCACTGGGCACTTTCTTTTCCTCTGTATGTGGAGGATATGCATTCCGGACTCTCCACGGTTATCCCTGGTTAAGAAACGCATCTCAGTGCTCGACGTGTCAGGATAATACTATCCGAGCCTGGTAATCCGTGCGGGACACTAGATGAGGTGGAAGATGCGACGGGATTTTGAGTCCTACATTGCGTTTGTCCATGAAGGCGACCCGAGACGCCACGAGTGGGTTTAAGGGTGTCGGACCCAAAAACATACTTTATATAATAATTGTACCTAACATTGTTCAACTCGTACCTATTGTATGTAATGCCATTTATCTCGAAAAAAAATTTTCACTTTATATTTTTTGAATAATTTGTTGTCAAATACAAAATTCTGCGGTATTGTTGCAGCCGTAAAAACAAATATTTTCTAAGTTGTACAGATGAAGAAATTTACATCATAAACTAATGCCATGGATTACTGCTTGACATATATTTAATCACCAAATAACAGTTCATAAATATAAAAAAAAGTTAAATATATTAAACAATTTTGTTATGTTTAACATTATTAAATGTAGATTGTTATTTGGTATTTACATATGTGTCACGCAATAGCACATGGATTTGGTTTATTTTGTGCATTTTTTCATTTGTAGATCTTATTATTTGTTTTTACGGGTGCAACAAAACAGAGGAATTTTGTGTTTGACATCAAATTATTCAGGAAATATAAAACGTAAAATTTTTCTATTCAAGGAAAACGTCATCACAAACAATACGAACGAGTTGAACAATTTTTGGTACTAATATAAAAGCGTCTGACATCCATAAGCAAATTGGGCTACGCCGAGGACTTCCTCATGGTTGGGGAAGAGCTATCTATCTCGCTGGACTGGCCGATGGACGGTGGCAAGGCTCGTCCACTTGGCAAGGCGTTGAACTATCTGGCGCTCAGGTCGTTGGTTCACAGGGCCCAAGCGTTGGATTTTCAATGGGAAGAAATGCGAAGAGACGGGAAAGAGCTTATGTGCAAAGTTCACCAGCGGCCTGGAAATGTAGGTGGTACCACGGACGACCAGAGGTTTCTTTGGGTTTCTGATACATTGAGGTTGGATTCGTGTAAGGCTCCCCACCCAGAGAAGAGTCGAAGCAGCGAGTGGCGACACGGCTCCGGCACTGGCCTCGACAGTAATTAGATTTAGGGTATTGCCTCGGCCGGACCACGGGTTCCTCTGGGTGTGAGGGTCCCACAAGTTGTGGGGACGGTGCGAACGGTGTGCTACAGCACCATGTCGGGGCTCGGAACTGGTCAACTGTGGCATTAGCTGACCTCACCTTTGTGCTGTTGATCGTAGCTCAATCCTTGTCAGTTAGAGGTACACCGGCGCACTATTGTCATATTCCAAAAAGAGGTCGAACACGACCGTCTGGTGAATTACCCCTTACAGGATGTACAAGTAACAGCAAAGTCCGAGTGTCGGTATATGTTAATATTTATGTCATATGGTTTACTGATAAATTGTAATTTACGAGTTAAAACGTTTCCGTTTTTTTAAGGTATCTTTTGGATATCATAAGCTCCAATATATGTTTTTTTAAATCGTTATATTAAAAGTATCAATACATGAAAATACCTTATTTCAATGACCACATACATATTCTAAGAGTGTAAGTGTACAGGTCTCAGTATATTTTTTTTTTTAGAATTTACTGTACAGTAAGTAGAGTCCTGACACTGTAAAAAAATTTTGAACTGTAATTTTTTTGTGTTGGAAATAACAGTTCGCAAGGCGTGTTCGTATGTTTGCAGATCTTCAGAACATTAGAGGAAAATAGATATTCATCACAATTTCCTCTCGTTGATGTTATAGACACAACTGCAATGTAATTTCAAATAAATTTCTGTTACGTTTATTTTTGCGCAGACCGAATTAAGTTTTTGCTGTTTCAGTAAACAATTGTAGAAAGACTATGAAAGTTACTTCAACAAAACAAGTAGACCTTATTTAAAACTGTAAACTCAAACGATGCACGAAATAAAGCAATTAATTTTTCTTATCAACTGTGAAAAAATATGGCAGTGTGGCATAAAACTGATGAATGTTGTTCGTTAACTTTTAAGAATAGCTACGAATAAAAACATTTATGTGGTAATTTTTGAATATATGTTTATGATATGTCAAAAATATTATTTTACCTCCAGTGATGTCAAAATTAGAAGAGTTAATCATATAACAGGAAACGACATTGTGTTGTCTTTTATGTCAAAGGTTTTCTGCGATGACCCTTGAACCACTGATAAATTCATATTTCCTCGTTTTATCTAGCTTTTATGAATACAGAGAGTGTTCTATCGCAAGAAAAGTTTACTGTATGTTCGATTTCAATGTACTCTGAACATTTCTAATCTTTTAGTTCTACTGTCGCCTACCGTTTGTGAATGAAGCTGTTTTCCCGTTTAAGTGAGACAACAGGAATTCTTCTACCCGTGCATAGATGCTACAGTGTTTTGAAGTGTATGTTGGCTCAAAAGCTCTTCGCGCTGTACTACCATCCTTTTATACGCAGTAAAATTTCTGTACTTGTTAGAAACAATAATTTGGAAAATTGTTGGCAATTATTTTATTGTAACTCTACATCTGAAATATGGTACATTTACTACACATTATTATAGAAACCATACCAAATTGTTTATGTACTTCAAAGCTGATAATAAACATGACGTCTAGAGCACTTAATTGTTAAAATGAAAAGCTAGTTTACCACATTTAAAACAACGATTTTGTGGAATTTACTCTAATTTATTTGTAGTGACACGAAAACATTTTTGGCAAATAGTTTCCAAGGAATTCATTGTAAAGATATAAAAAATTGCCGTCTATACATCGGGACAAGAGGTCGTGGTGGCTGTGCGGTTATCCTGCACCTAGGCGAACTGGGTTCAATCACCGGCCGGGTCACACCCGGATTTTCGCAAGCGAAAATCATGCTGTACGATACCGCTGGTCAGTGGGTTTTATCGACGATTTTCCGTTTCCTCTGTCCTTGCATTCCGGCGCTGCTCCATTCTTATCACGCGTCACCTCATCCATCCCGCAGAAGGCAATGGCAAACCAGCGCGGTGTCATCCTGCCTCTTTAACCATTCTTATCTCGCGTCACCTCATCCATCCCGCGTCACCTCATCCATCCCGCAGAAGGCAAAGGCAAACCAGCGCGGTGTCATCCTGCCTCTTTGACCATTCTTATCTCGCGTCACCTCATCCATCCCGCGTCACCTCATCCATCCCGCAGAAGGCAAAGGCAAACCAGCGCGGTGTCATCCTGCCTCTTTGACCTTGTGGCGGCACGTCTCCCATTCACACGTTGTGTCCTTGGTCCCGACCAACCTTCGGATTGCTAATCTCCACGCACGCAGATCGGGACACCCCATTTTAATAAAAGTGTTCCTGTCCAGTTTTATTTCAACACACTTTAGTTCTGGCCAATTTTGGGTTTAGATATGCCTAGCGGCTACACTTCTTAGGCGCCTGCTCATAAATAATGTACACGAAGTTAAACCGCTGCTTGCACCATGAACTCGAGCCACACACGCCTGCGCAATGGCGTCACAGGCTAGCAACGTGTCGAAACGCCATTCCTCAATCAGCGCTCAGTAACTTACTTGCCAGCCGGCGGCCCATCCAATAGGAGATCTTTCGCAGCTTGCAGTAACGAGTCATACGCATGCGCTGTTACACAGCCTCATGCAGCCAATCAGCGTATAGGTTCGCCTACACCAAATTAACCGCTAATACATTTCGCTTCTGTGTAATCACCTATCCAGTGTCACAGAAGTTCGCCACAGGAGTACGTTAATTATGATTGGCTAGTCAAATACCAAGATGTCATCTCACAAAGTCACGTGGCCAGTAACATAGCCGTCTGTAGTAGAAGGCCGTGGCGAGCGGGAATTGGAAACACCGCATGGGAAGGTCGGTGCCGGGCTTTTACAAAGTGGATTTAAATGGCTAGAAGCCGACGCGCTGTCTTTTGTCCATTTAAGAACTTATTTGAAGTGGAAATTGGTATGTGGCATGTTGCGAAAATACCATATACTTGCGTAGTGCCAGGGTACAAGTGTATAAAACAGTTTAATAAAAGATGTTTGCATTTTTCAAAAGACTAAAGTGGGAATTATTGTGAATATATTAAATTGATAGAGCCCCGAGTATTTCGTAAATTCCTTCTGTGACGAGGTAGCTTTCCAACACTAGTTATTTTCTCCTGCTAGTGTGATTGGGCAGCAGTGGCTTGTAAACGCAAAATTATCAAACGTTCACGCTTAAAAAAACGATTGTGAGATGGTGATATGTGTGCTTTACTTATTTTAAGTTGTGGGACTCTGTTTGGACCAACCAAAACGTCCACCAACCAGCAGACGATGCCACTGGTTTAACTCTAGGAACGGAGTTTTGTGTCCAATTGTCTACTACAGGCTGCGAAATTTTATATTGGCTGGGTTGCCCGCTGGCAAGTAGGCTACCAGGCGCTGATTAGCGAATGGCGTTCCAACCATAGACTAAAAATGAGGTAGACAATTTATTCGTCTTCTGCGCATGTTCCCTATATTGATCTACCCCAAAGGAACACAACTGCCAAAGTCACATGGTCAACAGTGATGAACGTGTTTGCTTATAACTTAATTTTCAAAAGACAAGCACTTTTATATGACTAAAATATTTTCACAAATTTGAATCTAATCCAGTTGCATTTCTGTATTCTTAAGTACTCTGTATTGCATGAAACTCTTTGCGAAAATCGGGTGTTGCTAGTGAAACAGTACGCTTAGCAAGGTGGTTGGGAAACTAGCAGGCGAACAGTTCTCGCAACGGAAGTGCCGAAGACACAGTCTCGTCCTATTTGCATTCGTACCGAGACTACCCAGGAATCTCGCCTGGTGCCAACCTTCCTTTCGAGACACGCTCATTTAACTCGCAGGACTTTTCCCTCGCGATAAGGTAAATTGCTTCCTACGTAACGGAAAAGTTCCGTAATTAAATCAGGCAGTCGTAGCCTCCCCCTGCCCACACCACTCCGCTCGCAAGCCCTTCAAGTTCCGACCTGCCTCTCCGCGCTATATTAGCTTCTCCCGCCACGGCCCGCTGATGTTTCGTCCGTCGCCCACCAGAGGCGCTGCTGTCGTCGTCATGGCTACTTACGGGGGACAAACAAAAGAGGTTCGGCCAGTCAGTCGAGTCACGGGCAGAATTAATTTATAGCAGGAATCGGTGCGGAATCGAGAGCAAATATTCACCGTGAGGAATAGGTATAGGGGCACAGAATCAGAAAACGGCGCGGCCGTAGAATAGGCAAATGCACAGAAGCAAAGTGATGTGGCAGTTTATACGACGTCCAAATACGCAGTTGTTTATTTGCTGCGTGAGGTCCTGTTAACGAACCTTGTGTATTATCGGCTGTCCCATTTTGTGAAACGCTCCATATTGCCAAATTTGGCGTTGTAATCGGGAATATTAAACATTCGCGGATTGATATTGGCACAAGCTAGCCTCAAATCTTGGTACATATACATTACTTTCTTCGTTGATACTCAAAATATGCAAGAAAAAAAGTATGCTTGATCACAGTCTACCGCTGTTGTAACAAGCAGCTGATACACGTGTGATGTATGCTTAAATAACGTGTATCTTGGAACAATAGTTATATTAAGCATTTTGATGACTTAATTCCACGTAGCCGGATCAAACACTAAAACGAATTTTGACTGAGGCAGAAAGCAATGAACAAGGAGAATTCAGCACAGCGTGTGATGGTCTGTGAAGTTCTGCCTCGTACGGTGTTACAAAATAAAATCAGAATCTCAGTGACCAGTGAGCTGTACGCATGACTTCACAGACGTTTATAAAATCAATTCGATATCAACTGCCAGGGCAGACATTTTCCTATCCATTGATTTTTGGTACGATTTTTCCAGGAGTTCACAAATAACCGACGAACGAGTTTCAAAAATATTATAAACAATGTAAACGCCGGATATATATATTTTTTTTAATTCCAGCTTGTTCCCAAATGAATCATGACCCGTTGGTAGAGCCTGGAGCAGTCAATCGGTAATTGTGTTAATATAATTAAGATAGATAGCCGTGGCACTTTGCTTCTGTATGATCATACATTCTGTACTATGCAGTAAAATAGACACCACGATGGTCAGATATATTGGTGTATCGCCAAAACGTTTTTTGTAAACATAAATTTTGAAATCTCTGTGGCTTCTTAGTCGACTGTTAAAATTTTGACACGGCTCAGAGGTTTGGAGAATATTTGCTATTAACGATTCAGATAATATAAATCTTACTGGTTTAGTCAATTGAGAAAAAGGCTTCGTACATATATTACAGCCGCTGAAGAAAGCAAATATTCTGTGTCTGTATAAGTAGACTGTGGCCTTACAAGCAGTCAACTTTAAGCTGCATTTAGGCACGGTTACGAACCACCTGCTGTAAAACCACGTGTCTAGTGCAAAGATAAGTGAGGTGAAATGACGATCGGTTTGTCCCGCCAAGATGCTTGATGGTGGCCGACCACTTAAAGTGTGACTCGAGTCCCAGTCTCTCAAACTACACGCCCTATAAGAGATCCCGAGGTAACACCTAGTTCTAATGACGGCCAGCGCAGCGAGGCGCCACACGCAGCTACCGGACATACAGTGTGAGCGAGGTTAACTAGGGTCGATAATTTTCGCTCACCAGATTTCACGGATTCATATACCTTAAAATTTTATTATTTCACTCAACTCTATCATTGGCAGACGCTTTTCCTTGAACGTAATAGATACTGTAGGCAAGGAGCGGGAGTTCTCGATCTTAGTAACCTAGTTCTTAAATGGCAGTTCAGGGAGGTTTCTCGTTGCAGTAGCAGTTATCAATAAGATAACTTTCAAGTGTGTGTATAAAGTATCAGAAACTATCCTGCACTCACGTAGTTTCACGAATAATTACTTCGTCATAAGTGTGACACTCCAACCAGAAAATGGAAGTTTCTGAGAGCACAGAATCTCAATACGATGTGGAAGGGCACTGAAGACTCGTGACACCTGAAAATCGAGGCTTTGTTGTACAGTCAGCTGGTTCATAAGTTAGAGGTGCAATGCGCTGTTTGAGCGTATCTCGTGCCGTCGCACACGGGAGCCGTGGCTGTCTGTCTTTAACAACAACTGTCGTTCAAATAACTCTCAGGCGTCTACGGAAAAGTGCTGAGTCTGCGCCGACTTTCCAGGGTGCGAATCATATGTCTGATATACTATGTCGTGCTGTGTATTGTTTCCTCTTGTCTGGGTCGACAGCTGGAAATATAGTTGCTATATATTTCGAACCTACGCCCGGTTATGCGGGCAAAGCTATCGCGAACAGATATTTTCTCTTGAAGATAATTTTCACCTAAGCAATTATCAGAACCTAAAAAGCAACATTCACACCGCGAAAATATTTCGCGCGAACATACTTTACGAAACGTTTTAGCGTCTTGCAGTTTTTACGATTGTATGATATATTAATGGCACGACTTAGCTGTTAATGGTTAATCACATACGACTAGCTTTAGCATTCCCACTGGAGAAGTCTATTGGGAAAGCATAACATATATAATACATTCAGTAACGAAAATAATCTTTTATACAATTGTGCATTGCATTAAAGACATTTAAAAAATAGACAACTTACAATACATTTAATAAATAAAGAAATTTTTGTGATATCATAAAATGAAAATTAAACATCATATAATTTATAGGCTGGGACTTGAAAAATTCACGAATTCGTTTGACAAATTAGACTGGAAACACGTTTACATTTCTGTTACGTCTGCTATTGGATCGAGGCCAATCTGATACCTCCTGGAAGTCTCTTCAGCCATTAATAATCAAGTAAAAAATTGTAGCCACAATCACCACTATCCACTGTGGGTGCAATCAGCCAATAAGAAGATGACCTCTGCAATACTGTATGTGCGTCTGTGAAGTCTTGTCCACAGGTCCTGAACTCGCAAAATTTCCCGGTCCCTAGTTACATGGACGGAAGAAATTGGTTTTTGTACTAAGTGACAACTCAGATTCCAAACTTGCGCACATCTACTCTAGTAATTTATGTGAGTATAGAGTATTCAATATATCTTTACACTTTTTAACTAAACCTAAAAAATATTATCCTATTTTTGACATGTTTGTTCGTTTCCTAAATATGTCACGTATTGCAGATGTTTTAAACACCTGTTAACATTAAAGTAGGCTATCTCATTTTTGGTTAAATTTAAATTTCAGTAGTATTTTATCACTAAGTCGTACTATTTCATTTATAAATAATATGAATAAAATTAAGGGCTGATCTAGAGGTTTCGAGGAGGGGGAGAGAGCGCGCGCCGTGAAAGTTATATGCTGCAAGAATAATATTGGTTTCCACGTCTCCTTTCATTTTTACCATTATTTTCCTTGAAAAAAGAACGAAGAGGAGCTATTCAAGGATTCTAATGAAGTCTCTGTGTACATGACATCTGACACTGGATACATAAAATATGAAATGAATTTTGTTTGGCTTAAATATTAAAAAAAACTATCTTTAACCGTCGGAGGATGACCCAGTACTCCTAATACTAGACAATCTCTCATCCCAATGTTTTCTTGAGGCTGTACTTTTTACCGAGAACACAATGTCACTCTCCTGTTGCTACATCTCTATGCTACTCACAAGTTAAAGACCCTTGATCGAGGATGTCTTGGGCCCACTGAAATCATAGTTTGCTAACGAAGCTCACAAATAGATTCTCAACCACCTCGGCTGTGCAATTTCTCAGAATGAAATTTTCTTTCCATTTCGGGCTGCATATGGAAAAGTTACGGCCACGGAGAAAACAAAAAAAAAATGTATTTCGTGTTACAGGAATTCATCCGTATAACATTGATGCATTCAGCGATGAAGATATTCTCCCATAAATGTGACTGGCCAGCTCCATCCTAGAGAAGCAATAGACACGGGCAATGAAATTGTTCCTGATGCTGCAAAGGGTTCCTGTACAGAGTACGAAAAATCCAACCAGACCTTCCAACATGGACCCTATAAACTAGAGGAATAGGAATGGGAGGCGAACTGAGGAAATGGCAAGCTCTCTCCTAAAAAATTCGCTCTTGTTAAAGAACGTCAATAAAAATTTACTATATTCACAGGGGTAAATCGCATAATGGAAGAGCTCATATCCAGCGAAGGATATTGCCACTTCAAAAAGAGTGAAAATATTCTCCCCAGGTTGTGATGAGGATAATAAATATGCTCAGCCAATCTCATACGACTGGATAAATTGTATTAAATGTCAACAATTATGACATGACCAATGTTCATCGCCTAAAAGACATTTGACACCTACATAAGTTTGCACTCTTAGGGTAAACACTGTGCACTCGTAGGAGCTAGGTTGCCCAAGATTGCGCATTTGGAATAACTCGTTTTTCTTATAAAAATTGGTGTATGTCTACATGGTGGGGCCTGTGAAGATGTGTTTATAGTTGATCAATTAATCACACAGTAATTGGCCCATATTTTATTTTTCCTTAAAACTGTACCTAGTAGTAAGGATGGTTGGTTGTTAGGTGCGCATTCTAAAGTGACTTTCCCCTACACCTTTCAACTTAGTATTCCGAAACATGAACCGGGCGATTTAGCACCACGTTAAAACACTTAAGACTCGCATTAGGGAGGGCCTGGGTTCGAGCCCTACTCCGGTTGTCCTTATTCCGGTTTTCATGGTTTTCCGACATCAGCGCAGACGAATACTGGAATGGTTCCTTAGTACAGGCAATGACTGATTCCTTCCCCATCTATGTTTATTGGTACAATTTCCACCTCTTATGACCCTTTTTATGAGACGTAAGTCCCTACCTATTACAACTATTTCTAAAAATTACGAAATTGGTAACTAAAAAAATGATGGCAGTCATATAACACATTGGCGAATTTTCTGTATCTTAATTTAACAAATAAAAAACCTGCAACAAAATGCAACGACAGTGTACAGCTACAGAGTATTAACAGTACAGAGGTGAAACAGCTGCTTGCACCGCTAGCTCCATCCACGCACGCCAGGAAAATGGCGTCACTCACCAGCAAAATGTTGGAACGCCGTTCGCCCATCAGCGACTGGTAACCTTCTCGCCAGCCGGCAGTGTAGCAAACAGGGAACATTTCGCAGCAAGCAGTAGCCGTTCCCAGAACTTTGCGCAGCCAATCAGGAAACGGGTTCCCTTACCTCAAAGAAACCGCTAAGTCGTTTCGTTTCTGTGTACTTACGTTCTATGTGGCACAGCTGTGGGCTATAACTATGTCACCTGTAATACGTGAAATGACTCCACGACTAGTTATACTCCAAAACACGTTAGTTCGGAACCAATATCCAGGTTCGGATAATTTCAACTTGCACACGTCTTAAGTGTGTGCTTGCCCATTACGGACGTTCAGTGCCTCGCAACTTTATTTTGATTGGCCCAGTCGAGTAGAAAATGGCTTCTCACACAGACACGTGGCGAATAACCGAAGTAAATTTGCAAGCTTGCACATAAGACATTGAAGTCTAGCTTGAGCATAAGTCTACTTCGCGAAAAACAGGTGGCCCTAGCAAAAACCATCGCAACGGTTCACCAGCTGCCACTGCATCATCTGGCGTCTTGCAGGATTAATACTATGTCACAGCATAGGCACGCACACAGAAGTAAATTAGCGTGTTGCACAAAATCAAATAACCCGATTTGTGTTATAAGTAATTTTTCTGTCGATTATCAAATTTTTTAACACGACAAGGTATATAAAGTGACCTTGAAAAACTTATTTTACTGTGGGACATTCACCCCCTTTATTATTCTCAGAGCACTGACGGAAGACGAGAAAAAATACAGTCTTTCTTATCTTCCATCAGTACTCCAAGAACAGTAAAAGTGGCGAATATGTTAATAACGTGACAAGATGTTAGAAATTATTACTTATATCTTGTACAAAAAATTTACAAAAATCCTCTGAAAAACTATGCATGACAAAAATTATTTTAATAAACGTGTTTCGTGCACCAGTCTTTGTGATGCCTAATTCCTCAGAGTTTATGCTACCATAAGTTACAGGTTAGCACTTACCCAAAGAATCTAACTCCAGATATAATCGTTTACATACATATTGCGATTCAAAGGGGTAAAAGAAAGTGTTGCAAATTTCGGTTGAGAACACGAGCTCGGAAAGACAAGACAGCGGACGTTAGAGTAACTACCTTTAGCCGTATATGATCGTCTATGGGAAACATTAAGGGATCTTTTAAAGGTTTGTCTGTGAAACTTAAAACTGTTTAAGTGCCTAATTTTTGCTCTGTGTTTTTAATATATTTTACGGTTTTGTGATATCAATAACAATTTCATTAAAAGGCTTAATCATTTTTAAAATTACATTCACTTATTTAATATAATTGTAAGCATTTCAAATTAAAATTTTGTTCAAAAAAATTAAATTATTATACGTACACGCACTTTTTTTTCTTAGTTAAGGTGTTCTTTAAAGTCTAAGAAAGGTGAAGAAAAAAATTCATGAAAGGGTTTCTTTTTTTACCTGTGATTAATGTTCGCTTTTAAATATTTTGAATTTCAAATTTTACTGTAAAACTTAAAATAACATTATGGTCTAGGGGATTTCCATGAAAACTGCTATCTTATTGTAATGATATCAATAAATTATTATAACTATAGGCAAACATTTTACTTATGCAAAATTATTAAATTTGTGTGGCAAAACATGTCAATTAGAAATTCCAATTACTTCCGTAATTAATTTCCCATGATCTATTTATATTTTTATCAGATTACTACTTGATCCTAGACCACAGAACTATAAAATACGAATAAAATAAACAAAGTCATTTTTGCCACTTAGAAGTAGAGTGGATTCCATTTGAGCATTACGGCCTTCTCTACAGCATCCAGAAATCAGTAGACACCTACTACCAAAATTGTCAGGAAAATACGATTTATGTTGCGCATAAAAGAAGAGTGCATATATTTAATAAAGATATATATATTTAGAACTTACTTATTTACAAAATACTGAGTTTATCACCTTATTTAATGTAGCAGGTTTCACTCAATGGTTTACCGCATGGACCTGCTTTCAATATCTTAGTTTTAGTGTTCATATCCCAGTAGGTCACAAATGTTTTTCTTATTTTTAACCATTTTTTATATTTTTGGACGTTTCTTATGCTTTCGCTGGAATACATGTAATTACAGTATCGTTTTGTCTAAATTCTATTATGCTGTTGGACCATGGTGGTGTAGTGTTTAGATGCTCGCCTTCCACCTAGGAGAACCGGGTTCGATTCCCATTGGGGTCACTCCCGGATTTCCGCAGGTGGGAATTGTGACTCACGATGCCGCTGGTCAGGTTTTCTCGGCAATCTCCCGTTTCCTCCTCCTCCCCTCCATTCCAAGCGCTGCTTCATACTCACCTCAAATTGTTTTCCTCGTGTATTAATAAATTGCGTAAATGTTCGTCTTAAATTACATTTGTAGAACTTTATTATATATCGTTTCGCATAGAAAAACGGCGGTTAAAAAGCTCAATAATCATAGATATTCATCTTAGAACATATTCTAATACTGCAAAAATATTTGAGATATATCTAACACACCTAAAGCATAATAATAATTAAAACAGATGAGACGGTAGAAAATATCCGTTTATATCGATATAATAGCTGTAATGCTAACGATAAAGTTTAATAATTATGTAAATAAACACGTGATTATCTACAAATAATAATGATTGTTGAATCACTATTTTACCTGCGGGTTCACTTGCTACGCTAGGGAAATATTGAACGTTTAGGTTCTCTCTTTCATTTTGATAGTCTAAATTTATTTGAGTGCTCGTGGTTATGTAGATGACATAAGAAGGGATCTCATAGGTTATTAAGATGTAGTAGAGAGACGTGTATTAACACTGAATGGTATCGTTTGTTTTTTCAGTTATCCAAGAAAGCAAAATTTGGACTAAATGAAACAGGGGGGATCTAAGCCTAAATGTTCAACTTTCCCGTAGTGTCGCGCGTAAAACCGCTGGTAAAATAGTAATTCAGAGCTAATTTTTACTACACTAGACCGATATAGTATGTAGACAATATGAATTTTTGCTATTGCACAAAAAAATATTACGAATTCGAAACATCAGCAAAAATTATTTGTTTTTTAGGACTTGCCTTTATATCTGTGCGATTCCCTCGTAATTGAGCTTGTGTCTATTGGCTGCTTCAAGCATTGAAGTGCCGCTATTGGCAAGCAAAAAAAATATAATGTTATAATTTGGTAACAAGTGAGACATTGCTGTAACCTGCAAGCCTGAGCCTAATTCAGCTACAAGGGCTTATGTAATAAATGCTAACTGTTGAAGAAAGCAAATATTCTATTAACTCTTTCTAGTTCCTCTTATTGTGAGCTTACCCTAATTCCTTATTCTATCCCTTAATATCATAAGAGTTTATGAGCAGGTTAGGCTCGTAACAAGAGGTCGCGTTACGTGAAGCTATAATTTTTCCAGGCGAAGTTATTAGTATCAAAGAATACTCGCGAATATAAGCTATTCACGTTAAAGTGAGCACTTTTGAAAGTCCTCTAATTTGCAATAAATATATTTTATTGTAGCCTTAGAAGTTAAGTCTCGAGTGCGGTGGAATACACACACACTGTGTTTATTTCTTACGTGGTAATTTTTTTTTTAAATGTGGTTGAAGGATTTTTAAAAATGGCTGAACGTATAAAGTAACTGGGGCCTTAAAAGTGCTCACTTTACCGTGAACAGCCTATACAGGCGTCACGTCAGAACCCCGTTTGCCAATCAGCAGCTGATAGATCACTTGCCAACCGGCAACCCAGCCAATAGGGAATATTGTGCAGAACGCAGTAACCATTCAGACACAAAGCCTGTTCTAGAACCTCCGCACATCCAATCAGCAAACGAGCTATCAAGAGTTCTAAGAAGCGTGCAAAAAGTGTCTGCCGATGGCATCGGCCAAGAAAACGTACAAACATCTGGTGCTCATTCTGTCACCAAGCTATTGGTAGAAGCAGGAAATATTCACGAGTTCATTGACTTGGAGACGAAAATTCCCGGTGGTTTGTAGAAAATTAATTGTCACCTGCTCATTGTCACCTGACTGTTTACTATTATATATCGTGGTTGTTTCTACATTTGTTGTGTGCTATGACAGAATATTTCCGGAACGTTAAAATATTTTGGGAACCAAATACTAGATAAGGAATATTCCCAAATAGCCTATACTTGAGAATATGTACGTTTGTGTTCATTTTGCTATTAGACCACAGTTGGGCAAATTGAGGCAACAGCCAATGGATAAGCCAAAGAAGTTCGTGACTCAACAAACGTAATGTTCCTATCTCTGTCGATTACAAAGTTAAAAACAATGTGTAGAGACATGAAGAATTCGCGGATTCATTTTGGGACAAGCTAGAACTCAAAACACTTGCGTTTATATAACTTTAGACATTGGCCCACGCGGTATTTGACACTTCCCGGAGAATGCTGATCCAATCGTCGCCTTCCACTGTGACAGCAGGCAACCAATGTGAAGTTGATGTCGGCATATTTGTACATAAGACTGTAGAGTCTAGCCTGCGGTTCATTGAACTCGCGAATTTTTCCCGTCATTAACAATGTGTGATGTTTCAAGTGTATTTTGTCCTGAAATAACAATTTTGGAAGAGTCAGGCGCATGCCTATGTTTGCGCTACCCAGATCGCGTCTTCGTCTCCAAGCTCTGGTCGGCAAAGCGACGCTCCAACAATCTATTAGCACATAAGAATGAAGCTCGCTCCCCGCACTGCCGTTTCGATTTTTTACAATCAGCAGAGACCTGAAAAAATTCGCAAGTTCAGTGACCTGTAGGTTAGAATTCACAGTCCCGCGTTCAAACAATCAGCTATCAACGTCTGATTGGTTGCTGGCTGCCAGGGTGGATAGCATTGATTGGGCATGCGTTTTGTGGTAAGTATGCTATTGGCACATATATCTAAAGGATCTGTCAAAAAACGTGTGAACCAATTGCAAAAGTGACACACATGTACACGCTCGTGATATATAGCTTGTCCTGAAATGAATCCGCTAATTTTTCAGGTCTCTAAAAATCAGTTATTTTTAGACACATAAACATTACGGCCGAATCAATTTCGGAACAGCTAAAATTCATTAAATTTTACGTTTTACAATCGTTTGCATTTGGTTCACGCGTTGACACCTCCTGAAGACGCCAAAGCTCGTAATTAAAATGCAACAAAATGCTGGCCGAGTAATTGCCTCCCACTGTGGAAACACAGAGTAATTAAGAATACAGAGGCGAATCAGACGCTAACTCCAGCCTCACATGCCAACAACATGGCGTCACAGTCCAGCAAAATGGCGTCACTGGCCAGGTTACTTACTTGCCAGCCGGGTAACCCAGCCAAAAGGGAACATTTCGCACCTTGCAGTAGCTAATCACATGGCCCATTCCCATAGCCTCGCACTAACAGAGAGTGAGTACGCTAACGCTAAAAGGAATTTAACATAATTTTGTCTCATAGTACTAACCTACTCTGAGGTGTAAGTAAGCAGCAAATAAGCGTTTGACTTTTGCTTCGGTATATACAGGATATTTAAGCTAAGATGTTCACCCCAAATATCTTCCGAACCGCTGAAGGTATCGAAATTTGATGTCGAATTTTTGAATGGTACAATGGTGCTTATAAGACACCGTATATGTCCGTTCCGAGATGTAATTTACTTAAATAACGATATTTGCTGTGGTTTTTCAAATGGGAATATACTCTTTTCTTCAAATAGCATAACATATTATTAAGTGGCAAATGCTTTTTCAGACATCCACACAACAGTACAGTGACAAGTGTTAATTATCTTCGTCAAATTGATTCTAGAGACATAATATGTTGGAAGACGTTTGCTGTTAACGAGCTTGTAGCTACTTCTAATTCTGTTATAAGTATTGCTCAGTCTCCAGTATTGTATTCTAGGCGTAGACAACCTTTAAAGAAAGTGATTTTTGTCATACTTTCGAACTATCATTTCGTATCACAGCGTGAATGAATAAAATATTCTAAAATAAAGAAAAAAATTTTAACTTTCTGAACGCGTTTAACGTCGTTGGGCGTTAACATTGCGAAAACAGCGCTTGAGTGCAGTTCGAGCTATGCTAAATATGAAAATTTCTCTGCTATCGATATCAATCTTCATACTTATAGATAGAGTTTTATTACTTCCCTACTGTTTGTCAGGATGTTCCAAGCAGATTATTTGCACATCTACAATAACGTTTACATAAATAAGATAATAATTTTTATTAGTACTCATTCAAACACGCAGGGTTTTATATTTTGTTCCACATGGAATGGCATTTTAATTGGAACATGGCCAATTTGAACACTCCATATGTTGATGTAGGGTGGCCAATATGAAGGCACAAAGGAGAATAAAAAGATCAATGAAACTTGTATTACAGCAGTGGTCACTCACTACTTGTCTCGACCACCCGTGAATGGACACCGATGGCAAAGCGTTAATCGGACATTCATGATCTGGTGCCATGGTAAGTTTCAACGGACTGTATATGATACGGTTACGATATTCCCTTCTGTTTTTTTAACATGGTAGGTTTACCCAAAGCGTCTCACATATAGACTAAATGTGAGGTGGACAGATTTTCGTTTTCTGTATATGTCCCTTACATTGACAAACTCCAATAGAACTGCCAAAGTCACGTGGTTAACAAGTCCACGTGAAACAGCTGCTGTGCAGCGAATTTTAACCGCAACACGCCAGCAAAATGGCGTCAAAGCTAATCAGCACCTGACAGATTACTTACCAACCAGTATCCGAGCGAATAGGGAATGTTTCTCACCACACAATAGTCATTCTGACACGAGGCCTGTTCCAGAACCTCACGCAGCCAATCAGCAAATTAGATCAAGAGTTGTACGAGGCAGGTAAATAATGTGCGCCGATGACATTGGCCAAAATTGGTACAAAAATTTGGTTCTTAGTGAGCAACACTTTAATAAGCAAGTGCTGTAATTTTCAAGCTATTGGTAAATACCGGAAATATTCGCAAGGTAATTGAATTGAAGACTAAATTTCTGGGTTATACATAAAATGAGATGCCACTTGCCCATTGACTGTTTACTATCATAGTGGAAAATGTTGGTTGTTGTATCTGGATTTGTGAGTGTCATGTCAGAATATCCCAGGACATGTTGCAAATGAAAGATATTTATGGTCGGAACTCTACACAAAAAGGAATCAGAGCTCGGTGTTTTTGGGCGTTTTCCTTGTGAGTAATCTGATTCGTCAAAGCTAGTGTACGTCTTCCGTGTGAATAGTTAATGTTGATAACACGGATTACGCAGCAGGTAGTGAACTGGTTGCGAGAGCATGCCCGGTCCAAGTACAACTCGCACCGAAGTATTTTACAAGTGTATCACAAGAGCATGTTAGTTAATTCGGGACAGAACGGATTAACAGTGAAAAGGTGTTTGTTTACATATTAATTTCCAACAGCCTCATTTAATATGAACAAAATATTTTGATTCGAATATATTCTAGTTGTATTAAAACTAATTAGGGTAAGTTTACGAATGTCTCAAAGCATTAAAACCAATAAACAGTATTCCGACCTAAAATCCTCCTTATGTAATTTTTCGATAGTGCTATTGGTAGAAAATTAGATCAGCGTTGGAACACTGCGACTACTACGCAGCTTGCATGGATACTCTTCTACGTGTTCCCTCTATGCCTCAAAACAACTGTATTCCATTCGTAGGGGTACGTGAATTTTGTGGATTCTTTTTGCAACAGAGAATTCTCAAATCTTGACATGCCCGGGAGACACGTGTTTATTCGTTTGCTGCTACCATGAAAAGAAGCTACGTTGTCCGAATTGGTTGCACGCGATACGGTTACGACATTTCTTCTTGTTTATTATTGGCTAAACAGTCGTCCCTGGGCGTTTCCAAACAACTGTCGTTCAATCAAGACAGGAACATGAGGGTATAGGTTCTTGAAGTCTAACCTGGCACAGAGAGAGTTTGCACAATTTCCTGACCACTAACCATTTGTAGAGACTATGGTTTTTCGCGAGATAAGTTTCCTGAGTTCCCCTGTAATGTGCACGTCAGGAAATTTTATTTCGTTATTGGTCGTCGTGTGTATATAAAGTTACGCTCCCATTTGGCTGGGCCAATGAGACACTCTAAGACTGAACCTTTATGATTGGTCTGCGAATTTCTAGGCCGAGTTGAAAAATTCTCATTCCCATCACGAAAGGGGTGAGAACGCTACAATATTTTGGAAACATTTTTTTAACAAAACTTTGTTCTCGATGGTCTAGTGTCTCTAAACATTGATAAATCTAACACCGAAGAATACTTCCTTTAAGTTTGTTACGACACTGAATGAATCTGTGAAACTCACGGAAGTCTGCTACAGGCTTTTCACGGTAAACCGAATACGTTTGAAAGTCCTCTTAATAAATATTTAGGTGCGCATTGTGTATTATTCCACATTATGTGAAATTAACGTTGTCGAAAACTCAACGCTTTTTTCATGCGTCAGTCAAGTGCAACTGTGAAATTATTATAACAGTAAACATTTTACAAATTATATAATTTTTACAATTACATACATAGAAAAACATGAACCAAAATAAATAATTTCAGTATTCACAAATTTTTACCTAACGCTTTTCATATAATGTTAAAACTTTGGAATTACTTTCCCTTCGTCATTTCCAACGTCACTGGGAGCATGCCAATCAGTGTGACCGTAAACCTTTTCCTTCCCACATCTGGTGTTGAAATAACAAATTTTTTATACTTGCTGTACTTAAGCTGGCAAAGAAAATATCGTTTCGTTATCAGATTCAGTAATCTGCAGGCATTGCGTTCTACTTTAGTGATACGAACCAATTATAACGTAGAGGACTAACACGATTTACGAATCAGTTATCCACAGGGAATATATTAGACACTGAACCTCGAAGTGCACAGAACCGGTCAAATATAACCACACAGTGTAAATCGTAGACGATTGGATGCAATGGGCATGAAAGGGTTAAAATAAATGCAAACAGGTACGGTGATATTTTTCAAAGGTAGATTACAAAAGTGCTTAAAGAAGCTTAATGAGTTTATAACAGAGAGATACTGTGCAATGAAGCAGCGAAACTGGGTGCGCCAGGATGACAGCCCCGGGAGTGTCCGTCGAGGAGGGCAGCGGGCTGTGGGCCGGGTGCCCGGGAGTTCCCCAGGGATCAATACGGGGGCCGCTCTTACTACTCCGCATGCAAATATCGGCGCGGGACGCCCCTCGCAGCCCGGAAGTAGCTCCTGTCCCGCCTCGCCGCCGTCCAGAAAACATCGGTCTTGTCCTCCCCCGCACCGCAGCTAACTTACAGTCCCGCCCACGTACGCTTACGGAACGTACATTCACAACTGCTGTGACAAGGAGAGTATAGTCTATTCGCGGTGTATTCGCACTTTTTGAATCAAACATTTGGATAAACACCCAATGCATGACGTGTTTGGCTGCTTCCTAAATATCACACATATAACAAGCGTTTCACTCCCCCCCCCCCCATAAAAGTAATATATTTTTGTCAAGATTGAGGATATGTGCCCAAAGGAGAGCCAACCCTAATTTCAGTGGAACTGTGAAAAACGAAAAAGAAGAGTATTTATGTGGGCCAACACTCACTACTCGAAAATTATAGCCACCATATAGAAAAATCAGAGATACTGAAGTTATTCTAGACTTTTGGCATTTACATTCGATAATAACAAATCGAAAGTTGGCTATAAATAGCGTTTGAATCTAATAGGATCAGTTATTATAAGTTATATCACTAGCAATAGAACCCTACACAAATAATGCATAAATAAAATATGACCCTTAACAATAAAATGAATTGTACGTACCGTGAAACATTCCATTTCTAATGAAGTTTAGGTTCACTGTTTATCATAGTCCGTAGCAGGTATCAGTTCTTCTTCGTTGTCGTTTGGATGTTGGTCTTCGGATTGCAGGTTGAGATAAAATAGACGATGCACCTGTCCTGCTTTGAAAAGACGTTGTTCAGTATAATTTTGTTAAAATTAAATGTAACAACACTAAATTGTTATGATGTATTCATAAACTGCGTTTTTATAAGCAATGTTCCCCTCCGAGAGAAAAATATTCACCGTGGTGCTTTTAAGATTGTTTTTTTTTTCCTGAAACTCAATAACAATTTTCGAAAGCATCCGTACTCCACTATAATAGAGATTACTTGCCGAACTCTGCTGTAGGACCTCGTCCTATAACCACAAATAAGCAGGTTCGATTGTTCTTCTAAATCAACCCATGGTATCGAGGATGCTAGAATTTTTAACTCTTTTGGACCCAATTTTATATATCAATATAGGTAACAACAGGAAGGTTATTTTTTTCCAGCAGTGTACACTGCGTGGATCAATGCCCAATGATCTTTCCTGGAAGAATTTAACATAACAATTTAATAGTGTTTGTTTGTACAACTTACTGTTGTACTTGAACTGGTACTTATGAGGATCCTCAGCTGTTCATTTCAACTGAGTCACCTTACTCAATAGCACTTTCACATTATTTTCGGACACAGTTCTCTTTGTAATATTGTCGAAGAGATTTCTTACCGTCACGAAGTTTTCTCGCACCATGTTCACCTCACCTTCCTTCTATATCCTTACATTCCTTAGGAACAAGCACGTTTGAAACACTGCGCTTCGTCTTCTCGATGACACCAAAGTCGCGATCATACGGTACGCGTGTGTTCAGTAACAAGCTACTTGTGATCCTCTGTAATGTAACATCCACAGTCCAGGTTGGTAAGCTTTGCCCAGTTCCGTAACTTTTCCTGCACATTCGGCTTCCAACTCTCTGGACTACTTTTCCGTTTTTTATAGCTTCCAGCCACAAAACTATTGTTCTCTTCACTCGCTTCTTCGCACAAATCCGACATATCGCCACTAGAGCGTGCGAAACAGCTGTGGGTTCGTCCTAGCGCAAAGCGGGTTGTCCCAGTCTTTCACTTACCTAGTGGTGCTGGCTCGAAGCACGGAAACTAGTACTGCCATAAAACATGCAAAGGACCGTCTGCTGTTGACCCTAAGCTATGAACATGCAGTTTACAACCTGAACAACAGATGGCAGCAGTCAGCTACTTTTCGACCAAAGAGAGAGAGTTGGCCCGTTTTTTGCGTGCATAACTTCAGTTTAACGTTTACATATATTTTATGTATACATTATAAGTTTTCAACTATAGTTTATATGAATAGTAGCAGAGCGAAAATATCTGTGTTGGTAGTGCAATGTAAGAAGTAGTTCTTAGCACAAATATTATTTGAGTGAGTGCTCACGAATGCGGTGCGTTGCTCTTTGGTGTAATTTTCTAGACTTGGTTAAGCTTTTTTTGCATTATGCGGAGGAATTTCCTGAAAGTATAAATTTAGCAGGGATTCAAAAAAATTGGGAGTTACCGTGAATTGACAGTATACGCATTTTCTGATTAACACATTGATGACTACGCTCGAGTGTAGCTAAAGCGAAGCAAATTTTTAATTTTCCTTGTAATTGAAGACAAAAATGGCTTGAATTCCGTTCCGTTAGTGTTCAGCCGAATATTACAAGAAAACTACAGCCCAGAGACATTTTTCTGACCAGAAAAAAATATGGATTTTTGTAATAACCACTTGAATGGACATGATTGGTTGCAGTTCATTTCACAGTAAACAGAACATTTGAATGGGGAGAAATCAGCTTGGCACTTCTTTGGCCGATAAAGAGCTAATAACGAAAGTTGTTTAACACAGCACTTTCTATCGCTCACACCTCACCGGACTCACCGTCCGGTGAGGTGTGAGCGATAGAAAGTGGGAACATGCAGACCAACAGAACTGGCAAGGTAGTAGTGTGGAGAGATTAGGGTGGCTCTTAACATCGAAGTCTTGAGAGCCTGTGAGGGTGAAGCGAGGTGAATATGGAGGGCGGGAGAAAAAGGAGATCACCGAGAAAACCCATGTAACCAGCGCCATCGTCCGGTACGATTCCCACATGCGAAAATCAGGGAGCGGCGCCGCCAAGATTGAAACCCGGTTCGCCTAAGTGGGAGGCGAGCAGTCTAACTGCTACACCACCGTGGCCCCAACAAAACTAGTGTCCCTGTGGTGGTGACTATGAATGACTCGTTTATAACTTGTTTTGATCGCATGTGAATGTGTGCAGACCTCTAAGAGTTAACATGTTAATAACTATCACGTATTTCTTTTTCCTTGAAAACAGAACTCGCACGGACGTGCTTCCGTTGCTTCGCTGGTTTCTATGTTGACCTAACAGACACAGTATACCACATCAGTTGTGATTTTCGCTAAATAAAATTTTAACACTTTGAGTGCGGTACGGATTTACAGACAATTAAGAGATGATAGAAGTTAGATGCCTATTTTCACGACTGTACGATTATCAGCTCCATTGTTTTCTGTATTCACATTTACGACCATCATATTGGGTAAACTACACCAGGCGCACTTACTTTACCTTACAACGAAGTAATAGAAGGGTTGAAAGTGTACCAGTGCATGAAATGTTCTTTTCTACGTAGAATTATATTCAGTCAATCATGCTCATTTGAGTAATTTACACTTTGTGCGATGCTGACTTAATATTACTTTGCAGACAACTTTGAATACAATTCTGGCGATGTAATTTTTTTTTTGCTCGTGTCTTCAAGTCATGCGGATGTTGTAATATTACGGAAAACTCCATTCAACTCAATTGATTTCTGACAACGCAGTAATGCGACGGCAGCACTCAAAGTGATAAATGTTAAGCTTCTTATAGAAATGAACAGAATTGATTGTATGTCGCCTTACACGTGACCAGTAACTGCTATTAGGACATTCCTAGCTTGGGAATGTATTGGTAATCAGTAGAGACCTGAAAAATTCGCGGGTCCATTTCAGCACAAGCTAGAATTCAAAACACGTGTGTTTATAAAACTTGAGCCATTGGTCCACACGGTGTTTGACCCCTGCTGGAGAAAGGTGGCCCAACCGTTGGCCTTCTACTGTGACAGCAGACAACCAATGTGCGGTTGATATCTGCATATTTGTACATAAGACTGGAGAGTCTAGCCTGCAGGTGATTGTCGGTATGTTA
This sequence comes from Clitarchus hookeri, assembly GCA_002778355.1. Classification (NCBI taxonomy): domain Eukaryota; kingdom Metazoa; phylum Arthropoda; class Insecta; order Phasmatodea; family Phasmatidae; genus Clitarchus; species Clitarchus hookeri. Next base: position 370,894 of record NQII01001460.1, read on the forward strand.
AGAATGTCTTTCCTTATCTGTAACGATTGGAATCTGGCAATTGGTAATACATAGACCAATAGAGATGATGTTGCTGTAGTGAAGTGTATAGACTACTCAGTTCTAGCTTGTTGTAACTTTCAGTACAGATCCTCAGGCCTCAAATGTTAAACTGGGCTATGTTGGAAGTGATACTTGTAACATTCACATCAGATAATTTTTATTCCTTATAATAAGCGGAAAACTAACGCTGTTATCAACTTTATAGCAAGATTAGTGTGTTGGTGAAGTGAAACTGTGGGATTCGTAAAGTTAATGTTTTACTAATACGCAGGGCCGCCCGTTTTTCGCGAAATGATTTAGGGACAACTTGTAGCTCAGACCCACTTTCGCAATTGGCTGAGTTTAACTGTCAAACGTTGTAGGTACCTGCCAGCGAATCGCAGACACTCAGTGTAGGAGTTACCTGATTCTGATTGGTCCAGTCAGGTAAGGAGCTGTTCCCTGACAAACCCACGTGGCCAATAACAAATTAAAACTGCACGTATGACATAGGACATTGGAGTCTAGCCACCGCGTAATTTTTTTACCGTTAATACGACAATTGCTACTTTATATTACGCGAATTAAACAAGCGGAATCCAGCTTGAGCAATATGTTGTCACATATTTAAACATTACAATTTTTATACTTAGTGAAGCGATGGGAGATACCTTTCCTAATTCGCTCGCACGACAATCTGGGTAGTCACCGGGAGGAACGTTTTCTCAAAGTTTGATTTCTCATGTGATTAATTGATGATTGACGGCAATATATCTGTACTTATTAACCATTTCACAACATATAAATAATCACTTTTGATCTGCAAATAGCTACCATTTAAAATTTAAATTTGCTAATCAAGGGACGGAGAACTATATGATTATTCTCTTAAATACATCCAGTAATATATATTGCATGTTTAATGCATTATAATGAATAATTTTATCATTCTCGTAACATTGATAATTACCAGATAAAGTTTCTGATAAAACAACATTGAAATCTACAACTTCTTTTAACATTTGGGGTTTGTTGCTTCTAATATTTGCACGTAATAGTTGTATTGGGAACAAATAGTCTCTCAAGGATGCAACAGCCAGTAAATATAGATGTGTATAAAATCAATAGGGAAAATCGCTAATTCCACTAACTTCGTACGATTAATGGATAGATTGCAATTTGAGTAAAATATAAGATTGAAGCAGAATTAATGAACAAAATTTATAGAACTCTGTTTTAACACAAATTTTATATAATTTCCCTTTACAGCATTTATTTGAATCTCAGCAAGGATATCACTTATACGATTCATTTTATGCATTAATTTTTTTTGTCGCAGGTTAACAAATTGTTGCACCTCAAAGTGGTGATAAATTTCCAGATTATTTGGATTTATTACATTTTATTAAATTTTAACCGTAAGTAAGTGCCGTCTCTTTCGATTTTTTTATTTTTATTACAAACATTTTTATTTTATTTAATAATAATTTAAAAATAATATAATGTTATTCATACATTACGATTGGGCGAATCTCTCTTGACGACACCAATTTTTTTATTACTTATTTGAGGAATCACTTTTGGGAGTTCATCTATGGCTTTTGTGAAAATTTTGTATTCTTCGTTCTAACGGTGGTTACTTGTAATATGATCCCCATACATGTTTGTGTTCCATCTGTGTCTTTATCGTAGTAAGTGTTAGAAACGTACTGAGTCCAATTTCACTTTTTTTTGTGAATTATAATGGGAATAACGCGTAGTCAACCTACAAATTAAGAAAAATGTTTTAATATTTTGTAATACCGTTATTATTTACATAAATCACGTTAATTGACCCAAAGACCAAAATTTTTAAACCAGACTTATAAAAATTTAATTATTTATTATACAATGGAATGAATTAAAAACAATTTTTTGCGCAATATGTTATTGGCATTTGTGTCTGTAAAACTGAGTAAATTGTTAACCTCCTACGTAACGGACAATACCTAATTGAGCGCTCATTTCCTTATTTGTGCAGTTTAGACTATCAATCCACTTACTTTGCAGCGACAGTTTACCCTAAAACTGTTAGACAAAATTTTTAATTTTTTATCGTTTTTATTTTATTAATAGGGCACATTTATTTCGAATTGTTCTGCCTTTTTGCTAGTATTTCAAATACCTGTATTTTCTTTCTTATTTTGTTGGTTTCGTTTCACTGAAGTGAATGTTATATTACCTTTTTTTCTTCGGTTCCGATTTACTAATTGATCACGCAAAAATTTGAGGATTATCATAAACAAATTAATTAAAGATTTTTTTAAATTGTGTTCCAGCAGTTTACTATCACACCAATCATAAATTATATTCATGAAAACCATTACACTTTTGGTAATTCTGTTGACACTGGTTACGTAACGGTTAAAATTTTCGAAATCACTCTGAGAGAATGCTGGTTTGGTTCTTTACTACGCGCCAGACCCTATTCGTTCCCCATCCCTGCTTCTGTTGGCAACTTGCTTCCTCTCTAATGGCCCCCCTGTTGACGAGACGTCAAGCCACATCTACCCACGTTTAACACATTGGCCTTTTGTGCAAATAAAATGTGTACGCATTGCGGACCCGTACAGGAGCAGTCGCCTGTGTAGAGCAGCAAGTCGCGAACAAACCCCCTAGTAGCCTATAGGGTTACTAATGCCATTTCTTCCATAGACTACAGATGAGGTAGACCGATTAATCGTCTTCTGTGCATGTGCCCAACATTGACATACCCCAAAGGAACACTACTGTCGAAGTCACATGGTCAATAATGTTGAACGTGTCTATTTATACCTTAATTTTAAATAACAAGCACTATTATATTAATGAAATTATGTTAAGAATTTTAATTCAATAAAACTGCGTTACATATTAGTAAGAGTAAGTATAAATCTTCTCAAAAGTACTTGCTTACTAAACAGTGTTCTAGCTTCAAACTCATTCCAGGCCATTTTTTCTAGCCGTAATGGCAGGAAAGCAGTTCAATTGTGGGACACGGAGATTGGTTGTGAGCAGCCGGCGAGATCGGTCTACCTAATCTTAAAGCTATGATTTCTTGGTAGTTGATTAAACACTCATGATGTTAATTTTGTTAATGGATACCTACTGCTAGAATTAGCTAGTACCAGCATTAGTCCCAACGTGCTAACAAGTTAAATGTCACGTTAAAATAGTTTTTATTTGTAGGGACTGGAAATTTTCGCGAATTCATTTCAGGATTAGCTAGACCTCAAAATCTTGTGTACTTCTGTTCTATTAGTAGGCACTTGAAAAATTCGCGAAATCAATGACCTGTAGGCTATACTCCATTGTCGTATGAAAAATCATGCAAATATCACTGTCCATTGGTTGCTTGTTGTATTAGCGGAAGACGGTGATTCGGTCTGCATATTATAGTTTTTTTGTGATTGGCTCAGAGTTGTCCAGGAGATGTAAACTAATGGGTCGGCCAATAGAATAAGCAATAGAAACGTCAAAGGTTTTGAATTCTAGCTTGTCCCGAAATGAAACAGCGAATTTTTCAGGTCTCTATCTATAAGCAATTCTATCACAGTTTATTAGACAAGCCTAGGTGAACTGTGAATCAATAACAGACATCACCTGCCCTGGTTTGAGGTAAAATTAACTGCACACTCATGCAGTAGCCGATGATCATAAAGCTGAGGCTCGAAAATACTTAGAATAGTGTAGTCTATCCTACACGTTGTTTAAAACGCAGAATTGTCCTGTTCTTAATAATTGATTGGGACTTGAAAAATTATCATTACTTTGTGGCTACAGAGTTAACTACAGGATGTTGTATGCTTTTTTCCATTAGCTGATAACTTGTGTGGCACATGCGAAGGTCGCTTTTAGCCATAAAACTCAACGGTTGAGCAACCAATCTCCAGTAAACCAATTACATAGTTTAATTACGTGTTTTAGTTTTGAGCATCTAATAAAATAACGAATTGCGCTCAAGTGGGTATAGGGCAGTGAATTCTACCATGCTACAAAATAACGCTAATTTTAACTTAATAGTTAAGGGCGCGGCGACAGAGCAGTTAGCCTGCTCGCCTCCCGCCAAGGCTAACATGGCTCAATCCCTTGCCGGGTCACCTAATTTATGCATGTGGGAATCATGCCGGTCGATGCCGCTGGTCGGCGGACTTTCTCGAGGATCTCCCGTTTCCCACGTCCTTTCATTCCTGTGCAGCTCCATATTCACCTCAATCGCCCTCATTGACTCTCAATACCTCGCTGTTAAAAGCCACGCAAATGTCTCCATTTACTCATTTAGTAATTTTCCAAGTTACTATTTAAACTGGTTAGATTTTTAGAAAAATAACTTATATTTGCTAAGCTATAAGTTAATTTTATGCGTACACTTGAACTCCATATTTTCTTGAGAAGGTTATTACAAACTAGAATGTATTCATTTACACATCTTCGCAATACTGCATCTAGGACTAAAGGTTGTCTTTAATTTATTATTTATAGTTTTAATTTTTACTGTCACATCTGTGGTGTTTTCTTTCACACAAATGTAAGAGCGAAATCAATGTATATGGTGGTTAGGTGTTTATTTAATTGTGCTAAATCAAAAACTGTTTCTTAAAACAGAAATTACTTTTTCCAGGCTTTATATATATTATATTTCTCCCATTAAATTTTTATCAATTAATTTTCTAAACTTAACTTAGTTAAATGTTATGGCATACAAACTCCAAATTAAGTTAGTTTTTTAAAGTTACCCATGTCTGCCCAGCACCATACAAGTTACTCATTTCCTAGTAAAACACCTACCATACATTTTGCAATTGTGCAGTAACGAAATGGCTAACTAAAATAGTTTGGACCTGAAAAAATTCACAGGTTCAGTGTCTTGCAGGCTAAACTTCACAGTACCTTGTATATTCAAGTAGGTGCGAGCTACTAACGAGACGAATGCTTCAACAGTGAGAGGTCACGTTATAGCTTACATTTATTGCAATATTTACTGTCGCAAATTCTTCCAGGAAGAGTCAAGTAAATCGTGAACCATTTTCGAAAATTACTCTATCACTTATCTCAAAATAAATCTGCCAGACTATCAGATACCACAATAAAAAACTTTCATCTTACTACAAGAAGTATTTTCAATCTTACAGCTGAATTAATCGTTTAAAATACCGAGTCTTCTTACATAACATTTAAAACTCTATTTTCTGTCAAGAAATTATAAATCGCCCACTTTCGATTTCTGCCCGCCTGTTTCGTGAATCTATTTATTTTCAACATTTTAGCGTATGCATGGCTAGAGATTTGTCGCGGGAAAATTTGCCTGCTTGTGAGGTTTTAATGTACTTTCTTGACCTCTGATGAATGTTCGCTTTCCTCACTGGTTGTCACCTGCGTGTGAGGTTAGTTCTTGACTTACTGTACCAATGAGAATTCTACTGCCTCGAACATTCTTAATTACATACAGACATCTTGCAAAAAATAAACATTCTTAAGCACTGTTACAAATGATTCAGCATTTTCAGTTTTATTTTGACATAAAAGGTTCTTTCGCGTTCGTCCATAAATGCATACATCGTTACAGCCATGAATGCATAAATGCGCACCTACATGCATACATATGTACTTACGCAAAATTTATTTCCCCGAAAATATTTTATGATTAGTTGTATTTCGATAGATTTGAGCACAATCCCACTTTTTTGACATGATAAAATTAATGTTTTAATATTTAATGTGACTGCCCGGAATCACAGTGGTTCACCAATACCAGAGTAACGTAACTCTGATTGGCCATGCCAACCAAATATATAATTTAAAAAATAAACTTGGATAGTAATCAAAAGGGAAAGCTGCCGACGTTAAAATTATTTACCTGGACTGCAAAGAATCTTTTTACTGAATTCAGGTTTTCCTAACTACATACCAGTATGTTTTCATGCATGCCCGTTTTAATTGCCATCTGAACATTGCTTCAGAAGAAACGTTTCTTTGCAATACGTAAATTTCCGCCTTCGTTTAGTTGAGGCGTGTAAATTTCGCTTAAATATCTGGCAGTGTAAGCTACGTAATATCACATTTTACTTAAAATGCAGAGGTAAAACAGCCGCTTTTTCCGCTAACTCCATCCGCACACGCCAGCAAACTGGTGTCGATGGCCAGCGACTTGACAGAACGCCGTTACCCAATCAGCGATTGGTAACTTAATCGCCAGCCGGCAGCCTAGCCAATAGGAAATCTCTCGCATCACGCAGTAGCCAGTCAGGCACAAGGTCCAACGAATGAGAGAATGGGTACGCTCACATCAAAGGAACTGCCACGCCATTTCGTCTCTGTGTACTTATCTATAATTTTATTTATTCATCCACAGCTACAACAGTGAGAAGGAAGAGTGTTGCAAACTTGTTTAATAATGTAATGGTTTCCTGGTGGCGTAGTCAGATAAATTATAGTCTAGTCATTAAACATATAGTTACAAAGTCACACGTATTTGAAATCTAAGCTCAAAAGGAGTAACACAATATTTCTAGGTGCCTAGTAATGAGATGTTTACGAAATTCGATTTTTTTTCTGGCTTTAGAATTGTTATCATTCGTTTACCGTCTGTTACTAAAGAAGGGGCCACTTACTTTCTGAATAAACTACACGCATTTCGGTGAGACAAAGTGCAATAATGTATGCCCTTAGTCGTCCAAGACGCCTTCGAGCATATGTACATGGAGAGGTCATTAATTGCTGCTTACGAAGCTGTGTTGTCAAACCAAGGTCTCGATAAACTGATTCAGGGTAGTTCGGCACAAGTCAGCCATTCTGTGCACTGTAGTGATGCATGAATTAGTTTCGAACAATCTCATGGTCCATTCTATGGCAGAGGCAGTGTTGTGTAGCCGTATCACAGCGTTTTGTGCCGGCTTTAATTAATTCTTAGCTTGAATTGTGAGTTTGTTTAGTCTGTGGTTTACGTCGCCCTTTGGCATACGCCATATAACACATTCTAAATGGATGAACCAAAAAAAGATATTATTTTATCTAAAACAAGTGTTATTAAGGACACTCTACAAGTCCTGCAAAGTAGGGTTTATCTATTTACAAGAACAATGAAAATCTTACTTGGCCGTGTTTTACAACAAAAAAGCAGTCACGTATCTACCCTGAAAAATGTCCAGTAATATAAAATGGAAACAGTTACTTTTTTTGCGAACTCCAGCCAAGCATGCCAGCAAAATGGCATTAATTTTCAGCAACATAGTGTAACGTCGTTTGCTGATAAGTGACTATTAATTTTCATACCATGCCGCAGTGCAACCATTAGGAGTTTTTCGGAGCACGCAATAGCCAATCTAATGCAAGGTCAGTGTGCTGAACCTCGCGCACTCTAGCAGCATATGGTTTATCTAACATCGAAGGAACCGCCATGACAATTTACTTCTGTGTATCCGTTGATTTTATGTGTGTGTAACCAGTCGCTGATTGGCTGCGCGAGTCTCCGTAACGTGGTAAAAGGTGTGGTTTCACTTCTGTATTCCTGCGTAAGCTGTGTAGTCTGGTAATTCTTTAAGTAGTTTTGATATACATGTTTGAAAAGAATACCCTGTGTGTTACTGCAATTTACTGGTGAGCAAAAATTAACGATGGGACATGTTTCCACATGTAACACCGCGCAGCTTTGTTTCAAACAACTACAAAGCGTAACACAACATCGTCGAGATGCAAGAGTGTGGGAAATAAGAACATCAATGACCAAGAAAAGAAAGCAAAGGATGCAAAGAACCTTAATTCTATAGTAAGTTCGGAGCAATGCAAGACAGAAGACCGAAACGTGTGTGACAGGCGGCAGACAAAAAATGCAGACCTCGGTACAGGATGTGCTCACCCCTGACTGTGGTGTAGGATGGGTGCCGTATACTCATGCTCAGTACGAGTTTGTCGACTAGCTCTTGAGGCATCCTGTACTATTCCTCTTGTAGCGTCGATCGCAGCTGCGGAGTTGTTGCTAGCAGTTAGCGACGTACTGCCAAGCATCTCCAAACAACGTTTCACACTGTTAGATTGGATTTAGGCACGGGGAACGTGCGGTCTAATTCGTGTGGTGATTATGATCACACTCTAACAGCTCAGTTACAGCCACTGTACTATAAGGTGTAACGATGTAGTCCATGAAGAGTAACTCAGAATGCACGGCGCCCTTCAAAAAAACGCACGTGAGAAAGAAGCTTGGTAAAATAAAACTCAACATCCTTGAACATCCTTGTAAGACATGAAGTTCCGTACGGCCACCAAAAATTATGCCTTTCCAAATGAAAACTCCGTCTCCTGCAAACCGAATCCTTTCAACTAGTTTGCAGGGGTGATTTTGTGTGCTCCGTTCTCTTCACACATATAGAAGTCCTCATTCACAATTTTAACTTAATTAGCTCTCATCCCCATTGATAATATCCCCAGTTTTTGTGTTGCTGGCACCACAGATTTTTCCTTCTCCGATGGGTAGATGCCAATGGCACATGCCATACTGGTCACAGAGAGAACAAGCCATCTGTGTGAAATCTCCTGGCCATGGTAAAACGTGATGTCTGGCGTCCCATAATACGTTGTATGAGTCTTGCGATTTCCTCTCCTGTCTACTGTCGATCTCTCCACGTCTGTGACACAATATCCTGATCCTTCAACGTCATAGTTGCTCGTAGACGACAACCACTACACTTTCGTACATATGTTCCTCTTCTTGTTGCTGTGTGCGATCCTGATCTCCTCAGCTACACTATCGACACTTCGAGAGAAGGTGTAAGATATATAAGAGATTTGGGCAACTCATAAGAGCAAAGTCTTGAGAGCCTATGAGTGTGATTGAGGTGAGTATGGAACAGTGCCAGAATGAAAGTGTGTGGAGACGGGGGATCCCCGAGATAACCCGCCGACTAGCAGCATTGTCCAGCATGATTCCCACATGCGAAAGCATAGTTCGAACTTCTTCTAACTTCCCAGTGATTTGACCTCAGATAAAATGGTCCATATGTTGTCTACGCGACTTTATATTGGCGACAAACACATCAGACAGGGACTCGACGTCCTTCAACCGGATGTTTAGTGTTCAGTAGTATCCACAGAAATGCTGAGCCTACACCGCGCCGGTACTATATACTCTTCGCACATGTTCGCAGTACTTCATGCGGCATATATATGCGCATGCCTTACCGTACCGGACCATACGCGATATCTTCATTGGTCTTTCGGTCGGGTCTACCAGTTCGTTCCACTGTTGTACTAATTTCTTCACTCCGTCCTTAATTATTGTACACCAGTGTATTTTAGAGAAACCCTGTCTGGAGTAGGCATTTATGCATACTAAGAGAAATTTTTCTGGCCAGTATAAAAAAAATTAATGTCTTGACGTACTATTAAATACGTTATTTTAAAACCGATGATAAAAACCAAATCCAAAATGGTGAACAAAAGAGGCTCTGTGCTGACACATTTGATGTTTGTAATATAGGCTACTGCCAGCAAATAAAATGTATCTGGAATTGGTTGCATGATTTCGTTGATATAAGATGGTCATCAAAATATTTACATGGCCACTATTTTGAAAATAAAGTGTTTGGACCAATACGAACCATTAAATTTACCTGACGCACCGCAGCATATGATGTTTGCCAAATTTGGTTGGAATCGGTTAAGTGTTTCTAGAGATATGTCAAAAGTTGAATTTTTATGTGGCGCTATTAAAATAGGTCAAGTATTGGCATATTTGATGCTTGTAGTTGACACATCCGGCATACCAAGTTTGGTTTAACCCACTCAGACAAATTGTACACAATTGTGTACATTTCGCACATGAGTGTAATGTTGGTTCTGTACTGCACACTGCGAAACTCATTGATGAATTATCTTACCCGTGAGTCAATGATTCGCAAACCGTCTTACTGGTCTAGGTAGTAATTTGTTCATATTACTTTAGTCGAGCATATGGCCTACAGCTCATTGGCTTTAAAAACGAAACAAGTGTTGTATTGACTTAAGTACATAACCCATCATAAAATTGTTTGTTTGCAACACTTGAAACCGTAATTTAAAGTGGGCCTGAAAGGGTTAAATTGGTCAAAATGGTATGGTTTACATAACAAATAAAACTGAAATATTGATATGGACGCTGTATTGAAAATTAGAATGCTATCTATTTTAATCACATAATATGTCAATATGGCCTACCATAATATTAGTTACCTGCTAAATTTTATGGATATTTATTGATAATTTTCCGAGATGTAATGTAAAAGTTTCATTTTTCATGTAGTGCTATCTTCCAAATAGCAGACCAATAACGATATACCTACCTAAAATAAATATTTACACAAACTGTCAGATTACGAAATTTGATTAAACTAGATTAAGTGATTCCCGAGATATGAAATTGTAGCCTAAATTTTAAAAAGGCAGCAATTAAAAAAATAATAAGTACCCGAAGAAGTCAGATTCCTTACTAAAAACGTACCACATGTTTACAGGGTTTTGGTGAAACTGTTTATGTATCCGAAAGTTTTTAGGGGTAGGGAACACACAGACTCACATACGCATACCAAAATCAAACATACACATACACACAGGCAGGAAAGTAATTTTAAAAGCCTATCTTTCCTTTTTAAAGTAGGAAAATAAATGGGATGATTGTGACAATTTCTGATTGTCACCTGGTATACAACATGAATGCTAGTCATACTACAGCAATGACAATTTACTCTCACGTGAGTTCTGGTGTGCTAGGATAAATAACAGGCTAAAATACGTATCTACAAAAGGCTTCCAAAGGTTTTCAGTCAACCATGAACGAACTATAAAATAAAATTATATTTACGCATACAGAAGGATGCCGAGCGTATCGTTAACTCCAACCGCTTGCACCATGAAAACCTTCATATGAAATTATTTTAAATACTGGGAGTGCAAGTGTTTTATCCAAGTGAATTAGGAGCTAGTCTATTCGGATACGGAACGATGCTGCTGGTTAACGACTGCAGGAAGTACTCGTGCTTGCTCAGTGCTGTACATTCACGGTAAACGCAGCCGGAATCAATAAAATTTACTTAAATATCAAGTGATATTTAAGCCAAATAATGTCTGAGACCAAGTGATTTTTGTGCTTTGAGTATTAGGGAAAATTACTTTGTTGAAATGGCAAATTTGCTAAAGATGTTTTGTGCAAATAACGAGCTCCGAAAGGAGAAAGGAACTTATCATATATCGATCAGTCACGAGCAAGCTTGTGAGGCACCCAGTACGTGAAGTCATCTACCGNAAACGCAGCCGGAATCAATAAAATTTACTTAAATATCAAGTGATATTTAAGCCAAATAATGTCTGAGACCAAGTGATTTTTGTGCTTTGAGTATTAGGGAAAATTACTTTGTTGAAATGGCAAATTTGCTAAAGATGTTTTGTGCAAATAACGAGCTCCGAGAGGAGAAAGGAACTTATCATATATCGATCAGTCACGAGCAAGCTTGTGAGGCACCCAGTACGTGAAGTCATCTACCGAACAACGTGCGTAAGTTAGGAATCATCCAGGCACAGAAATGAGAAATCATGACCATAACTTTCTTAAGTTCACCCTCCGTCTTATATAAGTGCCTGGAGAAAATTAAGCTAGGTGTTGCCGAATTAATAAGGAAGTTCTACAGCATAGACGAACAAACCATACACAAAATCCGTTACCAGATCCCAATAAGCTATCGAGCAGTTCTTAATCAAAATTGCAGTCATCACATTTTAAGTACCATTAATATTTGGCCATAGAATACGTAAGAATACACAACTGAGACCACCCCTTGTATCGCAAAAGTCCTGCCATACGCACCAGTAAAGTAGCGTTACTTGCCAGCAGCATGGCGCAACATCGTTAGCCAATCAGCGTCTTGTAATTTACTTGCCAGCTGGCAGCCTAGTTAATAGGCAATCTTTCGCAGCATGCACTAGCCAACCAGACTGAATTCCCGCTTCCAGAGTTTCGTGCAGCCAATCAGCGATGGGCGTACCTACTTCAAAGGAACCATTACGCTACTGCACTTCTGTGTACCTATAATATTCTTTTATTTCGCAAAATACTCTTGATGCGGGTACATTCTCTTGTTGTTGGCTGCTAGCGTCATGAAGAGCCATTTGCCTATTTGAACGGTTCTCTTATTTATATTACCACTGTAGGTAACTTCCGTGTGTAGAGTGCATAAAGCTTATAGAGTGGAAAAAGTCATCCAGCCACAGATGCTAAAAATGTGGATGTCCCAGCCCTAATGCAGCTCAAGAAACGCTAACGTAAAAATTTATTTTCCCTTGAATGCAAATATTAAGCGGCTACAAGTTCATTGGTCGGCTAGTTTTTATCAAGCTCTGATTTCTTGGGAATAACATAAATAAATATTTCAGTTAAAGTCATTAAATTAACTTGTAAAGAACACTTGACTGGGACAGAATAAGCTTAGTGCTCCATGCGTTGACAGCAACTAAAATTATCCATGCACAATATAACAGGTGTATCCGGTGTAATCTGTACAAAAAGGATGGTCATGAGGTCCCGGGATCGTACCCGGCGCCTCCACCAATACTTTAGTTTATATAATTTGTCGTCAAACTGTACTTGTTAAGATTGGAGGGATCTAATGATGGTAGAGCACGTGGGGTTGGTAAATATAAAGACGTAGGTTACTATATAGCTATATATTAAAACATATGGAAATTGCATAAATAGACTTTATGGTCGCAACCTGTGAATATCTTTGTTCCGGGATTCCTGGGCCTCTTCACTTAGCATTCCTACCGCAAGCAAAGGGACTTCAATAACTTACGAAGAATGAATTAGAATTTTGTGCACTTTGGAGGTATTGAATAGCACGAGTACTCACGGACATACAACCGCGCTGTATCAAGGGCGTATTGCCGAAAATATTGGGCGCTGACAACATACGCACAGGATAAGGTGCGCAATATTACATCTCACTACTTTGTCAGGACATCAGAAAGCCCTGTGATCGATGCCGAACATCGAAAAAATAACGGACTCTATTAATATCATTCGTTGTACCTTGACATTGTTTGACAGTATCAATAAGCAGGCCAATCACTAGTCGGAAACCGTATTTCACGGCTCTCTTCTTCTCCTCAACTCACTTCTAAATTTTTGCTTCACATGTCATGTTCGTATCTTTAATATATAACGTGCATGGAGCGACCACTCGAGAAATGGTGTCCCACACTCCAGAGTTTGTTAATTAACTGGTCTCTTCTCCTTGTTAGACATACCGTGTGAGCCGCCAGCGCCTATTCTTCCTTATCTACGTAACCCACACACAATACTACCCATCTAACAAAACATCGCCTCCGCTGTAGAATACGTGCGTCTTGTGTAACCGAGTCCCGTGTCGTGTCTGTTAGCTGAACATTCGACATCGCTACAACACAGCAAAGTGGTGACGGTACTTTTGTGTCACATGAAGAAACACAATGGCTCGAAGCGAGGCAGATGTGTGTTACTAAGGACGCAATCGCCACGTACCAACGTATTCGGTAAACATCGCAATAATATGTTGCAGCACAATAAACGCATCGCTGACATAACACCATCCGTTCACCGCTTACTGTACTGACGACAACCAACGTGCACGTGGTGCTACAATAGATGTTATTTAATCGGTAAAGTGGTGTGAGTTGCATATATATATATATATATGGATAAATAGGCGGTAAAAACCACGATATTCTGAAGCGCTCTACAAAAATGGCAGTGTCGACTCGATACCGTCCCTGTTATTGCTGAACTCACTTTCCCGTCAATCATGGCCATAAACATTTGGTAGCAAAATTTCAGATAGAATAAGTACTTTTATTTGGGTGTTAATGTATTCGTACTCTTTTTTTAACGGATTCTCTGGTTTCTTTCTAGAACTCCACTTTAGTGGACGACGAAATTTTGTAGTAGATGGTTGCGGATTCCGCCAAATGATTACTTTATTTCAAGATTTAAGATCTTTACAGTAAGTTTGAAGAGGCACGACACTTGTCATAAGTAAATGACTATCTTCATATACACATTCCCCAGTCACTTTTTGTTTATACGTTGATTGGTTGCTCCCATCAAATACCCACTTAGACATCAAAAAAACATTTTTCTCGGGATAATTAAGTGCACTGATCACATCAATCTGGAAAGACAAAATACGAGCGGGAGTGAGATCCACAAGCTCATGTAATGAAGTTTCGGCTTTCCGCTCTGTTATAATGANAATGAAGTTTCGGCTTTCCGCTCTGTTATAATGATTATCTTGGGGTAGCATTATTTTTTTACATTTTGAACATATTTGTAAGGTGGATACAAATTCTTACCTCTCTCCTTAGCCTGACTTCACAATGTCTGATATGAGTTGCGGAATAGATCAGTTTAGATCATCAGGGAAAGGGCTTCCTGAGGAGAGTATGACTTAATTTCCGTGATTTATTGCAGTGATGTTCTGCGCTGTTCCTCGTCCGCCTCCAGTGCCACGCGCCCTCACGTGCTGTCTAGCAGATGCGCGCACGCTTACTCATTCGCTGTTTTCTCCGCAGGTGGCTAAAGGTGGCACGTAATTTTTATATATTTGTAAAGGAAGATTTTCTGGTTTGATTGGTAAAACATTTAGCGTGGGGCCTCGTGGGGCAAATTGTGTAGGTCTGCGAAAGTACAAAAATGTATGCATAAATAGACTTATACAACAAACCTTAAGGAAATCAAGATTGCTATATAAATTTTAATTGTTAAGCTATCTTACAAAAATCATAATAAGCGGTTCTTTAATGACCAATCTTGATAATTGTATCACCTTATCAACTAATACTGCAGGACTACGAGACAACTTAGACTCCAGTAGCTCACAAAAATGGTATCTATATGATACAGCTTCTCACCGANTACTGCAGGACTACGAGACAACTTAGACTCCAGTAGCTCACAAAAATGGTATCTATATGATACAGCTTCTCACCGCTAAAGGAAAGGAGCAAATGCACACTTCTTTGTAGTTTTTACTGCCCTGGACATTGCATAACATGGCCATGAATAGTTTACCTTTCANATACTGCAGGACTACGAGACAACTTAGACTCCAGTAGCTCACAAAAATGGTATCTATATGATACAGCTTCTCACCGATAAAGGAAAGGAGCAAATGCACACTTCTTTGTAGTTTTTACTGCCCTGGACATTGCATAACATGGCCATGAATAGTTTACCTTTAAATGTTAGGGTTTTGTCAAGGAAAACGGGGTTTTTGCTCCACTGTGCGGCGTCACATGGAGAAAGTGCACGGCAACTAGCTCTCCTAATTACAGCTCATATGTGATGGCGCGTTCATGCAGGCCGTCGAATCAAGGCCTGTTCACGATATCGTAAAAATTGGAAATACAATGACTAACACAACTAGTACAACTGTAGTGGTGGATAAAGTTTAGTTACTTATAGCAAGTATTAATTACCAGTAAATGTGTACAGGCCTCATAGTTGCAGAAATGGTTACAAGAGTTTACAGTTTCAGTTATTTGAAAATTTTTGCACTAAAATTCACTAGCCCTAGTCACCTCACTTCGTTCATGTGTTACACGCCTGTTCTTGACAGCACTCACTCTTGAACGGTGTGATTACAGTTAAACGCGTTGCCACAGCATACGTAACACTTTGTAATTCACAGAGTTCGCCAGTGTTAAAGACAAGCTATAAGGGAATCCCCTTTATCAACTACTACAAGACACGATTTTCTATTGGTCTCTGTTCTCACTTAATGCCATCCTATTAGGCAACAACACAACACACTTTCATTATTGGCCAGGTGTCAGTCAATGAACTGCCGAGTTGGCCATTTTCCGAATGAATGCTCTTTCATATGTAACATGATGTACAGTCCATCGTATTCATTTCGGTAATCATGCAAAACTGTATTCCTTTAGTTACGAAAATGGTCGTTGGCCTTGTTTTGTTAGCTAGTAAAGTCCTTATAAAAAACGTAATAATGTAACTATACCCGGCAAAGGGATATTATTATTTTAAGATAAATATTAACCTTTTCATACCAAGTGTAAATAATTGGCTACATGTTGCACAATAAGGTTATATTTGACTGGCACTATACACTGCTAGGCTCAGTGCTCAGCGGTCTTCCCTGGGTGTAATTGACTCGTAACCGTGCTACTGCTTTACGTTACGACTGGTTCAAATCACTGATCACCGAACACAAAGGCAACATCTTATTGGTTGTGACAACGGAACGTTTTGTTTGTCATCTGAAGTACAGCATGCATCAAAATATTTCGTATTTGTATCACCAGAAAACTTTAACTAATGTAAGAATGAAGCGGTTAACACGATTGTTGTTGAATATACATTCGGGCCAAGTCCTCAAAACGATAAGAAAATTCAGAAAAGAATTAACAATGTGTAAAACAAACTCAGCAACGTGTGCCAGCAAAATGGACGAAACACTCATTTTAGGATGAGCTAGTCTTAAAACACAATTATCGTTTTGCTATATTGGACCACAGTTTATCAGACGATACCAGGATGAACACTGAGCCAATAATAGATCTGCAAGGAAACAAAGCCCGAATCCCGGTGCCACTTGGCCTGAAGTAAAAATGGCTACCCACTGGGACACAACCAATGAACAAATAGTCGAGGCTGGAAAATACATAGGACAGTGGAGATGAGGCAGTAACTTTCATGTGGGCGGACCCATTCTCTGATATGCCGCGCGATGTTCTGGGAATTGGCCTTGCGTCTGATTGGCTACTGCGTGCTGCAGAACGGTTTCCCATTGGCTGCGCTTCCGGCTGGCGAGTTGGACACCAGGCACTATTTAGCTAACAGTGTTAAAGTATTTTGCCGTCCAGTGACGCCATTGTGTTGAGTCGTGTGGCTGAAGCTCTATGTATAAGCGGCTGTTTCACCACTGTATTGTTATATGCTCTGTTGCCAGCGCCATGAAACAGCCAGTCACATGCCAGGTCCGTTTCCAGAACTTCGCCCATCGAATAAGTGAACTAATATAGTCTGTTCCGCTTTCTTCACACTTTTTTAATCAAATCTATGAAAAATCAGCCCATGCATGACGCAGTCGGTTGTTGTCTAACTTTGGCATGTATCACAAGCGTTTTATACTTATGTTAACATAAAAGTATCTTATTTGAAGTTAAGGAATAGTTTTCGTGCAAAATATTATTACACTGAGTGCGCACGAATGTGATACGTTGGTGTAATTATCTAGCATTAGTTAAGCTTTGTTAACATGAGGCGGAGGAATATCCTGGAAGTACAACGTTAGCAGGACTTCAGAAAAGTTGGAAGTAACCGCGGATGGACTATACGCCTACATCAAAGGAACCGGTGCGGTGTTTGGCTTCTGTAAACTGACCTGCTTTGCGGCGCTGGCTCTCCACAGACGCTCGATAACAGTTTAAGTAATGGCCGGTAAAGTGTCGCTGAGTGCGGACGCTTGGTGGGGTTGGGTCGGTGCCAGTGCTTAAAAGGGGCGAAACGGGGGAAGGGATGATCCCCTGAGGAGTTGCGCCCTTTTCGGCGTAAATCTCCTGTCAGAATCCCGGCACGGATTACGCCGCACCCTCCTTTCTTAACTGAATTTCCTCGACAAACGAGGTGGGCTCCGGCAGGAAAATAAACCCCACCTCTGTTGTTCACTGTTGTTCGCGAATCTCGAAGAAAAGAAATCTTACTCTCAAACCTATCCTCTTATTTGGTTTGAGACGGCTCAGTATCAAGAGAGAGTTTTTTCCGAAGTTATGATTTAGTTTTAAATGGCGATGACCAACAAAAATTAAAGTATTCTATATTTATAAACAAATATAATTTCTACACATCATATTTGATGTCATGTTGAGAAAATAAACACTTTTAGTTTAGTAGTTTTGGCGTAACCCCCTGTAAAACACAATTTTAATTTTTATTGCAGCACATTAAAAGTTTTAAATCTCAACAACAAATATAATTGCTATTCACTACCTCGTGAAGCCTACTTACTCGTAAAATGTTAAGTTTTCGTATTTTCTAAAAAATTGTTTGTGGTAAGCGAATTTTTATATTCTTCTTATTTGTGGCTGCCCTTGAATTTTTAATTTTTATAACAAATTTGTCTAAGTATATGAGCATGATTTAATTTATATAATACATTTCACATTTGCTTGTTAATTTTTTATGAATATTTAAATTCGATTTACTTGAATGCCGCAAAAAAAAACAGTAAATTTGATATTACGAATTGCAATTGTACCGGAATTACGAAATTATAGAATACGCGTTTATATTTTCTGGCACTCACGTCACAACGTCTAAAATATGAATTCAACAAGTTGAACACTTTTTCCAACAACACTATATTTCTAAATTTTCACTATCCTGTGGTTCCAAGATGCAAATTCATTTCAGCATTTTTATTTGAAGATTTTTTTATAAATTTTTATCAAATACAGTATTATTGCTTGTTTTAACATGCCACTGAAGTAAAGAATGATTTTATGAACATTAATGCAGAAAAATTATCCCATAATGACATAAGATTTTCAACAGTAAGAATAAATATTTTTTCTCGCGTGACTTATTTGCTACGTATAGAGTGCTGAAGTGTTGCAGAATTCAAACATTTTTGTTTCAGCTGCTCTTGTTTCGAAGACTGCTAAAGTGTTTCTTGCAACCAGTAAACAACCTGCAAAATGTTTGATGATGATATCACTAACCATTCAGAAACGAGAGGTGTATAAACTTTCATTTATCAGATTACCCGTTAGGGAGATATTTAAGTCATTGGACACAGATTCATTACTTTGTACAGCATCACCCATAAGTAACTGTCATGTGCAACGTGTACATGACCTAGGACATCTTATCTAATGGGTTATTGCATATAATACAGGAGTTCTTACGTCCAAATAAATGCAATTTTGTAGTTATATTTCAGTGTCTTTTAAAAATCACTTCGGAGCTAATTGTTTTAAAATAATTTTCAGTCTCTAAATATATATGTAATGTATATACTTAGTTGTTTAATAACACTTTCAGTTCAGTTACACACAAAAGTTCGATTGGATTTCAGTTAATGTGTAAACCGGTATTGTATACGGGTCTTATTATGTCAACTTAAAATAAATTCATAATTATTAGCGTCCGTCGCATACTCTACAAACGAAACTTACGAACTTCCTTTACATTTAATTCACAGAACCAGCAACGTTCCACAGCGACATTCACCAACAACGCATCCTGGGAACAGCCGTAGGAGACGGCAGCCGAAAAATAGTGAAATTTCACAGCCAATCTATGAGATTTCAGCGTCAGCTAAACATTTTTCAAAGCGCTATTTTTTGTTAGTCTATCATCCCAGTGTGCACCCTGCCACATCCACGTGTCAACTTGTACACTTTGCTGCCGACGTCATGAAATCAACAGTTATTTGGAATTTACTGTTATGTATTGGTGTCTGAAATCCTTGAAGATAATGACGACGTAAATTACTTCACAAGCAGTTTTAACGACGTTCACTGCAATATACGTCAACAGCAACTAAAGTGCCAATTATTCAAGTAAACACGGTAGAGATTATATTATGTTAGCAGGAAAGAACATTTGATTGGGGAACTATCAGCTCCGGATCACATTGACTGATAACCGGCCAGCAAAGAAAGATGTGCAATAGTGACGTAGCTAGATTTTTTTTTATTAAGGAGGGGCCTAGCTTGTGAATTGTTATGAAGATAATAAATACGAAGATGTGTTTAAACGGGAAAATCGATAGATACATTTTGCTTACTTGCAGTAAAAGTTCGCTTAAAGTATTATTGCTAATCGTAAAAACAAAGTATTCAATTTTACAAAAATTATAAATTATTATTATTAATAAATCAAATAGATTTTTGGCTGCGAAATAAATAACGTAACTTATGTAATGTCTGCTATGGCTTTCTTTTCTGGAACAAAAACATAACGGGCGATTTTATGAGCACACACCAAACCCTGATATGCAGCTATGGTAAGGGACACCCCTTTATCGCGATTAGATGCCACGTTTAGATACACTCCAAAACACTTTAACTGAGACAGACTTTCGGGATTGGATAATTTTGAATTTCACCTATCCTAACCGTTTGCTTGCCAAAAAAAGATGTTCAGTACAGGAGTACCCTAATTCTGATTGGCCCATTTAATCTTCTCATATATAAACAAGGCCAATGAGCGAAGAGAACGGTGTGTGTACACGTGAAATATTGAAGTCTTGCCCACGCGGAAATTTTTTCGCGAGGAACAGGTTACTTGTGGTTAGTTTATGGGAATTTCCAACCATGAGAACTCTCTGAAATATAGATATGGGAGGCAAGACTCCATTTATGGGTGCAAAGTCACTCAGTTTTGGGAAGGGAAAAACATTGAACTGGATAAAAAACACAGTTTAGTTTGGCAGCCTTCCATCTGCCCTAAGAATTTCGTACTATAAAGATGTTTCAGTGTTCCATGTAATTCTATGTAAATTTTATTCTCAACTAACTACCCAGCCCGGCTTCGCCCAGGTTCAATTCAGTTTTTACAGCGTTACACTAATGAATGAATTGGGAAAAGACAATGACAATAGTATATGATAGTTAATTAGTAAACTACTATCATATATATCATACATACACGTCACACCTGTATCCCAGAGGGGTAGGCAGAGATTATGGACCTCCATTTACCACGATTCTGACATACATACCTACCTCCTTCGCCCACATTCATGCATTTCAAATATAGCAATATTATATGATAGTGGTTTAGAAATTTTATTTGTATACACCATAAATCGTTTTGCCTCCGACATGTCCTGATAGCCGAGTGGTCTAAGGTGTCTGCATGCCATCCCAAAGTTCGGCATNTAAATCGTTTTGCCTCCGACATGTCCTGATAGCCGAGTGGTCTAAGGTGTCTGCATGCCATCCCAAAGTTCGGCATGCCATCCCAAAGTTCGGCAGTTCCATCCTGCCCTTCTGCAAACAATATTTTGAGCTATGGGAAAATTATTTTNGCATGCCATCCCAAAGTTCGGCAGTTCCATCCTGCCCTTCTGCAAACAATATTTTGAGCTATGGGAAAATTATTTTAAAAAATAGCAGCGCCATAGCGACACCAGCACCCCTAGCAGGCGAAACTTTCACGAAGGACAACTGTAAACAAGATGGTGGGGTCGAGTGAAGTTTAGTTATAGGGTGGCATACTCTAGCAGCAATAAAAAACATTACAGGGATCGGTAGTGCACTCTTATAATACGAAGAGAGAACTACAGCATGTGGAGCGTATGCAACAGATGCGAAGGCAAGTAATTGGGAAACAAGATGGTGACAGGAAACAAGAGGCAGGGTTTAAGATGGCGGCTGTGGTGTAATTCAAGTTATTGGAATCCAAGATGGTGGTGGCGCTTTGGTGCCTCAGTACCCAGCCCTTTTCCTCATACCTACCAAATCCATCTACTCGCCCTAGATGGTTTTCAACCAGTTTTCAACCACTAGGAAACAAGTACCAATATAATGGCCAAATCACACCCAACAAAGTAACAAATAGGAATGGTCCTCAGTGTGGCAGAAGCCAATATACAAGTGACACCGACTCCAATATATACAAGACAGTGAAGTCTGACATGACTCCAGGCATTAAAAACTGTAACTTTGCAAGACTTTTGCAATGACTAACATTTATTCGTTTATCAAAAAACACTGCAAAATTGATAAAGCACAGAATTTGTTACCACTATGAATTTCTTACTGGCAATAGTGGTCCTTAGGGGTGTGCGACAGGTGCGGCCGCCTCGCATACAAAAAAGTTTTTTATTTAATAGAAATATTTCAATATATATTATCCGTTTAGTTATAAGTCATATATTTCATGTTAAAGTTTGTATATTTTAAATGTTTATTTAAAAAATCTAAAACGTTTTATGAATAAAATGTTATGTGCAAGGTGCAGGCGTTCGAGAGCAGGGCATATTCTTATAGTCAATTCATGGCTTCTTCACAATTTTTTAATCAAACCTTTGAAGAAACACCCCATGTACAACGTGTTTTATTGTTCCCTAATTATATAACGTATCACACGCGTTTTATACTTGTGTTAACATAGAAGTTGCTGATATTTTATTGAATTGAACTTTTACCTATATTTTACATATAAATTAAAATATTTTATTTATAACTAATATAAATGAATACAGCGAGAAAATACATGTGTTGGTAATACCAAGTAAGATATAGTTATTATGCAAAATATTATTACACTNAATGAATACAGCGAGAAAATACATGTGTTGGTAATACCAAGTAAGATATAGTTATTATGCAAAATATTATTACACCGAATGCACACAAATGCGGTGCATTGGCCTTCTGGTGTCATTTTCTAAGCTTTGTATGCATGAGGTGGAGGAATAGGTTTCCTGGATTTAGAACTTTAACAGGGATTTAGAAAGTTGTAATAAACCATGAATGGAGCATAGAAAGGTGACTGCGTTGTGGGAAGGTGGGATTTACTAGTTTAGGAAGGGAAGGCCCTCGCAAAAGTCTTGCATCTGTTCTCACTTTAGCTAAGTACGGCGCTGCTAGTATGTGTTTAGAAACCTACTCAATGTCACCCTTTTTTCTAATTTAATAGCTATCGTCCTAACATAACATTTAATCTTACATTCATATTTCTGANACTCAATGTCACCCTTTTTTCTAATTTAATAGCTATCGTCCTAACATAACATTTAATCTTACATTCATATTTCTGAATTCACTGCAGTAAAGGCTTCATATATGTACCTAAGTACTTAACTTGAGAGTTTCAAACCCATTTTAATTAACAATTTTCCGGGTGGCCATGAGTAATTTTCTCTGGCAAAACTTTTCTTGCATTGCTATAAAGCTCGCAATATCTACGACAGTCAAATATTGTTTGATATGATTGACAGTGGCTGTTTATGAACAAGAGATGTTTTCTCATTAGCACATAGTTTCTCCTATATAAAAGTTTTACTAATTTAATTTAATTTCCTCCCTGCTTCATAAAGTTGAAATCATTAATATTGTTATCGTTAGTGAACGAAGCGTATATAAAGGTTAAAATATATGCGGTCATGAAAGGTTTTTTTTCCTTTAGTTCGGATGCACTCAATTAGTGACAAATAAAATGTAATAAATCACTTTTACCTCCTGAGCATTATATTTACGAGGTTTCACTTGTCTGTCAACGAGACTGAAACTCTGTGCCCACGCATAGAGGAAGCGCCAGCCAGCTCCAGGGGAACTCTGGCATTTCTGCTGCCCTGGCTCGTCCTTGCAA